>MU228345.1:2943786-2958932 GCA_018584345.1 Thuja plicata
ATTTAATATAGATAGTAAAAATCTAAAATTGGATAGATTTAGCAAGTTTTGAATTCATATATATACAAAAAAATTTACATATATGTATATACAAATGTGAAAATACATATTTTTATTCTTTTTTGTAATATCATCATAATGACGTTATCTTCATAAGGAAATAAATCAAATGAATTAAATAGATGACTATGCAGATATATGCAGAATTTGAAACTACTGCAGAAAGTAAGAAAGTGTATGTATATGTAAAGATTGTGATTATGTATTCCTTTGTGTTGCACAAAATTTATTTTTAAAATATATGAGATGTGAAAATTTTAAACAGAGATCTAACTATATGTATACAATAAATAGAAATGTATCTACATGTATAAAACCTAATTCATGTATTTACATGCTTTTGGATAACAAAAGAAAATTGAATTAAAGGACATCTTTTCTATGCTTTACTTTTAGTTTACAAACATTTATTTTTTAAAATTTTAGAAGAAGACATTTCTTTGAAATTATTTATATATGGAAGGAGAAATTCCTTAAATTTGGAAAGTTCAGTAAAAGGGATTTATAGCATAATTTGTTAAACCAGAAAATAACCCTATTTAGCATAAAAAGTAAATCCACCTCAATTTTTTTTTTGTCTTAAAGAAATCTATATATCATTCTAATTTACATATTTGAAACTTATTATAATTTACAAACAATTTCCTTTCCAAATTTAGAAACATAATTACAAAGAAAATTCAGCCTTGTGGCTTTACAATTACATTTTTTCTTTAAAAAAAAAATCATCTCTTGTTTTCTATAGGCTTGTAGATCATTTTCCAAATAGTAAGAATCAACCACTAAATCTAAAAAGGACAAGAGTTTTAAATAAACCATGGGATCTCACCTTTCATCATAGATCTCTAAGAGACCACCCCTGAGCTAGGGGAAACAAGATTGAATCAAGGTGAAACTCATGTAAGCACAAAACATCCACAAAAGCATTACAACAATTAAAACCTTGCCAATCCTATACACAATTGGGTCACCTTGGACCCATTAAATGGGTGAAGGTGGAAATAACCAAGTAGGAGAAATGCCAAAAAATAAGGACAACATAAAGAAGAAAAATCACCTACCTTCCTAACACTTCCATAACACTACTACAAAATGCCATATATCACAACCATCATCCCTTATCACCCCCAAGAGTAAAATAGAAAAGGAAATGGCACATGGAGCCCATACATCCATGTATTCTCCCTCTTCTTCCCAAGAAGAGACTCTACTCTATAAGTTTTTCCCAAAATCTCCTCACCCACAATGGCTCTCTTCCCTCCCAAGGGTGAGCCTAGCCATTCACACCCATGAACACCATAATGCAACAAAACAAAGAAAACATGAAATGCAATGAAATTCACAACATACACTCCTACATACAAGATCAAAATTCCCACAAGATTGAATTACAAGAAACAAATTTCATTAAAAGTTGAAAGAAAGAACACACAACAACTTTTCATGGCTTGAGATGATGAACTATAACTGATTGAATGTTTGTAGATGATTAAGTTAATGATCGCTGAGCTGCAGAAAGGAAATGAAAGACATTAAATCAGTTAATGTATTGTATTGTCATTGATTTCAACTTGATATAATCTGATTGGTCACATACATAATTTCATAGACTTCAAGAAACTAAAGAGATAAATTTTATGTTATTGGTAAACATATAAATCTAGTGTACACCGAGTGACTATAAACATCCACTGATAGTGCACACCGATAGACAAAGAACCCCAAGTAGTTCATAGTGTATACCAAGCACTGCAACACTGAGCATAACTGAAATGAACCCCGAGCAGAACTGAAGGTAACGCCCAAGGACAACTGGATTCAATGACCAAGAAAACTAAGAGTTGATCACCAATCAAAACTGGAGTTAGGAAATGACAAAATACTTAGCTGGCAGGAGATAAATATAGAGTTAACTGATTGATTACTTTTTTTTCATCGACCAGTTGAACTAAAGATTTAAAGCTAGTTTTATTCACTGTTGTCAAGGAGAAATCTACGGGATAAAACTAAAGCTATTCTTTAAAGATTAAATCAATTCATGGCAATATTTGCAGATCAAGAAAAGTTGTATACGTTAAGAACAAAAAAGACAAGGAATGTAAACGGTGAAATCATGTATATATAAAGAGACAAGTAATTCATTATTAAAGAGAGGGATGTTGAATATAATTCTAGTGAAGATAGAAGTCTTCATGCAGATGTGATCATACAGGCTAAAGGATAGAGCTAAGAATTCTGTAGACACCAAGCAATAGAGAAGCACCAACATTCAGCAAAAAGAAAGAACAAGGGGCACAAAGGAACATAAGAGAATATTGATCAGAGAGGTATTATAGACTTATAATAGATTTTAAAATCTACAAAGTAAAGTTGTATTATTGAACAGATCATTTACTATTTCAGTTTAACCATTGATTAAGAAAATCTGTTAACCAAGTGGGATTTAATAGTCCTTAATGTATTGAGATACTCAAGAGTATCAAAAGGTTTTTCTTGTTGATAGCATAGTGAATGCCCAAGGTCAAAATACTAACCAATAGTTTTAAATCCTCTAACAAGGTTGCACTTAATAGTGTGTTTGTAACCTTCAATGGGGTTGGTTCTTCACCGAGCTCACTTCAGAAGAGTGAAAATTTTGGGTTACCGGTCCCAAGTGGTTTTTCTCTTAACACGGTTTGCACATTAAAAATCCATGTGTAAAATGTGTATATGGTTCATTTCTTTGATGTTTTTCTTTACACATTACTAAAATAGGATTGGTCGGTAAACACTAATTTGATTTACTGATATTTGGTAAAGGCTAGGAAAAGATAAACTGCTATTCAGTAAAGCTTAAGAAAAGGTTAAATAGTATATTCACCGAGAAGTATATATTTGATAAGATTAATTAAAGGCATACATCTTATAGGACTGAAGATAACTATAGGTTTTATATATGTGATGTAATTTTTGGTTGGATTATTGGATTAATTTTTGAGGCTACTAATTCACCCCCCTCCCCCCCCCTCCCCCTCTTAGTTATTCTAACAATTGGTATCAAAGCTTATGTTCTTGGAAGAGATTTTAAAGACTAAAGCTAAAGTTCACAAGATGAAGAAAAGGGATGTGCTTAAGTTGAACAAAGACAACTTTGCATCATGGAAAAGAATGATAAGACTCCACCTATCAAGTATTGGAAATGATGTCACACAGTACTTGGATACTAAATTTGTTTTACCTACTGGATCTCCAAAAGTTGATCAATTGAGAGAGAAACATGAACATAATTATATGATGATAGAACTTGCTTCCTCACTCTCCAATGCTGAATTTGAATTTGAAGATGTCAAATCATGCACCACTACAAATAAAATGTGGGACAAACTCAAGCTAGTACAAGGAGGAGATAAAAATGTGTTGAGATCTAAAGCTGAAAGCCTAAGAGGAAAATTTGATGACCTAAGAATGAAAGAAGGAGAAAACATCACTCAATACAGTAGCCGAATCAGAGAGGTTTTTAATGCTATCCAAGGATTAGGAGGTGTACTTGAAGAAGAAATTTTGGTAAGTAAAATTCTAAGAGCCTTACTACCTATTTATGCTATTAGAGTATCTACAATACAAGAAATGAGAGCAGTAGAAAATAACAATGTTACTCTGGATAGTTTGATTGGTAGACTTATTTCATTTGAGATGAATAACTTTGACAATAGTGTCTTACCAACTATTGATTCTGTATTCAAATCTTCTCTAAAAATAAGTAAATCAAGTCATAAACACACTATGAGAAATGATAGTGAAAGTGATAGTGATGAACAAGAACTTGATGAAATTGAAGCACTAATGGCTAGAAGATTGCAAAGAGGAAAAGGTAGATACAAAGGTAAATTACCATTAGTATATTTTAATTGCAAAGAGATTGGACACTTTGCTACTAGATGCCCTAACAAGATAAAACATGAAAGAAACAATGATGGATCTTATGAGAAGAAGTTTGACAAAAGTGATGACCAAGAATACCAAAGCAACCAACAATGTGAAAGAAGAGATAACTGAGACTACAAGGAAAAAGGAAAGAAGGATTGTTACCTGGCTAAGAACAAAGATGAAAATACTGACACCAAGTCTCATGAAGATATTGAGGTGGTAATATTTTCTATGAAGGATGATTCAGATGAAGAAGAAAGGTATGTTGAGACTGCACTCATATCTAAGGTTAGTAAAAATGATGTCTAGATTATTGATAGTGGTTGTACTCACCACATGACTGGAGATAAAGAAAATTTTGAAACTTTTGAATATTATAATGGTGGATCAGTTAGGATGGGTAATGACTCACCTTATCTAGTTGAAGGTAAAGGAATCATCATGGTGAATAATTTGATCAGATGTGAAAATCCATATTAGGTGAAAGGACTTAACTATAATCTATTGAGTGTTTCATAGCTAAATAACACAGGTCACCGAGTTGCATTTGAGAACAAAAAGGAAAAGATATATAATGAAATAGGAAGTTTGATTGGTACTGGTGAACAAAAAAAAGGTAACGTATTCTATCTTGATGACATTAAGACCACTTACTTATTAGCTAGAAATGAAAACATTTGGTTGTGGCATAAAAAGTTATGTCATGTGAATTTTGACAAAATGGTTAGGATAAGAAAGAAAAGAAAGGTAAGAGGCTTATCGAGCATGTCAAATCCTGACCATGTTATGTGTAAGAATTGTCAAAAAGGTAAAATGACAAAGTCTAGTTTCAAGAGAAAAACCTACACATCTAATGCTATTCGAGAGCTAGTCCATACTGACTTATGTAGACCAATGAGAAAAAAGAGCTACTATGGTGATAGATACTTCATTCTATTTATTGATGATTATTCTAGAATGATGAATGTTATGTTATTAAAAGAGAAATCATAAGCATTTAAGATGTTCAAATGGTATAAAGCCATAGTTGAAAAACAAAGTGGAAAGGAACTAAAATGTCTAAGATCAGATAGAGGAGGAGAATTTATTTCTGATGAATTCACTAACTTTTGTAATGAGCATGGAATTACAAGACAGGTTTCTGCACCAAGAACACCACATCAAAATGGGATTGCTGAAAGAAGGAATAGATCAATCATTGATTTTTCCAGAACGCTGATGATTGAAAAAGGCATCACATAAATATTCTGGGGAGAAGATGTAAGTATTGTTGTCTATACATTAAACCAAGTTCAATTGAAGAAAGACACCAATAAGACACCCTATGAGCTATGGTATGGATACACACCTAGTGTAAGTTACTTTAGAATTTTTGGAAGTCAATGTTATATTTTGAAAGATGATAGAAATGGAGAGCTTGACTCCAAAAGTGATGAAGGAATATTTCAAGGTTACTCTACCAAAAGAAAATCTTATAAATGTCTTAACAAATCCTCTAACAAAATCATTGAAAGTGCAAATGTCAAAGTGGATGAATTTGCTGAGAAAAATGATGAGGAAAGTAGAAAGGAACTAGAAGATTACAATAGATTTGTCTATAGTGAAGAAATTGACACTCTACCCAAGCAACAGTGTATCACTACCGAGTGACAGAACAATACAACCAAGCATAAGGTTGCACACACTGAAAATTGGGAAATTTCTCATAATGATGTACTGAGTGATGAAGATTAAAATAAAGGTCAAGATGATGATTGAAATGATGAAAAAAGATCTCAACTGGTACTTGCCAATTATTTCAAAAGACACCATCCATAGGACCAAATCATAGGAGACAAAAGAGCTAGAATGAGAACAAGAAGTAACTCACTGAAAACTAGATGTTTGATTTTTTATTTTGAGCCTAAATCTCTCAATACTGCACTTGAGAATAAAGAATGGGTTAGTGCTATGAATGAAGACATTGAACAGATTGAAAAGAAAAAAATATGGACATTAGTACCTAGACCGAATGAAAAAAATTTCACTGATACCAAATGGATATTTAGAAACAAATTGAAGGAGAATGAAGAAGTCATAAGGAACAAAGAAAGAATAGTATGCAAAGGGTATGCACAAGAAGATGATATTGACTATGGAGAAACCTTTCCACCTATTTCTAGGCTAGAGGGAGTAAGAATTCTACTTTCTTATGCTTCTTTCAAAGGATTCAAAATATACAAAATGGATCTCAAGTCTGCATTTCTGAATGGAATACTAGAAGAAGAGGTATACATTGAACAACCAGAAGAGTTTTTTGCTCCTAACAAGAGGAAAATGGTTTTTAGATTACACAAATCCTTGTATGGATTGAAATAAGCACTGAGAGAATGGTATGAAAGACTTCACTCTTATCTCATAAGTATTGGATTTGTAAGAACAAGTGATAACAGTAATCTGTATTTAAAGAAGATACTAATGATAACATTTTGATTGCTGAGATATTTTTTGATGATACCATATTTGGAGATAATGATATGTTATGCAAATCATTTGCTGATGAAATGAGAAAAGAGTTTGAGATTTCAATGTTTGGGGAGATCAAATTTTTTCTTGGTCTACAGATTATACAATAGGATGAAGGCATCTACATCACACAATCCAAATACATCAAAGAAGTTCTCAAGATATTCAAAATGGAGGACTCAAAACCAGTGGGAACACCTATGGCAACCAAATGCAAACTCACAAAGGAAGAAAATTCAACCAAGGTAAATCAGACCTTGTATAGATCTATGATTGGAAAACTCATTTATATGTTGTACATACTAGACCAGATATAGCACATGATGTTGGTATAGTTGCAAGATTCTCTACTAATCCCAAGGAATCACACATGACTACTATAAAAAGAATTATGAGATATCTAAATAAAACCAAAGACTATGGTCCATGGTATAATAAAGAAGGAAAATTTGAGCTTCAAGTATATACATATGTTTATTGGGCTGCAAAACATAGATGATAGAAAGAGCACAATAGGAGGAGCATTATTTATGGGTGACAGACTTGTCACATGGATAAGTAAAAAGTAAGGATGCATATCTCAATCAACTGCAGAAGAATAATATGTGGCTACTACTGCAAATTTCTCTAACATTGCTTGGATCAAGAAATTACTGAAAGGTATGAATATGGAAATCCTTGATCTAGTGATTATCTATTTTCATGATACAAGTGCTATCAACATTTCCAAGAATCCTGTGATGTGTGCTAAGAAAAAGAACATTTCTATCAAGTATCATTACTTAAGGGAACAAGTACAAGAGAAAGAGGTGATACTGGAATATGTACAATCTAAAGAACAATTAGCAGACATATTCACAAAGCCATTGCCAAAAGACACATTTGAGTACCTAAGGAAGAGACTAGGGGTCAAACCCTTGTCTATTGGTCACTAAGGTAATTAGAAGGTTGCATTAGCCTACACCCATTATCAGAAGATTAATCATGTTGATGCAAGATGAGATATGGACTGTAATGATATATCAGTACAAGAAGGTACTTATATGAATTGAACACTAGAGAAATTGTTGGCTACTACAGAGCTGTATTGCTGATGGGCAAGAGAAAGATATATTTTTGTTTGGCATTGCTGTCAAAGGGAGAGATGTACTTAATGAATATATCCATATGAAATATCTATCTTAATCAGCCAAAGGGAGAGAAGAGAAATATCCATCAGGGAGAGGAAAAGTCAAAAGGAGAGAAAGATTCAAAGAAACAACCATCCATCCAAGGGAGAGAATTGAGAAAAATTTAACATTGCATATCTATCCAAAAAAGGGAGAAGATATTCTACAACAAAGGGAGAAACATAATCAGAAGTTGCTACATCTATCCAGTGAAGGGAATAAAGAATGAAGATAACACTCTGCAAGAATCAAATCCAATCTAGAAGAGCTTACCGAGAGTTAGATATTTGTATTGGTTATAGAAAAATAAGTTTGGTATGATATTTCATGCTTTTAATTATATATTTCATATTGTGTTGATAAGTATATTGCCATCAATGCCAAAGGGAGAGATTGATGAACTTGTTAATCTCTAAGTTTTGTTGATGATTAGTGACCAACACTTAGTCATTCACCTAGGAAGTTTTACTTGGCTATCACTATGGCCAAGCTAAAACTATGCAAGGCCGAGCAACATTTCCGAGTAGTTTTCAATTTGCCTAGTTACATTGTTGAGCCAGGTTACATTACCGAGCTAAGAAGGATACAGAGATGTTAAGTGTCGAGCGATAGACAATCAAGTGCCAAGCAAGACAGTTTTTGTATACATGTCTAGAATGATACAAACTTTAAGGATAAGTGATATGGCCAACTTAAATAAGCATTTTGGGCTGACTTATGTATGCATTTAATATTCTTCTACGGAGTTAGTTATGCATTTAATTGTTTTATCCTATGCATGACCTATTGTAAACATTAATTTTTTTACCATCAAGGTATGGGTATTGGATCTTGATTGTTGATCTAGATCTCGCTATCATATTTGAACAGGTATATTAGATTGCTTCTAAACCCTATTTTAAAAAGAGTGTGCAAGGAGAGAACAGACAAATTTTCTAGTTACTGTATTTTAGAAGTGAAATGCATAGAGGGTTATTTTGTTAAGAAGAAGAGATCAAGAAGAGCAACAACATACTGAACAACAAAGTAAAGTTATATCAAATTATGAGATCATAGAAGGTACTAAAAAGAGGAGATCCATCATCAGCATCAGAGTCCATAATGAAGGATCAATACTTGAGACATTCTAATCATTGTATCAGGTGAAAATCTCTTAACAGAGTGGTTCTAGTAGACCTTTCTTAAATCTCCTAATAGAGTGCTTACTTCATTGTAAGTTTCAAATCCTCTCACAGGGTAGATTGTAATGATCTTAAGTTCTTAACAGGGCAGACCTTTCACAGGGTAGATTACATTTTGTAATCAAACATTTGTAACCTTAACAGGTACACTTTATTATTGCAATAGTGGAGAATTTTGTGGGTGTCTTCCCCGCCCCAGTTTTACCTATTTGGGTTTCTAGGTTACCAAGTTAGTGTGTTATGTGTTATTTATTTCATTATGTGGATGCTATTTGAGATTACATTAGATTCATATATGTATGAATGTCGATCAATTTGTTTCAAGTATTTAAATTTGAAGATTTGATTCAGCCCCCCCTCTCAATATCTTGCTTTCCCATTATTGTATTTCCAATAATTGGTATCAGAGCTTAGTTCTCTAAAAAGGTCATAATTATCTTGAGAATACAGATCTTGAGATGGAGATCTACAAGATGGGTAAAGTCATTGAGAATCAAAAGGTTGATATTCAGCTATCACTACAACAGCTTGAGGCTGCAAGACAAGAATTAAAGAATTCCTTGACTACAAGGAGAGATTTGGCCAAACAAATGAATGACACTCATTATCAAGAAGAGGAAACCACAAATCTATTTTAGAATGGAGATTCTACTGAGAGCGATGTAGCAATAGCAGATTTACTGGAAAAGAACAGTGCACTATGTGAAGAAGTCAAAAACTTGAAAAAGGAACACGAAGCCCAATCAATAAGAATGTGTGAAGTTGTTGAACAAAAAAAGAAAGATGAAGATGACAAGGCTATGACAGAAGAAGACAAGAGAATGCTAACTACCAGACTTGATGAAAGAACACATGATGTGCAAACAATGATAGTCAATCAAGTAGACATGGCAAATCAACTACTACTTGTGAATCAGGATATCTGTAGGAAAAACTTGGAGATTGTAAATCTTAGTTCTGAGAACGGTCAATTGAAAGATGAATTGAGATCTGAGAAAGAGCTTAATAACAGAGTGAATGATCTAAGTGCAGCTATGAGCTACTTTGAAAAACTAGTGGAAGCATCAAGAAGACCTAAAGATTCTTCTGGATTAGGTCACACTAGACAACATACAACCACTAAAGATGGAGAATCATCTATGATAGGTGAAAGAAGGCATGCAAAGCCAAGAAACAACAAAATTATTTGTCATCACTGTGGGAAACCAGGTCATACAACAAACATTTTCCGAAGCAAGAATGGTAAGTCCAATCCGAAAACTAACGTTAATGGTTATTGCTTTAACTGTAATAAGTTTGGACATCAAGAACATGAATGTAAGGAAAAGGAAAGCAAAACACCTAGACTCAATGGTAATTGCTATAACTATCACAAATATAGTCATAGAGCACAAGATTGTAGATCTAAAGGTAAACAACAATGGACATCAAAGGTACAAGAGAAATCACCAAGAAAAGGAAATACTCACAATTGGGATTACAATACATGGCATAGTTGTCATTACTGTGGTGAGTATGGACATGTTCCAGAAAACTACATAAGGACACATTTCATAGGTAAGTCTAAAAGGTGGATGAATGGAAGCCTAGTTTGTCACAGTTGTCTAAAAATTGGTCATACAAGGAAAGATTGCAAGACTAGGGTACCTGCTCCTACTGTTGAGCAAATTAGGGAACAGATGAACAAGATATGGGTTAAGAATTCTAAACCATGTAGCAGTGAAGCTAATGAAGCCGAGGTTACCCAATCCAATGGATCAGGTGATCACATCATCTCCAACTAAGAGAAAGAGGTATGTAAGGAACTATATTTAAAAACTCTTATCTAACATTAGTTCCTAACATAAAATGTACAAAAGTCCATATTTGCATATGTTAAGATGTACTAGGACATATTTTGAAGACAAATGCCAAGTTTAGCCAAATTTCACTAATAGGTGTCGAGTACTACTCATGGACACTAAAGCCGAGTTCTTTAGTGAGTGTCAAGTTTTATTGGCCAAGTAAAATTTTGTGAAGGCCGAGTGTAGTAAGCCGAGTGGAATGCAAGTTGTGTTAAAGCTGAGGACAGCTAGCTTGCACTAACTCAATGGGTAGAAAATTCAATTCTCACCTACCTTGACATTTTGAAGCTTATAAAGGATGAATAGTTGACATCTCATTTTTACCTTGTGATTTTTACTCTTTACAGAGCAATTGAAGTAATTTGCAAAATTGATCTTAACTGACTTTAGCATCGAAGATTTCATCAGCGTGCCATCGGAAATCCTAAGGTGAAAAGTGAACAGTGCAAAGCATTACTTGTTGAGGTACTCTATTTTTCATCTCTTGAACCCTAATTTCAAAGATCATGGCTGCAATTTCTTCTGCACCAACTAAGAGTATGGAGGCAGAACCAAAACAAATTCAGCTAGTATGGAGTGATGAATGCGAAACTCTCAAATTTTGAGCCATTCCTAAAAGTGTGATTCAGAGTGATTTAATGGGAGCCTTATCATCCATTCCACCCAAGGTACTCATGATTCATGATGTTTGATCATGTTATATGGTTAAGATTGGTGAAGTAGGTGATAGTCAATTGAGGAAATCCTGCAACAAATTGTGTGAAAATGGAGTTTTGAAGGCAGAATTCAAACATCTAGCCGACAAAGGGTTAACTCATGCCCTAGATTTTCCCCAAGGTTTCAAAGATGAATGGATTAAGGTTATCCTTAGCCAATTTCATGACATTTGTATGTGGTTGGATAATGGACCAGTCAAGATCACCAGAAGCATGATTCATTGAGTGACTGGATATCCTATAGTGAAAAAAAAATAGACCATGAGGGATAATAGAAAAGAAGAAATTACATTGAACACTAGAGCTATATGGAACAATAGAGGTATGAATATCTCTACAATTACAGACCTAGAACTTGATTTTGGAGTAAGAGTAATAGCATATAAGTTCTATCAGTTGAGCAGATTGGATAGTATTCCCTGTACAGCAGTTGATCAGGCATGGAAAATTGTGAAGAAGAATCATACATATGATCTTGCCAAGATACAATAGACACAATTAGCCAAGAACCTAGCATCAATCAGAAAGGCTAAGAGCTCATCATATAAGTTTGGTTCTTTACTAGTCTGTATATTTTTCTACATTCAGGATACATTTCCTACACTGGGAAATATTGTTTGGAAAAAGGATAGAACCATTATAGTTCAGATTAGTGAATGTATAGAGAAACTAGGAAGTAATTTCAATAGCATTATGGGGAGATATTTTATAGAATTCAAGAAGAGAATGAGATTAAGGACTAGGATTCCTAAGTCACTAGTGGAGAAGCACTATGAAGAAATATGTTTTCTAGTTGATACAAATAATACTTATATCAAGGAAGTGACTCCTAGGATAGCATGCTTAGAACCATTTCCATATGAAATCAATATTGATGAAGCATCAACTGCCATCACTGCACTCCTAGCTGAGGAAATTGATACTACAACAGAGAGATTTGGAAATTTTGATGAAGCTAAGGCTAAAATTTATAGAAGCTTGAATGAGGGAACTATGGAGAGGAAAAGAAAGAAGATTGTGAAGAACCTAAGGATAATGGTTGGCTTAGGTAGTGATGAAGAACTTGAGGATGCACCTTTAGGCCTAACTACTAGACAAGGTGAGGATATTTCTATAGAGGAGGAAGTAAGTGCATCAGAAGAGGTTACTAAGAAAGCTAAGGGTAAGAAACCATCAATTGTAATAGTAACCAAGAAAAGCAAAGCTAAACCTAAGGTTACACCTCTTGTAGTAGAGTAGGAAGTAAGTGCATCAGAAGAGGTTACTAAGAAAGCTAAGGGTAAGAAACCATCAATTGTCATAGTAACCAAGAAAAGAAAATCTAAACCTAAGGTTACACCTCTTGTAGCTAATCATCTGAGGACTAGAGCATCTACTGTTACTTCCCTGGTAGAAGTATAAACTAAAGTATATGGTAAGAGAAAAGTTGCAGAAAGTAGTTCTAGAAAGGAAGCAAAGATTGCTCCTAAGGTTGAGCTGAGTAAGCCAGCAAAGAGACCAAGGAGATTAAATTTGGGGACAAATAGTGATGAGGAGAAGACAAAAATTGATGAACCCAGCAACATACCTACAGCACAATTCAAGAAACCAACAAGTATTGATGAAGTATGTGACACTTTGAGGAATTCAGTAGGGTTAGCAACATTTAAGTTCATTAAGTATGAAAAGTTGAAAACTACAGATAGGCACAAAGTACAGGAAGCACTCTTGGACATGATGAGTACTTTCAAATTAACTCCTACAGAGATAGGAAATCATGTGCTAGATGAACTTTATGATTTTCTGTCAAGCAAATGGGAATTTTCACTTGCCACAGAAAGACAGATCAGGGAAGGAACTCTAGCCTAGGTAATACCTGAGCTCACCTCAAAAAATAGAGTCAAATTTATTGAGGAGTACAAGAGTAGGTTTGTTCCTAAACTCAGAGGCTATGCTATTCTGAAAAATGATATTGAAGGTGTAATACAGCAAAGCACAAGGATCTGGAAGGAAATCTTTGGACTGTTCATTCCAAAAGATAAGAAATCTGGTGAGGGGACATCTAAGAAAAAGGAAAAAGAATTTGAAGTCAAGACTACCCCTGAACCACAGATAACTCAAGGTTAAATTGTCATTGAACAGGACAAGACCAAAGACACATTAGATGCGACAAAATCTATTGATCTAACTGCAGATAGTCCTATGGATTTTATAGTTGATGATCCAAGAAATTTGAATGCCAAGGAACAAGAGATGCTGAGTGGTAAAGACACTGATTCACCTATTAAGGCAACTGATATAGAAGAAGGGAAGACTATAGCATCTGATGAAATAATTGAAGTTGTCAGTGATAAAAAAGGTGAAGAGAAACAACAAACAAATGAACAAGAGGTAACTTCACAGAATCCACCTATTTTAGAAATTGTGAAAATAGTGTTAGATAGTGGGGTAGGGATAAAGGACATTGGTGATAAGCCTAAAGAAGAAGAGGCAGTGTAAGTGTTGGTTGATCTACCACACTTTGCATCATCCACTCCTATAGGTCCTAAAACTGGTGGTATGCCCAATCCATAGACAGTATTGACAGATTTAATAGAGGCATTGGATATTGACACTGTAAAAGGAAAAGATATTATGCTGCCGAGCATAAGTTCTCTAGAATTGAAGAAGAAGAAAATATTGAAGAAGAAGTCTCAGATTCTAGATGTAACATTAGATGAAGTCATTGTAATTCCACAATGGGATCCCAATGAGTTATCTTTTGAACAAATAGGAACTCTTCAAGAATTACTTAAGAGGAAGAAGAGACAGGAAGAGATGAAGATAGAACAAAAGAAAAAGCAGGTGTTGCATGACATCAAAGACATATTTGTGAAGGCTTTTGACTTAGAGGACGAAATGCCTCAAGCTCCAATCATTGATTAGCTAGTCAACATTGTACACAAAGTAACTGATGAGGACATAGACAGCAATGAAATTTTTTTGCAATGGTCCAGCAGAATATTTGAGAGCAAATTTCTATAGAAAATCTCAGAAGAGATTGCCACTAAACAGGTTGAACTTTTTGTTCTTGTAGAAACTTTAGAGAAAGTTACAACCAATGTTTATTCTTTGTACAGAAAATTATGTGATATTGAATTTTTCACAAAGGATAATCTATAGCTTTTTGAGAAGCTACAGTTAGATTTGAGATCAACTAGTACTACTTTAGGTAAAGATACTACTTCTAGTTCTTTACATCTTAATAAGTTGATAAATGTGCAAAGGAGAATAGCCAAGCTTATGGCTAAAGATGGTCAAATAAGGGCCAAATTGATAAGTATTTAGACAAGAATGTTGCCTCACTTGAAGGTAATATAGAAGGAACTTTCAAATGCAAAGGAATTATCAGAGAGTAATGCAAATCTATCAACTACAGATAGTTTAGTGAGTCTAGCTGCCGAGCTAGAAATCAAACTGGAAGTTATGAAGATTGCAAAGGAAAGCTGGGATACTACATTTGAATCCACCTTGCAACTTCATAAACAATTTCTAGATAAGTACAACTTAACCCACTAGCAATTAGTGACAAAAACAAGGGGGAAGTTAGCAAGGAAGTATGAAAGGATATAGAATGATACATCAGTACAGTACAGGTACACTTTTATATAATTTTTGAGGGCATGTAAACTTGTATATTATTTTTGAGTATATTCCTAGGGGGAGTACTTAGTGTACTTAGGCAATATTTTGATGAAATGAATGGAAGTAATGATAAGTGTTTTTGCCACTAATATCAAAGGGGGA
>MU228345.1:2962573-2974108 GCA_018584345.1 Thuja plicata
TGAAACTATCTAAGCATTGAAGATTCTTGTTTTGTTCATTACTAAGAACATTTTGTAATAGAAAGTTTAGATGTAAGAGTTGTAAGCTCAGTTGGCCCCTAACAGGGTGTTGTATATGTTTAACAGGGTTGTTATTCCTTTAAAAGGGAAATGTACTATGTAATATTCATCTCCTAATAGGACTAGGTCTCCCAACAGAGAAATTATACTTTAGTGCATTCTTGTGGGTACCATCCCCATCGGGGTTTTTGCTTGGCCAAGGTTTCCTTGACAACAAATAATGGTGTTATGAGTTATGTGTTAATTTTTTATGTTCTTTTCATTTCGGTAAGCTTATGGTTTATGTGGAATTGGTTTAAAGTTTATTTTAAGTGTTGTAATACTAATTCACCCCCCTCTCAGTATTACTTAATCCTAACAATTGGTATCAGAGATATTGGCCCTTAGAGAGAAATTCTAATAGCTTAAGGGAGATCAAAATGGATTTAGATAATTTGCAAGAGAACTTTGAAGTAGCACTTGAAGACCTTGATAAAGAAAAAGTAGAAAATGGTGACTTAAGATTCAAACTAAGGAGAGTAGAGGGATTCATTAAGAAACTGAAAGACCAACTTGAACTTTCCAAAAATTAGAGACAAGAGCTTGTGGTTCAGATAAAAGAAGATTCAGATAATGATAATTTAGATTAGATAAAGCAACTTAAAAAAGAGAATGATACTTTGAAGCTTGAGAATGAAATAATGGCTAAACAGATTCAACAGGAAAAAGATGCTAAAAACAAGATTAAATAAAATTTGAAAAATACAAATGTTCTGATGGAACAAATGAAGAATGAGGCTGACCATTTCAAGAAAAAATATCTAGAATTGGAGAAATATAATCAGATCATAAGAGGTGAACTTGTTAAGAAAAAGAAACACATTGAGAAACTTCACATGAGTAGTGATTTGATCGATGAACAAAGATATAGACAAAAACCTAAAGGAGATATTACTGGTATTGGTGTCAATGAAGCTGAATGTTCTGAGAATCAAGAAGAGAAATCTGATGCGTAGATTGATGCAGAAAAACTTACTCTTGAAGAACTTAAAGAATAGATCAAATCTTTCAGAGGTATATTTTTGGTTGTAACAAGTTTGGACACATGAAAAGAGATTACAGAGGTAATACCCCTTTTAAAACTTTTTTTGGTTATTTTTTTAACTTTAATGCATATGGGCACAAGAAAGAAGAATGCAAGAGACTCAATCAATCTGGATATAGAAAAGACAATAGAGGAGAACCTATAGTGAAACCCACATGTTATAAATGTAACAACCTTGGACACATTGCGAATTATTGTAAGTTGCAAGTAAATCAGGACATAAGACCTCCTATATGCTATAAATCCAATAATCCAGGTCATATAGCAAAGTTTTGCAAGTGTAATGGAGTAAATAATAGAAGATTACCACCTCCTATGAACAAAAAGGAGAATGACAATGATACTGGTAAAATTCTTGCAGAATACAGGAGTGATTTTGACAATTGCTTCAAGAAAGAAGAAGATAACAACAGTGGTAAGATATGGAAAATCAAAGAGACAAGTGAGATATTGGTTCAGGGAGAGACAATAGATGCTACTAGATCTTTGAGTGATGATAACAAAAAAGAACCAACTTGAATGGTGGATCATGACCTTAGGGGGAGAATTGGATGAAGATATCAGAATATATGTAGCCCCTAATTCTAAGGAGTGAGCTCTAGCGAGCTTAGGTATGTTGTGTGCATACATCATAGAACTTATATCTGAGAGCGCAACATCAGATGATGCATATTCTATGATCGTGGGATTTGTAATTGACTAGATAGTGTATGATGTTAAGTGTATTTGGTAATGTGAACTTTACACTTAGAGATGAATAAAGGAAGTTTGAGATTCATATTTCTTTAACATTTGAAGAGTAGAGATCTAAGGAGATCAAAGATCAAAGAGTGATGGACTATCTGATAGCCATACTATATGATCAATCGAAGTGACAATTCAGAATTCAGTGTGGTTAAGGTATTTGCATAATTTACATCTACAGAAGATATGGATGCACCTTTGATATATGATGTTGTAGATCTACCTAGATACAAGTTTAAGAAACATCTTTTTAAGTCTTGTGAAGGAGACCTTGAAGGAACATTTTCCTAAACACCGCATGACATCTTGCATGTAGAAGATATTAGGGCATACATTTATTGAAAGTATGACATACTAGGTATTGATGATATTTCTACTGAAATGAATTACATGACTGATAGTGTAAAAATGAAAGATGAGTTCAAAAATATAGACGAGTTAAGAATTATGAAAATATTGGACTTATATGAATTCAACAAGGAGGAATGGTTTAAAATATTGCTGAGCAGAGTTCATGATCAGTTTATCTGGATAGGTGAACAACCTGTAAACATTTGTAGTCAATTGATACATGAGATCAGTGGATTGGATAATACTAGAGTCATCCTTGTGGTGGAGAAGCACATAAAGAAACAAGTAGAAACCCTTACACACTCAAAATTAGATAGGCGAGCTATGATAGTTAATGACATTTATCTACATAATGTGAGATTTATTGCGATGATACTTGGATACAAATTTTACTATACCAGTAGACCTAATTCAGTATTTGCAGGAGTCATTATGATGGCTTACAAGATGGTGAAAGAAAATACTAATTATAACCTATGCAAAGTATTGACACAACAATTTTTGAAGAATATTAAGTTGATAAAGAAAGATAAGTCTAAAACCTTTAGATTTGGTTCACTACTAGTCCATATGTACATCCACATTGAGTACAAGTTTCCAAGAATGCACCCTAGAGCATGAAGAGAAGGGATACCTACTGGTATTTAGACTTCAAAGAGTTATAGAAGATAGAACAACACTTGGGTTGATGGAGAAATATTTGGCATGATTAAGAATCTTTAGAGGTAGATGAAAGAGAGATATAGGATTCCTGAAGACTAAGTTTAAAAGTACAAGGATACAATATGTTTTATGGTTGAAATTGATTGTGCATTCTTTGAGGCAGTTGTTTCGAGGAAGAAAGGGTGTTACCCTATGGGTTATGAGGTTAGTTCAGAAGTCTTAACTATACAGATCAAACATGTTCTAGCATCTAAAGTAGATACATCTTAGCAGAGATGGGACATTTATGAGGAAAAATTAGCTAAAGTAAGAGAAGAATATACCAGAGGTTTGAGGAAAAGGAAAGTAGACAAAATTATTGATGAATGTGGTATTAAGGCTGGATTGACTAAAGAAGAGTTGAAAGAAGTAAAGAAGTGTTAGTAATAACTGAGAGGGGGGGTGAATCAGTGGCCTCAAAAATTAATCCTTAAATCAACGCTTAAAAACTATAACCAAAAATTATGTCTCTAGTTATCTTATGTCCTACAAGATGAATGCCTTGAAATACTTATATCAACTTTCTACTTGTCGGATTGCTTTGTAAATCTCTCTTCTGTATGATTACCGATAAGCAGTCAACTATTTACCAAAACATAGTAAATATGCAGAGTATACTGATAAATCAAGAATTTCATATGTGAAATGTAAAACAATAAAGTAATGAAATATAAACACATAACACATGGATTTTTAAAATGGAAACCCTGTTAAGTGAAAAACCACTGTGACTGGTACCCCAAATTTTCACTCTTCTGAAGTGAGCTCTATTAGGTGCCAACCCTGTTAAAGGTTACAAACACACTGTTAGGTGTGACCTTGTTAGAGGATTTAAAAGATACTTTTTCACCTAGTATCTGGTATCTAATGCTACCATCCTTGATCAAACACTCACTTGGCCTGTCAATAGGTATCAGGCATATCCAATGCTACTTGCATGATCAAACTTTTTGATACTCCTTGGGATGTATCTCAATTGTAGAAGACTTTTAAGTCCTTCTTGGTTAAGAGACTTGATGCTTCAATGGTTAAAATGAAACATTAATTATTTGTTCATACATACAACTTAATTGCAGATTTTCAGATCTATTGTAAGTGCATTACCTCTTTGATCAATGTAATCAATTCTATACCTTTGCTCCACACTATTCTGCTCTGTGATGTTGTCTATCTATTTGTCGGTGTCTGCACAATCTAGCTCTATCCTTAGCTTGATTGATCAATACTGAATGAGGTCTTTCTTCTTCTTCTGATTTTCTTTAGCATCTTTTGTCTTCTCTTTTTCACCTCACACCATTCATAATGAATTGGGTTTGTCTCTTTATAGACATGTTTTACCTTTTCTTGGTTTTCTTGATTCTTGGCTTGATCCACAATTCTCACCAATTAAATTTAAAGAAAACTCCTATTTTATCTCAAAGAGATCTTCTTGCCAACTAGAAAAATCAGATTTAAATCAATTACTTATCTCCAGCTTTATCTAGATGATTAAAACAATGATAAGTATCTGTTAAGTCTATTTATAGATTCTTGACAGCTAAGCATTTTGTCATTTTCTGAACTCTCTATTTTGTCGGTCAACACTCCAGTTAGTCATCGGTGATAACTAACTATTTTGTTGGTGTGACTTTAGTTGTCATCAAGATCTCTGTCCTTGTCTTTTTCATTGAGCAACACTAAAATTTTGTCCGTCATGTTACTCTTTGTTTTGCTCGTCGGGAAACACTATGACTTTCTCATTGGTAATGTTGTGCATTAGTTCATCAAGTAACATTGTGACTCTGCTCTTTTACTTTGACCATCAATGTGCACTCTATCAGTGTATACAGTCACTTAGTGAATACTTGACTTATATACATTACTGATAGTATAGCCTTTGATTGATTGGTTCTTTGAAGTCTTTGGTAATATTTCCATGACCTTATAGATTATATCAAGTTGACATCAATGAAAATACAATACATTAATTGATTTAATGCCTTGCATGATCATCAACTTAACATCTTCAAACATTCCATCAGTTACATGTCATCAATCTCTCCCTTTGGCATTGATGGAAACATACTACATTAGCATACTATACTATTACTAATACAATATGAAATATGCAGCTTCATCAAGCTTTCCTAATGTAACTATTACAAATGTTTGGCTTTTGATAAGCTCAAATAGCTTTTATTTGATTCTTGCAGCTTTCTTTCTGTCTTTAATCCCTTCACTGGATAGATGTAGAATCTTTCTTTCTCTGATGTGATGTTTTATCCTTCTGTGTCAAACTTTCTCCCTTTAACTGTTCTCTATTCTTTTGATGTTTCTTGTCAGCAATTCTCTTCCTTTCTTGTTACATCTCTCCCTTTGGATAATTTTATGTATATGATTTCTCCTTGAGATGATAAAGGATATATTCTCTCCCTTTATCAGTATGATAATGAGAGAATTCTCTCCCTCTAACAACAATGCCAAACAAACATCTTGTCAAACAAATATTTGATAGTAATGTCAAACAGATCCTTTCTATCCATAATATATTCCTTGAATTTCCCAATCCATCAAAAATAACTCTAGTGCTCGGAGTAGAAAAATAATTTGTTGTGTATAGATGTATGTTTGAAGTCCATCTCTCTGCTTACATCAACATGAATGATATTTTGATAATATGTAGGCTGATGTAGCCTTCTAGTCATCTTACTGACTAGTAGACAAGGGTCTGACCCCTAGTCTCTTTCTCAAGTATTCAAATGCATCCTTGGGCAGTGGCTTGGTGAAGATATTAGCCAATTGTTCCTTTTATTGCACATACTCAAGTATCACCTTCTTTTCTTGAACTTGTTCTCTTAAATAATGATACTTGATGGAAATATGCTTTGTTTTAGCATGCATGACTGGATTCTTGGAAATGTTTATTGCACTTGTATTATCATAGTAGATAATTACTAGTTCAATAATTTTCATATGCATACCCTCTAGTAACTGTTTGATCCATGAAATATTTGAGGAATTTGCAGCAACACCAACATACTCTACTTTTGTAGTAGACTGAGAGATGCATCCTTGCGTCTTGCTGATCCATGTGACAAGTCTATCACCCATAAAGAATGCTCCTCTAGTTGTTCTCTTACGCTCATCAATATTTCCAGCCCAATCAGCGTCGGTAAAGACTTTAAGTTTAAATTTTCCTTCTCTTCTATACCATAAGCCATATTCCTTTATATTCTTCAGATATCTTAGAATTATTTTCACAACAGTCATATGTGATTCTCTGGGATTAGCAGAAAATCTCACAACTATTCCTATTACATGTGTAATATCTGGTGTAGTATGTACAACATACATGAGTTTTCCAATCATTGATCTGTAAAAAGTTTGATTTACCTCTAATGACTTGTCATCCTTTGTCATCTTACATCCAGTTTCCATTGGTGTTCCAAATGGTTTGGACTCTTCCATTTTGAATATTTTCAGTACTGATTTGATGTATTTGGATTGTGTAATGAAAATATCTTCATCTTGTTGCATGATCTATGGAAAAAGAAAGAACTTGATCTCTCTAAACATAGACATCTCAAACTCTTTTCTCATTTCATTGGAAAATGACTTGAATAGCATATCATTGCCTCCAAATATGTTGTCATCAACAAATATATCAAAAATCAAAATGTTAGCATCAGTATCTTTGTTTAAGTAAAGATTATTGTTTTCACTAGTTCTTACAAATCCAATACTTATAAGATAGGAATGAAGTCTTTCATACCATGCTCGAGGCACTTGTTTCAATCCATACAAGGCTTTGTGTAGTCTACTTACCATGTTCCTCTTGTTTGGATCAACAAACCCTTCTGGTTGCTCAATGTATACCTCTTCTTCAAGTATTTCATTCAGGAACGCAGACTTGACATCCATTTGGTATACCTTAAAGCCTTTATATGCAGCATAAGAAAGTAATATTCTCACTCCTTCTAGCCTAGCAACGGGTGCAAAGGTCTCTCCATAGTCAATCCCTTCTTCTTGTGCATACCCCTTGCATACTAGTCTTTCTTTATTCCTGGCGACTTCTCCATTCTCATTCAGTTTATTCCTGAATATCCATTTTGTACTGATGACATTCTTGTCATTTGGTCTCGGTACAAGTGTCCATGTCTTTTTTTTCTCTATCTTCTCAATCTCCTCATTCATATCACTTATCCATTTATTATTATCTAGTGTAGCATTGATAGATTTGGGCTCATAATCACAAATAAGACATCTTGTATTAGAGACTTACTTCTGGTTCTCATACCATCCTTCTTGTCTCCAATGATCTGGTTCTATGGATGGTTCTTTTTGACATATCTTGCAAGCATAGGTTCAGCTCTTTGTCTATTAGCTTGATCACCATTTTGTTCTTCATTCTGTTCTCTATCACTTTGTGCATCCTCTTAAGCAATATTCTGATCATCGGTATTTGTAGCCTGATGCTCGGGTGTAATGATCTATGCTTGGAAACTCTACATTGTTGGTCGGGTAGAGTATCAGGTTCCTCATTGTATACAAACCTATTATAGTCCTTTGGTTCTTTAGTGCTTTCTTTTTCATTCTTCTCTACAAATTCATCTATCTTTACATTTGCACTTTCAACAATTTTGTTAGAGGTCTTATTTATACATTTATAAGCCTTGCTCTTGGTAGAATACCCTAGAAAGATTCCTTCATCACTCTTGGAGTCAATTTTTCCATTTCTATCATCTTTTAAGATATAACATTGACTTCCAAAAATTTTGAGATAACTTGCATTGGGTGTGTATCCATACCAAAGCTCATAAGGTGTCTTTTGGTGTCTTTCTTTAATTGTACTTTGTTCAATGTGTAAACAACAGTACCAACAACTTCCCTCCAAAAGATTTGGGTGATCCCTTTCTCTATCATTAGTGTCCTTGCACAATCAACAATGGATTTGTTACTTCTTTCAACAATTCCATTTTGTTGTGGTTTTCTCGGTACAGAGACCTATCTTTTGATTCCATGCTCATTACAAAAGTTAGTGAATTCATCTAAAATAAATTCCCCTCCTCTATCTAATCTTAAGAATTTTAACTCCTTACCACTTTGCTTTTCAACCATTGCTTTGTACCATTTAAACATCTTGAATGCTTCTAATTTATCTTTTAGAAACATAACTGTCATCATTCTAGAAAAGTCATCAACAAAGAGAATGAAATATCTATCTCCATAATAACTCTTTGTCCTCATAGGTCCACATAAATCAGTATGGACTAGTTCTAGAATGACATTAGATGTATGGGTTTTTCTTTTGAAACTAGACTTTGTCATCTTACCTTTTTGACAATTCTTATAAATGATATTGTTGGGCTTGGTCATCATCGGTAAGCCTCTTACATTTCTCTTTTTTCTAATCTTTATCATGTTGTCAAAGTTCACATGACACAATATTTTGAGCCACAACCATATGTCTTCATTTCTAGCAATCAAACAAGTGGTGTCAGTATCATTTAGATAGAATAGATTACCTTTTGTCTGCTCATGGGTACCAATCAGATTTCCTAATTTATTGAAGATCTTTGCCTTCTTATTTTCAAATGCTACTCTATGACCTGAATTATTCAATTGAGAAAAAATCAATAGATTATAATTCAATCCATTTACCCACTAAGAATTTTCACATTTTATCTAGTTATTCAACATTATGGTTTCTCTACCTTCAACTAGACAAGGTGTGTCATTACCCATTCTTACTGAACCACCTTTATAGTATTCAAAAGTTTCAAAATTTTGCTTGTCACCGGTCATATGGTGAGTGCATCCACTATCTATGATCTAGACATCATTTTTACTAACTTTAGATATGAGTGCAGTTTCTACATACCTTTCTTCATCATCCTCTGAATAATCTTTTACCGCCACAAACACCATCTTGATGTCTTCCTCAGATTTGGTGTCAGTATCATCATCTTTGAATTTTTCTAGGTAACTGGCCTTCTTTCCTTTTTCCTTGTAGTCTTGAGTATCTCTTCTTTCTAATTTTAGGTAGCTTCAATAATCACCTCTGTCAGACTTCTTTTCAAATGATCTATCATTACTTCTATCATATTTTCTTATGTTAGGACATCTTGCAACAAAGTGTCCAATCTCTTTACAATTAAAACAAACAAGTGGTAATTTGCCTTTGTATTTACCTTTTCCTCTCTGCATTCTTCTAGCCATAAGTGCTTCAATTTTATCAGAATCTTCTTCTTCACTTTCACTATCACTAGGTTTTCTCATAGTGTGTTTATGACTTGATTTACTTATTCTCATAGAAGTTTTGAATGCAAACTCTATGTTTGGTAAGACACTATTATCAAAGTTATTCATTTCAAATGAAATCAGTCTTGCAATCAAACTGTCTAGAGTAACATTGCTATTTTCTACTGCTCTCATTGCTTGAATGGAAGATACTCTAATAGCATAAGTAGGCAGTAAGGTTCTTAGAATTTTACTTACCACTATGTCTTATTCTAGTACACCTCCAACTCCTCGGATAGCATTGAATACCTCTTTGATTCTTGTGTTGTACTATGCGATGTTTTCACCTTCTTTCATTTTGAGATCATCAAACTTTCCTCTAAGGATTTCTGCCTTGGCTCTCAAAACATTTTTGTCACCACCATGTAAAAGCATCAATTTGTCCCACATCTTCTTTGCAGTCTTGCAGGTTTTGACATCTTCAAATTCAGCATCGGAGAGTGACGAAGCAAGCTCTATCATCATACAATTGTGCTCATGCTTCTCTCTCATTTGTTTAACTATTGGTGCTCTTGCGGGAAACACATATTCAGTATCTAAGTATTGAGTAACATCATTGCCAATACCTGATAAGTGGAGTCTTATTCTGCTCTACAATGAAGCAAAATTGTCTTTGTTCGACTTGGGCACATCTTGTCTGTTTATCTTGTGATCTTTAGCTTAGGTCTTGAAACCTTCCTTTTAAGTACACAAGCTCTGATACCAATTGTTAGTAATAAATGAGAGGGGGGGTGAATCAGTGGCCTCAAAAATTAATCCTTAAATCAACCCTTAAAACTTATAACCACAAATTATGTCTCTAGTTATCTTTTGTCCTACAAGATGAATGCCTTGAAATACTTATATCAATTTTCTACTTGTCGAATTTCTTTGTAAATCTCTCTTCTGTATGATTACTGATAAGCAGTCAACTATTTACCGAAACATAGTAAATATGCAAAGTATACCAATAAATCTAGAATTGCATATGTGAAATGTAAAACAATAAAGTAATCAAACATAAACACATAACACATGGATTTTTAATGTGGAAACCCTGTTAAGGGAAAAACCACTGCGACTGGTACCCCAAATTTTCACTCTTCTAAAGTGAGCTCTGTTAGGAGCCAACCTTGTTAAAGGTTACAAACACACTGTTAGGTGTGACCTTGTTAGAGGATTTAAAAGATAGTTTGTCACCTAGTATCTAGCATCTAATGCTACCATCCTTGATCAAACACTCACTTGGCCTGTCAATAGGTATTAGGAATATCCAATGCTACTTTCATGATCAAACTTTTTGATACCCCTTCGGATGTATCTCAATTGTAGAAGACTTTTAAGACTTGATTGGTTAAGAGACTTGATGCTTCAATGGTTAAACTAAAACATTAATGATATGTTCATACATACAACTTAATTACAGATTTTCAGATCTATTGTAAGTGGTAATATTTCATTGAGGCGACATTTAAAGAGACAAGATCTGTGCTAGTTTAATTGGTTGGTTTAGAATCACATGTGTAGATGCATTGGCAATATCAGGTGTAGAATCTAGAATTGTAGATCCTATTTAAAACTAGCAATCGTACCTTAGGGTGCAATAAGTACGCCGAAGAGATATTGAAGGTCAATTAAGGAAAAGAAGTAGGTGCATTTTTTTTGCATACAATATCATAATCAAAACTGTAAACACAACCCTAACCTTAATCATGACATAAACCTAAACCATTATATTAACCCTAACCATAATTTTAAAAGCCACAACTTTAACCATAACCACGCATAGATATACAAAATAAGAAGAAAAAACTTTCCAAACACATGAAAACATTGTAAAGACATTTTTTCCCATTGCTATAATTATTTATTTTTTAACTACATAATTTGTACTACATATGGATAATTTGGACTAACTATTAATACAGTTTGAGGTGGGAGATTGGGTCATAGTCCATCTAAACAAGGCTAGAATTTAGAAAGGAGTGTCAAGTAAACTACAAATGAGAAGAATAGGTCCTTGTCAAATACTGGCTAAATATGGAAGCAATGTCTATAAGGTGGATCTACCTAAGGATATAACATTATCTCCTATTTTTAATGTAGCAGATTTGATCAAATATAGGGGTCCCCCTACAAAGGTAGGTAAATGAGACTCTGATGTTGTAGAGATGGTCACTGATTTGACATTACCTTCCCCACCTAAGCATAAAGAAAAGGTGTTAGATTCAAGGGTTGTAAAGAAGACTAGACATGGTAATTACATGGAACATTTGATCAAGTGGACCAATATGCCTGAAGCATAAGATACTTGGGTAGTTGAAGGTGATTTTAAA
>MU228345.1:2979751-2995770 GCA_018584345.1 Thuja plicata
TACAGCTGTTCTAACTATAATATCTGATAAAAATATTCACACCCTTATGATTTAATGCATGTCCATAAGTACCTATACCAAAGCTCTCATTTTTGAATAGGCAAGGAGAACACTGCAAAATAGGTACTTTACCCTCTCCCTCAAAATTCCGCATTAGCGTCGAAAGATTTTTCTTTGCAAAATGTTAAAAAAAAGGTCTGATTTTTATTTCCATTTTTGACTAGATGATAGATTAAGATGTCTGATTTTTGTTTCTTTTTTTTGTTTGCGCATCAACTTGTTGTTTATCACATTTTGAGGGTTACAACTAACAATCGCTGACTATACACCTGTAACCAGTCACTGTCACTACACTAGTCAAATCCTTGGTGTTCTCAGTGACAAAGGCAATGAAAAGATAATATAACCGAGTAAAAAAAATGCAAAGAGACATTCCTACATTCCAAACCAAGCCAATATCACATTCAAATCAAATACAAGATTTATTTTTTGTTTGACTGTATCCATAGGCCAGTGGAATACACAGTTTGGAAAGAAATTTTGATTTTATTGATTCAAACTATTACAAACTTGATCCATCTCAGATCAACACCTCCCTACTTCATGGATCTCCATCTCAAGAGACATTAACTCTCCAAAATACCTGAGACTAACCATTCAACTAACTCTAACTGTCACATAACAATCTGATTGTTAGTGACAAAACACAAGAAATAGTTATCAAGTTGACAACAAAATTTGTCAACTCAACAACACAACACCCTTTGCCCATTCTAAATACTCATAAAAGGTTTAGAGACAACATTAGAAAGATAACTTAACCTATAACCCCTACTAACCCCAACTAACTCCAATTAAGCCCTATTTGGCTTATATTGCCAATATAGGCAATTTACAAGACTTTGCACTCTTAGTGCTCTTAACAATATTTAGAGGCTTCTATAGCTTTATTACATCATTATAGACCCTTATAGGTCATCTTCC
Organism: Thuja plicata; assembly: GCA_018584345.1. Classification (NCBI taxonomy): domain Eukaryota; kingdom Viridiplantae; phylum Streptophyta; class Pinopsida; order Cupressales; family Cupressaceae; genus Thuja; species Thuja plicata. The sequence goes on from MU228345.1 coordinate 2,980,736, forward strand.
CAATCCCCTAACCTAGATCAATCCATAATCTATAATAATAGACTACCTACAAATAAATGAATAAATCTTAAAAAATGATGACAAAAACCACATATGTTCCATTCTGAATTTCTTCAACCTAGCATAAATAGTGTGCATGGTTTATGAATTGAAAACAAAGTTTCTTCAATATTTTAATTTTATTATGATTAGTATGAATGAAAAAAATAATCAACTAAACAAAATGATATGTTGGAATGATAGTGCAATAATTATCGATATAGTGTCGATGGCTTTGGTCAATGTGCCTATGTGTCAATGTGGTGTTGGCCCTTGACGTCACACACAACAAGTAATCCTGGGTGTCAATTTTGGGGTTGTCCAAATAAGAAAAAGGTCTAGATATGGAATCCAAATTGTATTTTATGTTTAAAAGTAATGTGACAAGTAATCATTTTAGGAAGAGCTGATGTAGATTTGGTATTGTAGGAAAATAGTGGATGTTGTATGTGTCTGAATGCTAACCTCTAAATCAGCCACAACACAACATAGTCATTGCTCAATCGTTAAATTGTGAAGATGAACATGAATTTCTCATTCCACAATATCAATTTAATCGACCTATTGCCTCCTATTTAGTTGGGGTGTTTAATTACTCTCAGAACTAGAGCCAACAACCATAGACCATTGCTAAAATGGAGGATTTGAAAGCTTTGTAAACATAAATGAAATTATTCTATATGAGAGATGCAATTGTAATCTAGAAATGAAAATGCAGATTTTAAGCTAAGAAATTTGAAAAAGATAACATAATTAAGCTATTTGATAAGTAAACAAACTAAATTAAGATGACGAATGTCATTAAGCTACATGAAACTACACTAAATATGCAATGAAAGCTTGAAAATATGAGAGAATTGAGACAATAATTCGCTATAGTTTTGATACTCTCCAAATTTCTCTCCTCAAATGAAAGAAAGAAGGTCCATAATATAGAAAAGCCTAAAGAGAGGATGAATAGTTTCTTGGAAAGAAATGGCTGACTGTTCATCTCCATGGAGGAAGATGAGACAAAATATGGAGGAATTATTTGATTAAATAAATGAATTATTGCCACATGGGTGGCTTTCCATTTTGTTTGAATTATTAAATTCAAGTGAGGATAATCCATTCAAATAACCAAATAATATTTAATTTTCTTGATGTGTATTAGCTAAAGGGGGTGGGATTAATTTAATTTAAAAGCACTCAAGACTTTAGAATTAAATTAGTTAATCATAGGGATTTTTAGCTAATAAATCTTGAAAATTTAGGAATTAAATATGGTGTAAGGTTTATGCAAATTTAGGTTTTCTGCATTTGAGACTAAGTCAATTAAAGACAATTAGGAAGGAGAATTTGCCTAGTGCAATAGGACTTTGATGATGAGAAAATGCATCAAAATTTACTAGAATTGTAAGGTGCCAATTTTGGGGTATTACATTTTGCTCCTCTTTGAATTGATGTGCGAGCAGCGCGTTGATTCAAAGAATAGTCTGATGTGACAGATGGAGATTTTGGGAGTCTAGGTTAGGTTTCCAAGACACTGATCAGATCGAGAAGAAGAACCATCTTTAGAACAAAGCATGATTTTCTAAAGTCTAAGTTAGATTGTGAAGACAACAGTCCAAATACCAATTGAGAGAAGATTGGAATCTGGGTTAGATTGCCCCAATGTCCACTGATAGTTGATGAAGATTTAGGACTATCTCCAGAATCGGGATTAGATTGCCCCAATATGAAGGTTAGCCCTTTGAGATATTCCAGGTTAGGTTGCCCAAATAATGGTTGAAAAGATCTTTTGAGAGTTGTCTTCAGAATGAAGCATGACTTTCAGGAATTAGGGTTAGATTGACCCAATACCCAATGTGATTTCAAGAATCATCTCCAGAACAAAGCTTGATGCTTGAGGATCTGAGTTAGATTGCCTAGATACCTAGAAAGATAGATGACAAGATGACAAGATGTGAGGCATCAAGATGCCCATAGAGATTCAAGATCATGGAATATCCAATTTTGACCATAAGGTATGAAACACTAAATATGCCCCAAGTGATGAGATGCCCCTAGCAATGGGGTCTTTTGATTCAGATCAGACTGATTTGAGAATGATGCAAAATAATTCAATGATGCAATCATCTTGCCCCCTCGGGAGTGAAATCGAAAGATGACACAATAGAAAGATGATCGACAACAAAGATTGCAGATAGAAGTAAGATTGAAGATCCAAAGGAATTCTGAGATAAAACAAGAGAAGGCATAATCAATTTAGAGTGATCGAAAGGTCCTGTTGACTAGGTTTGACCGTAGCTTGACCAGAATTGACTAGAGTTGACTTTGATGAAAAGATTGTAGAAGGTGAGAAAATGATGACAATAGATGATTCTGACCAGAAAGCGACGTTAGAAAGACAACTGCATAAGCGTCGGAACACGTTGGTCCCAAAATTTTAAAATGTGATTTTGAGCTACTTAGGAGTGTCAAATTTTGATTTTGATCATGAAAATGGATTCAGAATGGTCAATTCAGCCAAGGGTGAAATTTTCATAGAAAATGGAGCACTTTTGAAAATTAGGTCAAAAGCTATATAAGGCCCAGAGGGGTTATTTTCAAATTGTTATTCACTTTTGACTTTAGAGATGGCGAGGGCCCAAGCTGATATTGATAGAATTCCTATGCATACATATCGATTCAAGTGCTCCTGACAACACAATCGGCTACTAGAGTATGACGCACCTGTCAGTAATCAAAAAACCATCTTGCATTTCAAATATTTATCGATTATTAGATCTTTTTAGCATGTTTTTAAATCTTTTACGTCTAGTTAGGTCAATTCTCGCATGAGGGAATAGTTTCCTCATGCCGACCAAGGTTGCCCCTCATGTGAGAAATTGGTTTCTTCACACAGGTTAGGGTTTCCTCACACAGGGTCCCTCCACGAGCTCGCGCGAGGTGCATGATGATGCCAAATGAGATTTCATTGCCAATGATAAAATCTTGCATGAAGAGAGATCATGTCTCATACAAAATAAAAATCTCATGCAGGAAAAGAGTTTCCTCACATGGGAACTACTTGTAGTCCAAAAAGTTGTCATCCAGTATGTCACAGAATCAGCCAATTAGAATGCCTTAGAACTGTGTTTACGATAGATCCATAGCTTTATTTGTTGTCATTTCTTTGAAAAACCATCATGTTGAGATACTGATCAAATGTCATCGAATGCTTTGCAAGTTGACTTCCCCGATATCGCGTTCTAGTCTCATCATCCTGTCATAGGTGAACTTCCATGGAGACTGACTGATGCTGAGGGTGCCCATCTCGATGGGCTAGGACTATCATATCTACAAGATGTACTTGATATTTAGGTAAATCATAGTCTATTAGGTGCACTTGTCGAGCATTTCCATTCATAGACGAACACTTTCCATTTGCTGCAGGGGGAGATGACAGTCACCCCTAAGGACATATATAGGATCTTGAGAGTACCACTCCATGGGGCTCGCGTGGAGTATGATACCCGGCCAAGATCAGGCACACTTTCTTTGAGAATGATCTTCTAGGATGATCTAGTGATGGGTCGAGCCATTTCTTGGGAGGATCTGACGAGAAAGTATGGTGCAGAGCACACATTGGTAGTTGTCTTGGTGATGTTCTTGAGTTGCCACCTTGTGCCAGATTGGGGTCAACATGGATTGGAGTGTGGTTGGGGAGTCATGCTATAGTGAATGTTAGTCAGTCCAGTAGTGAGGTTCAGATGCGGTGAGTGCATGCTCGCATAGATGTACCATGAGATGCACGAGATTGTGTATCGGAGCACACGGACCATGGTGATAGAAGTCATGGTTCTACAGATCTAGGCCTGAGAGCATCTTCTTGTATGTTGGCCAATTTTTCATGATACTCAATAGCCCTTAGAGCCATATATTTATAGATATGCAGGTTTGATGACTCATCTAGTGCTAGGTAAGACAAATCAGTGGCGAGCACAACTAGATGATATGGCAACATTTATATGGAAGCCATGGCTAGCCATAGAGGTTTGGGATGACACACGACACAAGCTGCCACATATGTTTTTCTTGCATCCTTTGATTGGGCACACCATCAGTTTCATTCAGTGCTTCCTATTGACACAGGTCCTACAATAGTTTGGGAGACCACAAGACATCTCTCAAGAGTATTGCACATATGCCTGATTTTTTGATTAGACAAAGAAGGGCTAGCAGCAGTAGCTAGACTAGGGCAAGAGCATGATAGATGCATGGGTGCCACCAACTAGGTGGGATTATTTAGTAGGGGTGATGAATGCAGGGATGAAACCTACATACAAAGATCACATTTTGGCTCACCCATTCCTGAGATTCATAGATCCTGTTGGCATGGGCCCATAGGTATAGTAGGTGGTATAGCCGCCACCACAATAGCAAGTACCATAGCTGCCACTGCAACAGCCACAGCAGCCAGGACAGCCACCGCCATAGTAGAGAGTACTATGACCAAGTACTGGGCTAAGTCCCCTTCTTCCTAGACAGATGGGATCAGATGTAGGTGTAGGGAGTAGTGGTACTCAGGATAGGTCCACTGAGTAGAGGATAGATGAAAACACTCAGCAAGGGGAGGATACTGTTATGGCTAATCCATAGGCTAGAGGACAGATGGCATAGTTATAGGAGGCTCTTAGGAAGAGCAAGAAGAGAGTGAGACGAGTATAGAGGGAGCGGGATGACTACCGTAGACAAGTGGTCATCCAGGAGACTCGAGTGACCAAGAAGGATTGAGAGATTCGGGGACTATAGGAGGTACTGACCAAAGTACAGGCAGAGGAAAGATATGAGGCTACTCAGTCAACCTATTATTATGTTGCATAAATGATTGCAATTCCCAAGGTAGTGGACTAGGTTCCACCATTTTCAGAGTATGCTGGGGCACGGGCCGCTCCACAGGCACCACCAGAGCCACCTCCTCAATAGGCCATGCCACCTCCTCTACCTCCTCTAGGTGGGAGTGGTTAGATGAGACATTTTATATATATTGTACCATCATTTTGATATACTATTCCCAAGTAGAACCCTTGTACACTGGATCTATTGATATATATATATATATGAGCTCAATTTTGGCATCATTTTACTTGTTTATATATTGCTTTAAATTTGTATGTCTTGTGAGATATTTCCTATATGATTAGATGTATAGATTAGAAATGTATGTGATGGATGAATATGCAAATGTTTATGCACATTTTTTATTGATGTATGAATGAATGTAATGCAATGATAGATGTTAGATGGATAAATGCTATGTATGATTTGATTTATGCTTATAATTGATGTACATGTTTATGGATATGCAAATGCAAACGAATGTATGGAAATGCACTTTTGTGGAAATGAATGTAATGTAATGGTACTAATCATCTCATGCAATATATGACAGGTACTAACCATAAGAATATGAATAAATATCGAGAGCAAGGACCGGACACTTGTGCAGTCAAGAGGAATCCTAGACAAAAGATGAGAACCTTTGAAGAATGAGAAGACAATGAAGAGAGCACCAAAACTATCACTATGCAAGCTTAAAATGTGAATGCAAGCCTAATTAAATGCAACCCTAGGACTTGGTTGTTGGACTCATCGCATAATTATCATCATTGAGTATTTGGAACATCAAAGTTGATACAATCCTTACTGGCACCAATGCAACCATAAGAATATGAATATGAATTTCATCAAATAAAATGCAGGAAATGAACATAAGCACCAGGGAACAAAAGCCAAGATGACCTGAACATTGTTTCCAATTTGATATAGTAAGAGTACACAAGTAAATAAATAGAGCAATAATAGTCAAGGAGATAGTTCCAACCTCCCCTTGGCATACTAATAAACAAGATCAAGGGATGTAAGGCTTTTCCACCTTAATGCAGAAGCTCTTATCACATACACCTTATTTATTTGACGCTGTCGAATCATCAAAACCACACCCACAAGTAGTAGACAAAGAAAATATCAATGAAATTCATGAGAATAGACAACCTACAAAGAAAGAGTCAATCATAGCTCAGCATGTTTTAAAGTTTATGAATGTGCATGTGTTTAGGGTGTTGAAAAACACTATTGTTCTTGTGAGTGCAATGTGTTTGATTTCTATCGAGAGATGTTTACATTGCGATGTCCAATGTGTGTTGAAAAACATAGATGTGTCCAAAGAGACTGTTGAAAAACACTGTTTGATTGGGGTGTTGAGAAACACCAGTTCGTGCCAGTAGATAGTTGTCCTTTAGAACTGAGAAGATTACTAACTCAAGTGTAAACCGAAGATATGATCAAAGTGGGGAGCCATGCCCCAAAGTACTGAAAGGATTGATGTCAAATATGAAGATAGTGAGTTGATGTGAGAAATATCAGTAGTATAGTGATAGTAGGAAGAGGTAGTGAGAATCACTGGTGACTAACATGAGAAAGATTCTCAAGTATAAATATCAGTGTGAGATCTAGGCATCAACAAGTGGACTCAGTGAGAACCACTGGTGACTGATGCGTAGAGGAGAGAGACTCCAAAAGATAAGACAATGCCTCCTAGACCAGGAAGATGCCCTTGAGTGTGACTAGTTTCAATCCATGTGGAGTCAAGAAAAATCTCAAAAATAACTGAGAGCGAATGCATGAGCAAGCAAACTAAAGTAGGAAAGAAAACTAAAGCAGGAAAGCAAGCTAAAGCAAGAAAGCAAGCTAAAGTAGGAAAGCAAGAGAGAAAATTGCAAGAAAGCCAAGGGATGTCGTGATAGATAGAGCATTGCGGACCAAGACATGCATGTTTACCAGGTTTTCACCATCTTGGCATAAATTCTATTTTTTCTACCATGATGCCTGTTTACCAGGTTTTCATCAATGGCACATTTTTTCTCTTTTTCTCATTTTTTTGTATTTTCATTTTTTATTTTTTTTGGATTTTTTATTTTTTTCAAAATTTTTTGGTATTATCAAGGTGCCTATTTACTAGGTTTTCACCAGGTTAATAGATACATCAAAGCACAAGTTTTCCAGGTTTTCACTAAGATGATCATTTTTTCAGGACATTTTGCAATTTTTAGGATTTTTTCAAAATAGAGTATGTACATGAGCATTCAGAAGACATCTCAACTATAGAACTTCTTCAGATGAAGAGTGTTGATAGGTTCTTTGAGCTGTTCCCACTTTGTGGTAGAGAGCTGGTAAGTGGTAGACCCAAATACTGTAGTGATAACATATGGACCAAGCTAGTTTGGTTCAAATTTTCCTTTCTGGAACCACCGCTGTTGATTCTTGGGGTTCTGTCTCAGGACAAGATCACCCATTTGGAATTCCCTTGGTCTTACCTTCTTGTTGTAGCTTTTATATATTCTCTGCTGATATGATCAGAGATGATTGAATGCCACTTTTTGACATTCATCCAGTAGTTCAAGCTCTTGAAGCTAAGATATTCTGATATCATCATCAATAATGAGGCCCTTCAGAGAGACTCGCAAGGTAGGAATCTCAACCTCAATAGGAAGTACTACATCTGCACCATAAACTAGAGAAAAGGGCATGGCCCCTATTGGTGTCCATATACTGGTGTGGTAATCCCATCAAGCCAGATTAATCTGGAGATGCTAGTCTCGTACAGATTTGTGTACTGTGTGGTGTAAGATCTTGAGAATAGTATAATTTGAAGCTTTCAGCTGTCCATTACCCTGGAGATAATAGATAGAAGACTAGTGCTGAATAATTTTGAACTTAGTGCATAAATATGTTAGATCCTTGTTCTTGAATTTCCCCCCATTGTTAATAATTATTGATGAGGATACACCATATTTGCAGATGATGTAGTTCAATATAAACATGGCCACAGACTTGCCATCAGCTACAATGAGGGGCACTGCCTCGACCCACTTGGTGAAATAGTTTGTAGCAGTAATGATGTATTTATGTCCTCTTGAAGAAGATGGATGTATTTGACCCACTAAGTCAAAGGCCCACTGCTGAAATGGCCAAAAGATGACAAAAGGAATGAGCTCCTTGGCAGGAGCGTGGATCAGATTTCCATGAAGCTGGCACTGTTTGCAAGATTTAGCAAATTGTATAGCTTCTTTCTCCATATCTGACCAGTAATAACTAGCGCTAATAATTTTGTGAGCTAGTGTTAGGTCATTAGAGTGAGACCCACAAATGCCTTCATGCACTTTTACTAACACATGCTTGGACTCATCAGGTTCTAAACACCTAAGGAGGGTATTGTCTAGACCTTGCCTATATAAGTCATTAGCTATGATGACAAACCGTGAAGCACTGCAGATTAAGTGATGTTACTCATTTCATGTGTAAGTGTATGAAATGATCTGGTCATGAGGTAGGAGTAAATATGGTGGTAGCGGGATGAGTCATGTCCAATGACTGAATAGATCATCTGGGATTCAGGGCAATTATAAGAAGGGTAGCATAACATCTCCACTAGGAATTCATGTCTGAAGTCATTTTCTAGCATTTGTAACATGGAAGCTAGAGTAGCCATGGAATCAGCTCCTTTATTATCTACCCTTGGAATTTGTTGGAAAGTAATGTGTGCAAAATATTTCTTGAGATCATCAACCATCTTTTTATAAGGCACCAATTTTTCATCTTTTGTTTGATAGATATCATTCACCTGATTGATAACCAACTGTGAATCTCCAAAGACCTTTAGCTCATCGACACACCATTTAATAGAATTTTCAATCCATTAATCAAGGCTTCATACTTAGCAATGTTATTTGTGTAAGGGAACAACATTTTGTAAGCCTTTGGTAATGAATACCACTGAGGTGTAATGAACAAGATTTCGACACCTAACCCCTGCTGGGTGAATGACCCATCAAAGAACATGTTCCATGCCTGATGTGTGAGAAGCATGATGGAATCATCTGGGAACTCGATCCTTAATGGTTGATAGTTTGCAATAGGTGTGTTAGCCAACTGATCTGCAATTGCTTTCCCTTTGATAGCTTTTCTTTCCACATACTCAATGTCAAATTCACTGAGTATCATGACCCACTTAGCTAATCTACCCGTGAGGGAAGCTTTATTTAGTAAGAACTTTAATGGATCAATTTTTCCAATGAGCCTTGTAGTGTGAGAAAGCATGTAATGTCATAACTTCTGGGAAGTGAACACCACCGCCAAGCAAGCTTTCTCAATGACAGAATAATTCATTTCATAGGAGACCAATGTTTTGTTGATGTAATCGATTTCTCTTTCTTTATTGTTTTGATCTTCTTGGGCCAATAGAGCACCCAGAGATGTTTATGTAGCTGAGATATATAATATTAATGGATTCCCATGAATAGGAGGCATTAATATAGGTAGATTAGCTAGGTATTGTTTGATTTGTTGAAGACCTTGTTCACATTCTTTATTGCATCCATATGTCACACCTTTATGCAGAGTCTTAGTAAATGGCTGTGACTTGTCAGCTAGCTATGAGATGAATAATCAGATAGACTAAAGCTGACCTTGATGACCTCTCATTTGAAAAATATTGTGAGGTGGGGGCATTTCCATGATGGCTTGCACCTTTTCAGGATCCACCTCGATACCTTTTGTGGAGATGATATAACCAAGCAATTTTCTAGAAGTTACTCCAAATGCACATTTCTTAGGATTGAGACCTAGTCTGAACTTTTCCATACAATCCAGTATAGGGCTTGGATTAGTAAGATGCACCTTCCTATCCATGCTTTTAGCAAGGGTGTCATCAACATAATCTTCCATTGTTTTGTGCATCATATCATGAAATATAGTAGTGACTACTCTCTGATACGTGGCTCCAGCATTCTTGAGACTAAAAGGCATAACATTCCAGTAGAAAGTGCCCCATGCACAAGTGAAAGTAGTCTTTTCTTGGTCTTCTAGTGCAATTTTGATTTGGTTGTAGCTAGAGAAACCATCCATTAGGGACTACATTTCGTACCCTGCTGTCATATCCACAATCATATCAATGTTGGGTAGTGGGAAATCATCCTTTGGACATGCCTTATCTAAATCCCTGAAGTCTATGTAGAATCTGATAGATTTGTCATGATTTGACACTAGAACTATGTTGGAGATCCATTCTGCATAGTCAATTTCTCTGATGAACCTATCTTTTAGGAGTTTCTCTAACTTTGCCTTGACAAGTAGAGCCACATGTGGATGCATTTTTCTAAGTTTTTTCTTGACTAGTTTTACTCCAGGAGATATTGACAGGTGATGCATGATAAGATTAGGATCTACACCAGGAAAGTTAGAGTATGTCCATGCAAAGTTTATCTTTTTCTCTTTGAAGAAATATGTGAATTCTTTGAGTTCCTCTTAAGACAATGATTTAGCCACATGAATAATGTGCAGATGTTCTTCTGTACCCAGATTTAGTGGCTGGGTCGGCTCAATTAGCACTGATGATCATTCCTGGAAATGATTCAAAGTACATCAAGTATCTCATCCTTAGGCACCTTAGAGATATTTTCACCTTCCGATACGTCTATCCTTTTTACTTTTTCAGCTCTGACACTGCCACAATGTGGTTTTCACCGTCATAGCGCCTATTCTTTTTCTTTTTTATTTTATGACTAAGATACTTGATATCACTTTCGGTCATGTTGATAGTGTCTTTTCTAGTGGAGGATGTTATAGGTTCAACAATGTGGAGGTAACAAGCTAGAGCATAGTCATTCTAGAATGTGAGGACTTCGTTGGATGAGGAAGGGGAATTCCAGTCTATTAGATCAGGATGTTGGAGGGAGAGAAGTGATGGGTTCAAGTGCATTCACAGTATAATCATCAAAAGCATGGAATAGTAAGCTGAGACCTAGAGAAATCTCATCCAAAGGTGTATTCAAATCCCTTTCACTCCTAGCGACCATAGTAGAAGACACATTAACATTTATGGAATCAAACTCATTAGACCTTACACTAGACCTTTCACCCAAGTCAAGAAGTTTTTAGATGTATGTGTAGTATCAACATTCCTGTCAAAGGATCCTTCTAAAAAAATGTTGAACTCATATTCATGGGAATATGTGTCTGAAATCTAACTGGGATGTTTGCACCATGAAGGTTTGGGAGTTCTTGTGACACCAGCCTGTTCTTGCGCAAACTACTCTTGAAATGGTGACGGTATGTGTCGTTCACCTTGGAAACTAGGTTCTTGTGACACTTTCCATTGTTCGTATGTCAGAATAGTGAATGGAATAGTTACATTGGAGTCACTGCCAGCCTTGGATATACTAGCATGTATTATGAAATCATCTGGCTCAGCAAAGAATGCTGCCAGATCTAGAGGAATAGGATAAGGAAAGGAATCCTCATCAGAGCTAGCCTTTGAGGTGTCTACTGTAGTTGTGCCTTCAGGTTCTGGTGGAGGATCCAATTTTGGCACAAATTTGTTAATCCCTAGATGGAATGGGATCTTCTTTAATCCTAAATAAGTTGTCTTTCTTCTTTCAACCCATAGCTTTAATAGGGTCAACTAGCCCATTACCATTCATCCCTATTGGACCACTCCCTTTGTATCCAAAGTGTATCATGATTTTAAGACCTTCACTATTGGGATCTAGTTCATGAACTAGGGTAGTCTATTCAGATATTTCCTTTCCTTTGTAAAGCCAAGCTTTAATATCTCTTTCCTCATCTTCATCTTCTAATGGTTTTGAAGCCTGTACAAAGGCACAATCATAAACTATTTTAGGAGTAGAAGATTTATTTTTCTCAGAAGGTCTCTCGTAAGAATGAGGAGATAGAGGTAGAGCCGCTAATGATAGAACAAGTTCTATTTGATACCTCCCAATGCCTATGTCTTTGATTTTCAAAGTTAGTTCCATGTCTCTAAGCTTGGCATCATAGAATTTTGTGTATTCTCTATTAGTAGGGATGAAACTATCAGCTGGCTATGTGAGCATATTACAAGAAGAGCCCATATTAGCAAGAACTGTCACTTCTACACCGTGGAAAGGAAAATTGATGGACTAATGATATGTAGTGGGAACCACTTGCATTTTATGGATCCACGATCTTCCCAATAGGATGTTATAAGCAAGAGGATTGTCCAGCACTTGACAAGTGACATCTGTTTCAACAGGTCCAACCCGAATGGGTGGCACGATTAAACCTTTAGACTTTCTTTCTTCTTCATGATAGGCTTTGATAGTAATTTTCTTGCAAGAATCTATGCAATCTTCATTGTAGCCTAGCTAAGTGAGCAAGTGAGTAGAGCAGATGTTGAGGCCAACACCATTATTGATAAGGACATGGAAGACAATTTTTTTTCCAATCATGACCTCTATATGCAAAGGGGCGTTATGCGGGTGGCTGATTGAATGGTCATCTTCTTTTGAGAAAGACAAATAGTGTAGTGAAGTCAAGTGACCCACCATAGATTGAAACTAATCAAGATTAATGTCTTTGGGGATGTTAGCCTCTACGAGGGCTTTATCTAGAATCTGCCTGTAAGCAGGCGAGATCTTCAATAGCTCAAAGATGGTTAATTCAGCATTGGTTCTTTGCATCTGGTCAACAATGCTATAATTAGTAGTAGGAGGTGTGGGGACCACTTTCATGGTCTTTTTGGTAGGGCCAAAAATATCTTTATCTGTGGGTTGCTTCAGTGTGGATGTAGTAGCAGGAGGGTCAGGACCCTTGAGAGTGATCTTAGCATAGGATCTGGTAACAATATTTGCACAATCCTGAGATGATTTAGGTCCAGATGAGCGAGACCCATGGCCTCTCAAGAAAAATGGGGTCTTAGGCTTAGGAGCATCCCTACTCCCCTTGATAGTAATCACATCACAATACTCAACTGTGATAGGTTTGATCATGTTGATGACATTGTCATTAGTGGTATGCGCGTAGTTAACCTTGGCATTGTTGTTCTTAGTGTTGGAAGACTCACCTTTCTCATAAGGAGGAAAGGGATCTTTAAATTCCTGGTGATTTGAATTCTTACTATGATTATCCACAACAATATCCTCATTATCAATTAGATTCTAGACCTTCTGATGCAACTGAAAACAAGTAGAAGTCTTATGACCCTGGTTCTGGTGATAGTCACAATATGCATTATTGTTCCACCAATGGGGTCATGGTTACGGATCATATAGATTCTTTTCCAAAGGAGTGAGAATCTATTTTTGCACCAAAGTCCTGTAAACTACATCAAGCGGTTCTCCCAAGGAAGTAAATTCACGCTTGGGTCGAGGAGCCCAAGGTTTGTTGCTAGAGAATCTAGAAGGCGGTTGAGTGTTTGTTGCAGCCTTTTCAGCAACTTTGATCACTTGTATACTAGAAGTAAGATTGAAAAATAATTTTGAAGGAGTCGGGGTCACATTATCAACCACTCCATCATTTACAACATCCCTATTCTTGTTGACAAACTTCCCTTTATCTTTGTTGGAAGAGGAGGAACCTTGTTTGTTGTCTTTGTACAAAGTCAATTCCCCTTTCTTAACCATAAATGCCTCTATCCTCATAGGTTGTTTAATCATGCTATAAAAAATGAGGGGACCTTGAAGTTGTACCTGATACCCAAAATTAGGAGTGAGATTGTCCAAGAAGATGTTGAGTTTCTCATATTCAGGTATTTTATGAGGATACTTGGTGCAAAGTTGTCTCCATCTCTGGAGAAATGTCAGGAATGGCCCCCCTTGTCTTTTCTTGAGATTGCAAAGGTCCCTGATGTTGACGGGATGCTGTATGATGTGAGAATAATGTTGGATAAAGAGATTTTCAATCTCATCAAAAGTCTTAATGCTGGTGCGTAGTCAAGAAAACCACTCCATGACAGGTCCACCCAGACTTCGAGGAAAGAGATGCATTAAATAAGTTTGATCATGAATGAACTCCATAGATAGGGCCCCAAATTCTCTCAGATGATCCTGAGGATCGGTGGTACCTAGATATTTATCATACTTAGGGAGTTCCACACCCTTGGAAAAAGGTGGCATATGAAGACTCCTATCAAAAGGAAAAGGACAGATGCTCTCCGTCATGAATTATTGTGTGGGTTTGTCCTTATCCTTTTCAAGTTGGCTAGTTTGGTTTTGCATATCTTGAATCATCTTTTGTAATTTGATAGTCTCAGTCTCTTTTTCTTTAGCCACAAGTGTTTCCACTTGGAAATTTGGGGGTAGCTTAACTCCTTGGTTTTCCAAATCTAGAAAATATTTCTCTTTATCTTATGCAAGGAGAATTTCCATCATCTTCATGAGAGCCTTGTTAGATTTTGCAGCATCTATGTCATTTTGAGTTATCAGATCTGTTGGTTGTATTTCTTGTTTTTGTTGTTTTGTCTTGTTCCTTGTCTTGCCCTCTGCAAAACTTTTCAGGTTTTCCATGTTTTAACCTTGCCAAATTGTCAAAACCCTGAAAAAACCCTAAAGCCAAGTATTAAACGATGCATTTTAAACCCTAGGCCATGTCTTTATATTTCATCATTACCTTTTTAAAGTCACTTAAGACATGTGTTCTAGGTCAGGTCGCTTGATTGCTTTACCAAAATTGAATATGCCAAATCTTCTTCCGATCAAGCTTTTTCTTTTATGTCGCTTAGTCTCTTGAAAAAATGGAATATTCCATCAATGTTTCGAGACTTAGCGATCTTTCTTCAGTCGGGTTGTCGCTTGAATTTCATAACATAAATCTTTAAAAGGAATGAGACCCACTTCAGTCGCGTGGTCTCATGATAAACTGGCAATTAAGGGGTAACTGTCTCGATTCAGTGACTAACGGTTTCATGTTAAGTGATTTCCCTCAGTCGGGATGTCGCCAGAGAAGAATGATTACTCAGCTTTCCAGAATGCATAAAGTGGACGAAAGAATAGATGACATCTGTCATATGGTGAATGGTTGTCGTGAGGTTGCCAGAAGGAGGAAAGATATCTAGCGATAATGAGACATAAGTGTTTTCACCCTCAGTCGCGAAGTCTCCTGATGATTTAAGGGCATGAAGTAATTTGAAGTGATTAAACGACAACCGTGCGATGAAG
>MU228345.1:3017511-3030594 GCA_018584345.1 Thuja plicata
CTTATGTTTATAACTTATATGTTAGTGATCTAAATAGAACTGCCAGTTTCAGTGGGGACAGTGGTAGTGAAGGTTCAAGTGAAGGTAGTGAGGAAGGCAATTCACTAAATGTAAGAAAATTTGTTCTATATGCATAACTTTCTCTCTTTTTTGGGTTACTTTTGTAAATACCCTTGTGCTATTATGTATTATTTTACAAAGATGTATTCTTTTCTAGATATGTCTCAAGGGTTGGAAACTGGGAGGAAAAGAAGCTTTGAATCACTAACCATGAACAGTATGCTTATTTCTAATTTTTATTTAATTATTTCATTTTTGGCACTTGATGTATTTTCACGAATCTAGCTACTTGTACTTATCAGACAGTCACAATCTTCTAGTTTTTGGATGAACTAATTTGGTAATACCAATTGTTTTACATTTATTTGGCCAACATCACTAATGAAATTATCCCAATAAAGCACATGAAATCATGGTTCCAAAATAAGTAAAACCATAATTACTGAAAATAGTGACACTAGGATCCACTAAACTCTTAAAAACTCTAAAGTGACACTTAAAAAAATACATGTGACGTCGAGATGTTAGAAATTTCCGACGACTCGACGTCGCATGTATAGAAAATTCATCGTATGTCTATAGTAATTGTGACACTCATATTGTGACACCTAGGTGTCGTAATAGCGACAGATAAAATGTAATGACAGCATGATAAACATTATAGTCGACTCATATTGTGACACATAGATGTCACTTTTTTTAGATGTGCAATAAATTTTCTATACATGCGACATCTAACTGTCAGACATTGCCGACGGATTGAAGTTTCATGTATATCAAATTCATCGCACGTCTGAAAAAAGTGATAGTTAAGATGCGATGCCTACGGGTTGTAATGGTGACAGATAAAATGCAACATGTCGTAATAATGATAGATAAGATGCGACGCCTATGTGTCATAATAGTGACAGCTAAAATATGTAATGACAACATGGTAACCATCTTAGCCGGCTTGTATTGTGATGATTAGTACCATCACAATAATGATAGACAGTACAACCGTCGTTAATTCCAACACCAAAACTGCAACATTGGTCTCTATCGCTAGGCCGATGGGACAGTGTCAGAAAAGTGACGCATAACCATCGAAAAGAGGTCTCAAATGTACTAGTGACAACATCAACAAAAAAAACACTACCAATAACAACAAAAACATAGCTGGAATTGAGAATAAATGGGATAATCATACCTAAAATGATGAAGAGATAACTAATGAGTACATTCAAAATTTCCAACAAGACACAAGGTTTCAAAAGATCATGGATAAAATCCTAATGGCTGATAAGGAAAAATACTTCATGCATCTAGCTTCAACATTAATCAAACTACCTCAAGATTTTGATATGGAACAACTTAAGACATAAGAAGAGGAAAATACTAGGACTCTCCTTGTTAAATAGGTAGAAGCATTGAAAACTCAAATTCATGATATGAAGAAAGAAAAGGATACCATACCAAGGAAATACTCTATGAGTGCATTTTGTCCTATGCCTTTTGATCGAAGTATACACATGCTAGAATTTTCACACAATGTGGATATACCTAAATACAACAAATATTTAGGAGTCACAGACCCTCAAGATCATATATGAGAGTTCTAAACCCTAAGCATGGAGTTCATTCATCAACAAACCTATCTCATGAGATTATTTCCTCACAGTTTGAGTGGACAAGAAGTAGAGTGGCTCTTTAAATTACATCATGGAATAAAAAAATTTGAAGAACTTGTGGAATGTTTCATGAAGCATTACTCATACAACATTCAAAATCCTATAATGATGATTGAATTGTACAACACAAAAAAATGAATTGGTGGTCCTTTCATATCTTTCCTACAAAGATGGAGATGAATGTTTGCACGATATCCTTGATTGATTCCAGAAATAGAAAAGATGGACATTTTTGTGAATAACTTGATTACAGAAAATAAATCATTACATCCAACTAAAATGCATTCCAACATTTGAGAAAATGATTGAGATGAAAATTAAAATCTAAGGTACCTTCGTAAGGAAAGGAGAACTCAAAATCTATAAAGAAACTAAAGGTTCTTTCAATACGAATAACAATGACAACCAAGACAAATCAAAGTATTGGAACAAGAATTGAAATGTTGTAAATGATAGAGTAGTAGATGCTCACAATTTAAAACCAAAGTAGTCAGAATTTAATCTATCTACCACTGCTCCTCCTAAGAATCCTACTGTTGCATCTAATGTAAGAGTCAATCAAGACAACAATTAGTAAAAACCTCCTTTTGCGTATACTCCTAAATGGATATTCACACCTCTTGGAGAATATTTGGACTCAACATTGTGAAAAATTATCTCTCACAAGGCTATCACACTACTAGAATCATGACCTTATGAACCACTAATTAATCCTAAATGGTGTAATGATGCACATTATTGGTAACTATACCATCAAAATAAAGGACATAGAATGAATGAGTGAATGAAACTGAAACACTTGTTACAAGACTTGATTGAAAGTGAAGTTATTATAGTGGATGATCACAAAACAAATGAAGATCACATAGATTATAAGTCACCCTTTCCTAACTATGAGAAGGGAGAATCATTCAATGTGAAAGGAAAATAGGTGAATTATGTGTATTCTCATGATAATACCATCAACATGTTAGAGGATTCAGATCAAAGAATCAATGTGATCATCATCAAGGAAAAGCAAAAGGCCGAATATACTAATGCAATAATAAGAGGAAAAGCCAAAGTGGTTCTAAAAGATGATTCTTCAAAACTACCTACATCATCAAAACCTACAACAACCAAAAAAAATTCATCATCTCTCTCATCTAACTATAGTTTGGTTGATCAATTGCAAAGAACTCCTGCCCAAATCTCAATTCTTGAATTGCTCAAACTTTCTCCATCACATAAAAATATTTTGGAAAAGCCTTGGTTGAAACAAATGTTCCTAGCAATCTGGACATAGATAAATTCCAAACCATGGTTGGACACTTGAATACACCTCACTATTTATCATTTTCTAAAGAATATGACAATGCTTTGAGTCACCATCATAACCTTCCACTGCATATCGAAGTTCTAATTCACAAACATCAAGTAAAATGAGTCTTGATAGATAGAGGAGCGGGTCTCAACATTTACACTTTAGGTTTGATCAAGGAATTGGGATTCTTAGATGAAGCTATTGATCCTAAGAAGAGGATAACCATAAAAGAATATGATGATGAAGAAATATCATCCAAAGGGCTAGTCATGTGTCCAATCAGAGTGGGACCTATGGAAATAAATGTGGTTCTCTAAGTGCTCGATCTTAATATATCTTAAAACATTCCATTGGGAAGACCATGGAAAAATGAAATGCAAGATGTCCCTTCTACCTTTCATCAATTCTTAAAAATACCATATAATGGAGAAGAGATCACTATTCCATTTGACACAAGTTATTTCCAATCTTGTAACAATGTTCGCCAATCAAATGAAAGGATGGTTCCACATAACAGAGAAGCTACTAGAGAACAATCCCCAGAAAGTTCAAACTCAACAATGTTGTGAGACTTTTAAAATAAATTAAAACTACATGATAATGGGATGGGGGAATAAAATATTGATTAATTACTCTTTGTAATAGCATTACCTTTGTTACCAAGATCACAAGGGAGACTATCATCATCTACAATGTCAGCAAAGCCTAAAACACAAACAATGTACAATGGAACTTTTGTGAAAGGCAAATAAGTGGCAGAAGAAAAAGAGGACGCTGAGGTGTTA
Organism: Thuja plicata; assembly: GCA_018584345.1. Taxonomy (NCBI): domain Eukaryota; kingdom Viridiplantae; phylum Streptophyta; class Pinopsida; order Cupressales; family Cupressaceae; genus Thuja; species Thuja plicata. The sequence continues at coordinate 3,021,330 of MU228345.1, forward strand.
AGTTGGCTATACAAAGGCAAAGATGAATCTCATCAAGAAGTCAAACATTTCCAAATCGCAACTCAATAGTATGGATGTGGTCTACATATCATGCAAAGAATGGGATATCAAGGACAAGGACCACTAGGAAATAATATGGAGGGTCTTTTTAAACCAATATTGACACAATTTAGAGATCCTAAGGAAAAAAAATGCATAGGGTATTATGAACAATCACAGCTACCCCTCATCTGAGATGGACTAATCTTTGATGAAGAATGAGAAGAATCAGAAGAGGAAGTTGAATTCACACCTCAATAATATGAATAGTTATTGCATATTCATGATGACAATCCTCATTATCAAGGTGAATGCTACATTCCTTCATTTTTGGGAACTTGAGAAAAAAAAGAGGATGAAGATACACAAATGACATTACTAGAGAATCTAAGCCTTGAAGATATTCAAAATGAGATTCAAGAACATCATTCTGATGAGGAAGCTAATGCACAAGAAAACTATCATCCCAATAGGGGAGAAAGAGTAATACCTACTCATGTTCTAGACCTAGGTCATTCTAGGGAAATAGATTCTAAGGAGTATGAATGGTAATCATTCTCTGATGCCACTAGGGATATAGAGATAGGTGTGATTCATCAATATGCACCTCAGCTTAAGAGAGGGGAAAGTTCCAATGCTTCTAATCATCCTAACATGGCTACAGAATCATAAGATATCATGATGCCCAGCATTATTAATTCCAACACAAGAATATTGATAGAAACTTAAGAGTTTCAACGCATCCTAGTAAGTTCATATCTTAATAGAACAAGATGTGAAGAGGGACAAAGCTTAGGTATCTAACCATTTGAATTTAGTTCCCATAATATTGACGATGACTTGAGTGAGAATAGTGAGGAGCTTCTTGATCTAAACACTCTTCCAAAGGTTATTTTTATAGACCTTGTTGATACATTCGAATGCGATGATCACAACTCGATCCTAAATCTTGAAATGAGAAAAACCAACCCAATTGATACTCTTCAACTCGTTTACCCTGACCTAATTGACTCGACCTTGTCTGAACCCATGGATATACCTATGTTTCCTAATGACCATGCTATATCTTGTTATCTCAATGTGATAGAACCCATAACATCTTCCACTAGGAATTCTAACACTAGGGAGGATATCAAGTTTTCCAGTCACAAAAATAAAGAAAAAATCAATCAAAGATCTGAGGGTGAAAACCATTTTGTGGCAGTCTCAGATCATCAAAAATGAAAAATGAAGGACCTATCTGATAGTGAAAACCTCACCGAGGCACTAGAAGATGGGAAATTTGATATTCTCCCCAATGACTTTCAGGAATGGTCTGCAGTGCTCATAGAACCTACTCAACCAATCAATCTTGGTACAGAGAAAAAACAACAAATCATACACATTGCTCAATCTTTATCTGATAAGGAGAAGGAGTTTACATAGTTTTTTAAAGAAAAGAAGATTAATTTTGCGTGGTCTTATTCTGACATGTCGGGTCTTGATCCTGATTTAATTATGCATCATTTATGTATGGATCCTGGAATAAAACCTGTCAAGAAAAAACTAAGGAAGATGCATCCACACATTGCTCTCTTGGTGAAAGTAGAACCAGAAAAAATATTAAAAGTGGGATTTATAAAAGTTATTACATATGCAAAATGGATATCTAACATTGTTCCAGTATCAAAACATGACAAATCCATCAAGGTGTGCTCTAATTTTTGAGATGTTAATAAAGCATGTCCGAAGGACAATTTTCCTTTACCAAGCATAGATGTCATTGTAGATCTCACAATAGGATATGAGATGTTGTCAATAATGGATGGATTCTCTGGATATAATCAAATAAAAATTTCTCCAGAAGACCAAGATAAAACAACTTTTACTTGTCCATGGAGAACTTTCTGTTGGAATGTTATTGTTGGAGATTTGTTTCTGTGTAGTTGATTGATTGTATGTTTGTCATTGATGACAACATCTAATATACAAAAACATTCTGTATGAACTTATCAAAACAATTTTATCCAACCTTGCATGGTTAGATACATGTTTTAGACATGCCTTGGTTACTATATTCATACACACAGGTCTAGATATGATGTTTTACTCAAATTGTGTAATTCTATTATTGGCAGTTATAGTTCTAGAGGAGTATCTATTTAGAGATGACGTATTTAACATGTTTCTTGAGTTGCACCTATCTTTAGGATATGCATGTGTATATTCATTATTAGTTATGAGTTAACTATGTTTGGTCAAATGTGCCTATCATGTAACATCAGGATCATGCTATTTGAGATGATTTGGTGAAGCTAACTTAGTGAAGCGTTGCGTCTATTCAATTTGTGTTGCATGGACTTAATATTGTTTTTGAAGTGTTTCCAAGAGCCGTCATGACCTTCTACTTTAAAGAAGATACTTATAGTAGTTCATTTGTAAATGCAAAGTGTGAATGATAAGAATAGAGACAGAAAAAGTACAGAGTAGAATATCAGAGTTGTTTCATTCATCAAGGATCTATGCGAATAAGTAGTTGAAGATTACAATATATTGGAACTGATCAAGATAGCAAGGCTACTCTATAGTTCACCATCAGATATAGTGTATATCTATTCTAAAAAAGGTTGTAACCTTCACCATTGAAGTAGTGAGCTTTTGGACAATGAGTCCACATCCCTAATAGGGTTATTTGTAAAAGACTCTTAACAGGGTCAGACCCTTAATTAGGTCACTATACTTATTGCATTGTAAAGTACAACTCCTAACAGGGTTGAAATATCTTATAATAGGGATTACTATAAACAAGTATAGTTCATTGTGGGTACTAATTCCCACCGAGGTTTTTACCATTTGGTTTTCCCGTAACCAAATTGAAGTGTTGTCTATTGTGTTATCTGAATGTGTATTTACTTTATTGTATTCTGAAGTTAGCAAGAGAAAATAACTAAATTGGTTGATAACTGATTCACCCCCCCTCTCAGTTATCCTTTGGGACTATTCTAACAATTGGTATCAAAGCCAAGTGCCTTGGAGAAGAATCCTAACAGCTTAAGGTAGATAAGATGTCTTACTTCAGAAAAGAGAGCCCTAAGTTCAATGGTGAAAATTATCTAGATTGGAAAAACAAAATGATAACCCATCTACAGTGTGTTGGTTTTGATATCTTTGAGATAGCCACACAAGAAGTTGTTATTCCTTCTTTAAAAGATCTATCAAGAGATGATGTGACTAGTAAACAGAAGGATACATTTATAGCTAATGCAGTTGCCAAAGAAGCCCTTATAAGCACACTATCTGACAGTGAATTTTTTGAGATCAAGAAATTAGACAAGGAATACACAATATGGAAGTATTTAGAAGACATGTTTGAAGGAGATATTCAAGTAAAGAATGGACACAGGAAGACATGGAAAAATAAATACATCAATCTTGAGATGTTACCTGAAGAGAACATTAGAGCCTACAATCAAAGGATAAATGAAGCAGTCTCTGGAATCATAAACAATGGTGGACAAATATCAGAAGAAGATATAATGGAAAAGTTGTTAACTACCTTAACATTAGACTATGAAAACAAGATAAGTATTCTAGAGGAAACCATGCAATTCTCACAAGACTTCAAGAGAGAGACTTTGATCAGTAAAATCTCTACATTTGAGATATCAAGATCGAAGACTGATCCTAAAAGTGAAACAGATTTCAAAGCCTCAGTCCATGGTAAGAAATCCTTACACATCTCTTGCCATAATGAGAAAGAAGAAGTTGATGAAGAACTAGAATATATCATTGCTAATATTGCTAAAAGAGAAAAGAAAGGAAAAGGAAAATATGAAGGATAGCTTCTATTCAAATGTTTTTCATGCAACAAGATTTGTCACTTTGCATCTAAGTGTCCCACAAGAGTCAAGAAGCTCAAATCTGATTACAAACCTAAATATAAGAAGGAATGTTACCATGCTGAAGAAGGTGTAACTGATGAAGATTCAAGAGATGATAAAATTGGATTCATTTCCCTTAGAGACATGGAAAAGTTGCTTGAGGAAATGGACATTGCAGATGAAAAGGAAGAACAAGAGTTAGCCCTAATTTCCAAAGCAGACATCAGAACTGATTGGATCATTAACAGTGGATGCTCTCACCATATGACATGTGAAAAAGATAGATTTTTTCATTTAGACAAATAAAAAGGTGGTATGGTTAGATTTGGAGATAACACTCCTAAACCCATCATAGGCAGAGGTTCTATCACTTTGGATGGAAAGAACAAGACAGATGATGTTCTGTATGTTGATGGATTACATCATAACTTGCTAAGTGTTGGACAGCTACTTAACAAAGGTTATCATTTGGAGTTCAAAGAAAACAAGTGCATCATTAACAACAAGGATGGAGACATGATTGCATCAGGCTCCAAAACAAAAGGTAATGTTTTTCAGCTCAATTTAGATGTAAGTTGTTTTGTTGCAAAAGTGGATGACAGTTGGTTATGGCACAAGAGACTCTGTCATATCAATTTTGATAAACTAGTAAAGATAAGTAATGCCAAGGTAGTCATAGATCTTCCAAGTACAGCGAGACTAGTTGATACAATGTGCAGGGAATGTGTTATGGGAAAGCATGTAAGGAGTTCTTTCAGAAGTAAGCAGAACTCAGCTGAAAAAAATTGGACCTAGTGCATATTGATTTATGTGGTCCTACCCAAACAAGATCATACTATGGAGAAAGGTATTTCATTTTGTTTTTTGATGATTTTTCAAGGATGATGTGGGTTGCATTCTTAAAAGAAAAGTCTGAATCCTTTGAGAAGTTCAAAATATTCAAAGCTAAGGTTGAGAATGAATCTAGATTAAAACTAAAATTTCTGAGATCAGATAGAGGAGGAGAGTTCACCTCTAATCAGTTTTATGAGTACTGTGAAGAACATGGAATAAAAAGACAGTTGAGTGCTCCTAGAACCCCTCGACAAAATGGGATTACAGAAAGGAGGAATAGGATTATATTTGATACAGTGCACACTATGATTATTGTAGGAAAAGTTGCGCACATATATTGGAGAGATGCAGTAAATACAATAGTCTATACTATCAACAAAACTCAATTGAGGCCAGGCGTAGATAAGACACCCTATGAAATTTGGTTTGGTAATGTACCTATAGTAAAGTATTTTAGAATTTTTGGCAGCAAATGCTACATCAAGAGAGATGATGGTGTTGGTAAATTTGATGCTAGAATTGATGAAGGTATTTTCCTTGTTTACTCTACAAAAATAAAAGCATACATATGTTTCAATTTGAGATTGAAAAAGATAATTGAAAGTACTCATGTAAAAATTGATGAGAATTTTTTAGTTCAAGAGAGGTACTTGTTAGAATAGTCCCAAAGGATAACTAAGAGGGGGGGGGGGGGGGGGAATCAGTTATCAANGGGGGGGGGTGAATCAGTTATCAATAAATTTAATTATTTTCCTTTTTTAACTTCAAAATACAACAAAGTAAATGCTTAATTAGATAACATAGTACACAACACACAATTTGATTATGGGGAAACCAAATGGTAAAAACCCCAGTGTGAATTAGCACCCACAATGAACTATACTTGTTTATAGTAATCCCTGTTAGAAGATATATCAACCATGTTAGGAGTTGTACTTTACAATGCAATAAGTATAGTGACCTGGTTAAGGGTCAAACCCTGTTAGGAGTCTTTTACAAATAACCCTATTAGGGGTGGTGGACTCACTATCCAAAAGCTCACTGCTTGATGGTGAAGGCTAAAACCTTTTGTATAATAGATACGCACTATATCTAATGATGAACTATAGAGAAGACCTGTTGTCTTGATCAGTTCCAGTGTATTACAATCTTTCACTTCTTCTTCACATAGACTCTTGATGAATGAACCAACTCTGATAATCTACTCTATGTAACACCCCAAAATTGGCATCTTGCAACCCTAACCAATTTTGTTGCATTTTCAGCTCTTCTAAATCATCAAAGTCCTATTGTACTAGGCAATTCTGAGTTTTCACTGACTCTACTCGACCTTAGTGTCAAATGCAGAAAATTCTAAATCTGTAATAATCATACATCATATTCAATTCCTAAATATTTATTTGGCTAAACAAACCCTATGATCAAATTAATTTAATTAATAAAGTCCTAGCACTTTAATCAAATTAAATTCACCCTCTTTAGCTAAGACACATAAAAAAGGAATTAAATGATATTTAATTATTAAATAAATATCCTCATTTTCAATAATTGAATTTAATTATTCAGATAATTGAGAAAATACAATTATGAGGTCATATTTATTTAATTAATTGGATATTCTCTCAAAAATCTTATCTCTATTCAGAAATGGAAACTTTGAATTAATTGTGCTTTAAAGAGAAATAAAACAATTAAATTCAAATAAAACAATATTAAATCAAAGAAAGAAAATAGTTAAAGTAGGAAGAAAACAATTTATTGAATTCTTTTTAATAAAGCTTTCTATTTTTAATTGGCTTTTCTATTTTTTTTATTTCAAAAAGGAAAGTTTATATTTTGATCCTCTCAGAGTCTATAAAAGAACTCTCATTCTTCAGTCAAAACCCCCTGATTACTCACTTACTTTTGCATTGTTAGAATACTGAATTATTGTCTCATTTCTTAATATCTCATATAGATTAATTTTATTTTGCAATAAGATAGCTTCAATTTATAGAATAATGGCATTTAGCAATCATGTTTAGATTATCTCACATCTTTCATTTCCTAGCATAATATTGCATTGTATTGCATTCATCATGATAAATCCTTCGTTCTTAGATTGGTCCATGGTTGTGAGACTCTCGTTCTGAGAGAAATTTCAAAAACCTCGTCTAGATAGAAGGCAACAGGTCGAATCACGCAGGTAGATAAGATGAATAATCTCATATTCAGTCTTGTATGTACCTAGTGAAGAAGGACTATGTTGAAGTGTGTGGTTGATTTACAAGGCCAAAATTAACACATACATTTCTGGCGCCCACTGTGGGGTAGGTATATTTCTGTCTGGCCTCATTTCATTTGATATTTTTCACTTTTTTGTATTTTTTCCATACTTCTGTACAGGTTTTGTTTCAATTTCGCATGAACTTTATTTTCATTTCGTGCGAACTTTCTAGTTCTTCGCGTAGCTTAGAAAAGTTCTTCATGCGATCTAGTATACTTTATCGCGTGAAATTGCAATCCAGAGATTTCAATTTAATATTTCATTGCCTCATTTTTCTAACCACCTGCTATTTTCTGACATCTATGATTCTCTGATTTTATCTTTTGAAACAGCATACTAGTGGTTTGCAGGACGCTAAGACAAAGAAAAACTATCACAAACTTCTGACATGTTTATTGCAGGACACTGATACAAAGAAAGGCATTACAAGCTACTAATGGGTTTCATTGCAGGACATTTTTCGAAGACCTTTCTTGTTTTCACAACTTCCTTTATCTGTTTTCAGTAGTTAAAACACACTTCGGTTGGTGCTTAAAATGAATCATTGTCTTGCGTGGTTGAAGTGTTTTTTAGATTGTAATCCTAAGAACTACATGAATTTATCCTCTCCCCTCACCTTTATGGATCTTGGGTGTAAGAGAAATTCATGTGGTTCTTCTAGAGTGGCTACCTCCCAAGAGCTTTAGCAAAGCCAGTGAGAGTGGATGCCCAACCGGTAACAGGCTAAAGCCAAGCCCTTCCAAACCGGTGTAAAAAAAATGCTATTGTGATTAGTGTCACAATAGACAGGTGTGAATTCATTGTGGAAACAAAAATCTCCTCCAATACCCTAGTGGTGTGTTAAAGTCCCAACATCGTTAAGGTGAAATTCTTGCTTTGAATGGATTGGGAGAGCCCCCTTTATTGGGAAAATGACTTGATCACAACCACTTGAACGGATGACCTTACTACAAACTGTTGTTCTATTTTTCCAAAAACCCTCTATCTATTGGCGTGGAAGGCTAGAGACTGACTAAGATGCCCCACATTTTTATTGCTTTTAGTAGAGATAACAGCCCTTTGGGAAGCAATTCCTTTGGGGTCCGAAGCTTGGTATGCCTGAGAAGTGAGTGCATATGTAAGGAGGAGCTCGTGCTTCCAAGCTTCTAAGTTATATGCTAAGAGTAAGCATAGCTAAACTTCAGTTCAAGTGGGGATTCAACAAATATTGTCTTGGCTATCCTAGGATTGTAATGTGCTTGTTCTGGTACTACAAACATTCTTTTTAATGTGTTTTGTGTGGGTGTATCACTTGAACAATCGAGACTATCATCAAAACACACAAACAATCAATCTTGAACATGTTCAAAACAATTTATAAATTGAACTATTTGTTGGAAAACAACATGATTTCATCTTGGAAAATGCAAACTGGTCTTAACAGTCTGATTCTGTAAACGTACTTTTATGAACATTTGCATAGTTTCGCGCAAAATTTCCAAAACTTTGCACGATTCAGTGAAAATATTTGTGCGATACAAAATTCTCTATCATGTGACATTTGGCAACAGTGCCACTTTCTATCAGTTATTATTTTGTCCTTTGGTGTCTTTCTTCGTGTGAAGCAAGCATTTCTTTGCGCGGCCTGGTGAGAATCTTCGTGCGACATCACATTTCATCGCGTGAAACTGTAGCCTTTTGTCTAAAACAACGAGCTAAAATCTGCCAATTAGTTATTCTTCTGTCAAATCTGGTCTCTGATATGGGTCTATTTTTCTGCCATCTATCTTCACACAGTCTGAAACTTAGTTTCTTGGGTTGAGAACTACGTGATTCTTGCTTAAACTGGTCTTATCTCATGTCCTTTTGATCTCTTTCATCTGTGTCATCATGCCTTGTGTTACAATAGTCATCTCTTGGCTTGTTTTAGCCTCATCTTAGATGATTTACACCAAGGATACTTCACCTTTTGGCACATTAGTGCAATCTTTGAGATAGTTTCAAGTTTGATCCTAGTTCACTTTCCTTGTTCAAAACTTTGTCTATGACTGTCACAACTCGAAGTGGGAAAACATTTCCTTCAATCACTCAATATGAATCTGTACTTTCCACACCATTACCAGCTACATCTAGTGAGGAATCATCTGGATCTCCTTCCCTGGTATGATGACCTTCCAATAAACGGTCATTTCCTGTGGATCTTAGTAGGGTTCGAAATCCTTTATTCCAAGAAGACTCAAATTCAGAGAACACTCAATCTTTTCATATCAAATCTTTACACCTTGAA
>MU228345.1:3060597-3075937 GCA_018584345.1 Thuja plicata
TTGAAGAAAGCACTCTATGGTCTTAAACAGGCCCCAAGAGCTTGGTATGAGAGACTTGATGGTTATCTTACCAAGATTGGATTCAAGAAAGGTGCAGTAGATTATAACCTATTCACAAGAGAGACACATGATGGATTACTACTAGTTGCCATATTTTTTGATGACATTATCTTTGGAGGTAATGACAAGCTTAGTGCAGCATTTACAAAAGAAATGCAGAATGAATTTGAAATGAGCATGATTGGTCCTATAAAATACTTTTTGGGGCTAAATGTAAAGCAGACAAATAAAGGTATATTCATTAATCAGTCAAAATATGTAAAGGAAATATTTAAGACCTTCAATATGGAAGACTGTAAGCTAGTATGCACTCCTATGATAGTAGGAAGCAAGCTTTCAAAAGATGATGATTCCACAGTAGTTGATAAGACATTGTACAAATCTATGATTGGAAAACTTATTTATCTAACTCAATCTAGACCCGACATATCTAATGCAGTTGGCATTGTTGGAATATTTGTAGCTTAACCCAAGCAAAATCACCTAATGGAAATCAAGAGGATATTCAGATATCTAAAGGGAACTATAGACTATGGTTTATGGTATCCTAAATCAGAGAATGTACAACTTCATGTGTATACAGATGCAGATTGGGCAGGTTGTATTGATGATAGGAAGAGTACTTTAGGAGGAGTAGTATTTCTTGGAGATAGGTTGGTTTCTTGGATAAGAAAGAAGCATAACTGTATTTCTCAGTCAATAGCAGAAGCTGAATATGTTGCAGCAGCACTGAATTATTCAACCATGGTTTGGATCAAGTAGATGGTTAAAGACTTTGGTATTTAGGTTGATTATCCTATTGTTATTCACTATGATAACAATAGCACTATTAACATGTCTAAGAACCTTGTGATGCATGCAAAGACAAAACACATAGAGTTCAAGTATCATTTTCTAAGAGAAAAGGTTGTAGACAAAGAAGTGAAATTGGACTATGTGAGCACCAAAGAACAGTTGGCAGATATTTTCACAAAATATTTATCAAAAGACACTTTTGAGTATCTCAGAGAGAAGTTGGGAGTAATTCCCTCTCCTAAGTCTGATTAGAGAATATAGGAAGAACATCAGTCCTTTGTGACTGATAAATGGTTGACTACTCTACTTCTCAAGTAGTACCTGTGCCTAATGGTTTATGGCACCCTTTGCCATTGATGTCAAAGGGGGAGTATGTACTAAGGGGGAGAATATACTCTGGGGGAGTATATATATGGAACAAAAACACAGTCAGAGGAACTGCAGCAGTGTAGAGAAATCTCTGATGAGGATATTGAGAAAATTGTAAAAGAAAGAGGACACCATGAACAGAGGATGTTTTTAAAATCATATGTTGCAATAAATGTCAAAGGGGGAGATTGTTGGAGATTTGTTTCTGTGCAGTTGATTGATTGTATGTTTGTCATTGATGACAACATATAATATACAGTAGCATTCTGTATGAACTTATCAGAATAGTGTTATCCAACCTTGCATGGTTAGATACATGTTGTAGACATGCCTTGGTTACTATATTTATACATGCAGGTCTAGATATGATGTTTCAGTCAAATTGTGTAATTCTATTATTGACAGTTATAGTTCTAGAGGAGTATCTATTTAGAACCGATGTATTTAACGTGTTTCTTGAGTTGTACCTATCTTCAAGATATGCATGTGTATATTCATTATTAGTTATGAGTTAACTATGTTTGGTCAAATGCGCCTATCATGTAACATCAGGATCGTGCTATTTGAGATGATTTGGTGAAGCTGACTTAGTGAAGCGTCACGTCTGTTCATTTTGTGTTGCACAGACTTAATATTGTTTGCATTCTTATTTAAGCCAACAAAGATGTTTTTTAAGTGTTTCCAAGAGTCGTCATGACCTTCTACTTTAAACAATATACTTATAGTAGTTCATTTGTAAACGCAAAGTTTGAATGATAAGAACAGAGACAAAAAAAGTACAGAGCATAATATTAGAGTTGTTTCTTTCATCAAGGATCTATGTAAATAAGAAGTTGAAGATTACAATACATTGGAACTGATCAAGGCAGCAGGTCTACTCTATAGTTCATCATAAGATATAGTGTATATCTTTTCTACAGAAGGTTGTAGCCTTCACCATTGAAGCAGTGAGCTTTTCAATAGTGAGTCCACACCCCTAATAGGGTTATTTTTAAAAGACTCTTAACAAGGTCAGACCCTTAATCAAGTAACTATACTTATTGCATTGTAAATTACAACTCCTAATAGGGTTGAAATATCTTCTAACATGGATTACTATAAACACGTATAGTTCATTGTGGGTACTAATTCCCACTGGAGTTTTTACCATTTGGTTTCCCTGTAACCAAATTGAAGTGTTGTCTATTGTGTTATCTAAATGTGTATTTACTTTATTGTATTCTAAATTTAACAAGAGAAAATAATTAAATTGGCTGATAACTAATTCACCCCCCCCCCCTCTCAGTCATCCTTTGGGACTATTCTAATAGTTATTCCCTTTAGACTCAAGAATGTAGGAGAAGCATATCAATGAGTAATGATAGTGATTTTCCATGATATGATGCACAAGATCAACATGGAAGATTATGTGAACACCACTTTAGGGAAATCTCATCATTGCAAAGATCATCTACAAGATTTAGCAAAAGTTTTAGATAGAATGGAACATTTCAAACTTTGCTTGAACCCAAAAAAGTGTGCATTTGGAGTTACCTCCAAAAAAATAATAGGGTATATTTTTTTGGCTAAAGGAATTGAAGTTGATCCAGAAAAGGTAAAATCCATCATTCAAATGCCACTACCTAAAAATATCACTCAAGTGTGATCACTAAAAGGCAAGCTATAATCAATCTAGAGATTCATTGCTCAATTGGATGATAAAGATCAATGATTAAAAAAGATTATGCACAAAGGAATCACACACACATGGGATGAAGCATATGAAACATCATTCAATCAACTAAAGTAGTATCTCATAAATCCACCTATCCTGATGGCTCCAATCGTAGGAAAGCCATTCTTGTTGTATGTTTCAGCAACTAATACCTCACTAGGGGGCAATATTGGCACAACAAGATGAAACTGGAAAATAATATTCAATTTATTACATCATAAAAACATTGGTGCAATATGAGCTTAACTACACACCAATTGAAAAATCAGTTCTAGCAGTAGTGTTTGCATCTCAAAAAATTTGGCATTATATGATGGCACATTCAATCAAGTTGGTGGCCAAGATTGATTCGCTGAAATATATTTTGAACAAAGAAATCTTAACTCATAGATTGGATAAGTGGGTGATGATACAAAGTGAGTTTGATATTGAATATGTTGAAAGGAAAGCTATTAAAGGACAAGCCATTGTAAATCAATTAGAAGATGCACAACTATCAGGGGATGTTCCTTTAACTATAGATTTCCTAGATGAATCAATCCTAATGACTAAAAAGCACTCTTGGAAGATGTATTTTGATGGATCATTCACACAACATGGATCTGGAGCAGGTATCATGTTCATATATCCTCAAGGATACACTATACCTAAGTCCTACAATATTTTATTCTTGTATACTAACAGTATCACAGAATATGAAGCCTTGGTAAATGGACTAAAGATGGCATTATAGTGGAAGATAACAACACTACATGTCTATGGTGATTCCTAGATTGTCATAAATCAAATCACTAATGAATATCAAACTAAGGATGATAATCTTGTGCCATAAAAAAAAATGGTGGATGATTTGAAGTGGTATTTTATCGGCATAAAATTTGAATAAATTCCTAGATTAAACAATCAAGCAGCTGATGTAATGGCTAATCTCATGTCTCTAATAGAATTATCTAATAATCAAGTGTGGTATGAATTACTAGGGGATGAGTTACCTTATCCTTCCTATAAATGCCTTGAATCCAAGCTAGTTTTCCAAATTGTAGGTTGTGACTCCCCTTGTTATGGACCTATCCATACTTATCTTGAAACCAATACTTTACCTGAGGGTATATCCAAGAACCAAAAACACAATCTTATTTGTCAAGCTTCCAAAAATGTGATCATCATGGATGATTTGTATCGAAGAGGTTTCGATGGTACCTTACTAATATTTTTAGATCTCAAAGAATCAAACAACACTTTACACGAAGTCCATGAAGGAATTTGTGGATCGCATTCAAATGGTCTTACTCTAGCTAAGAAACTCTTGTGTATTGGAAACTATTGGCCTACAATGGAGAAAGATGTTTTTAAGTTTTCAAAATCTTGAAAAAATTGTTAGATACATGGAAATATTATACATGCACCAACACGAGAATTTTTACCCTTTATCACACGCTAGTCTTTTCAGTAGTAGGATTTTGATCTCATTGGTCAGATTTATCCAACATCCTCTAATGATCACAAGTTTATCATTACAACAACTGAATACTTTACCAAATGGGTTGAAGCTATACCCTTGATCATAGAAATAGGAAAACAAGTCTCATTGTTTATCCTCAACTACCTTATTTGTCAGTACAATCTTCCTTCGTCAATTGTGATAGATAATGGTAAAGAATTCAAAAACAAGGATGTGATACAACTTTGCAACAAGTTTCAAATCACCCAGCATTTCTCCTCTATCTATTACCCTCAGGGAAATGGATAGGCAGAGGCTAGAAATAAGAACATCCTCAAGATTCTAATCCAAACTATCAATGATTCTGTTAGGGATTGGCATGTTCAAATCAATCCAACTTTTTAGGCCTATTGAATAATTATCAGAACCCCAACGAGAGCTACTCCTTATTCTTCTATTTATGGTGCTGAAGCATTTCTTCCAATTTAGGTAGAACTTACATCCTTGAGATTATCTTTAAGAGGGTTAATCATAGATGATGACTATAGATTTTCATGATTACAACACCTCAAACTACTGGCTGAGAGACGTCAAGATGCTTTTGAACATCTACAAAGATACCAAAAGATAATGGAAAAAGGCTACAATAAGAAGTTCAAACCTTGTGAGTTCCAATTCGGAGATTTGGTGCTATGAGAAAATACTAAAAATCAACAACACAGAGAAAACAAGGGCAAGTTTGAACCTAACTGGTTAGGGCTTTTCATTATCACAATAGTACTTGGATCTAGAGCTTATGAGCTAGCTACCAGAGAAGGACACACACTTCCTAATCCAATAAACACTAATCATCTAAAGTGGTTCTATGCCTAAGTTGTTCTATATAACTATGTACAGTAGAAAAGATTCTAAAAAATTCAAAAATAGTGGAAAAAGTCCTAAAAAAAATCCTACAAAGAAGAAAAAGAAGCTAAAAAAATGATTGCCTCAGTGAAAACCTGGCAAACAGGCACTTGGATAACATCAAAAAAATCAAAAATCTCAGAAATACAAAAAAAAAAAGAGAGAAAAAGAAAAAAGAGAAAAAAAAATTTGAAAAACAAAAAAATCATGCCTTCATGAAAACCTGGTAAACACGCACCTTGGTAGAAAAAATAGCATTCCTACAAGTGGTGAAAACCTGGTAAAGAGGTGCCATTTGTTAGCTCATTGCTTAGTCTATCAAAGCTCATATATCTCTTGAACAAGCGATTCAAGACCTTTGAGCCGCTGAAAGCAAGAACACATTCCTAGTCTATTGCTATATCACTTCCCTACCATTACCATGGTTTGGAATCTAATCTTATATTTCTTGTGAACACAAAATTTCAATCTGTTTCAAGGCAATCGATTGAATCAATGGTATTTTTCAATACCACCTCAATCACTTCAATCAAAGGTATTTTTCAATACCACCCCAATCAATAAACCAACCAACCAACCAACCAACCAATCAAGAAAAGGTATTTCTCAATACCACCAATCAAGTCACATCTCATATCAACAAAGAAAATAGTGTTTCTTCCACACTCATCCTGTGATCAATATGACATATTGAATCTATCAATCAGCAACAAAAATATAGAAATGAATAGTCTTGTCATATGATTGCACGAATTCTTACTTCTGAGTGAGTCTATGATGTGTCTATTCTAGAGAAAAGAGGAAGGAGTTAGGATATTTTTCTTTGATTCACTGTTTGTTCTTTATTCATTTTTTTCTTATCATATCTCCCAATTGTTTCAATAATGATATGAATGCTAGAAATATAAGGATAGTCGGCATGATATTTTCTTTGGTTTCTTCTTATGATCTACATTGGTTTTTTTGACAAGGTCTATGATGAAAATGCTAAAGCTACATGAAAGGCTATGATTTTGATACCAAAGAAAACACCTATGTTAGACTGGATTGCTATCTTTATCGATTATTGATTATCATATCTCCGAAGATATTCCATGAGTTGTTGTACTAGAACATCAAGGAAGGTATATGATATTTACTTTTCTTTTTGTGTGTTTGTTGACACAATTGATACTCAGGACATCATGATCTATTATATATTGATGCTTGTGTCAAAATGCAAAATGCAAAATTAACTCATTAGTATTCATATCATCAAAACAAAGCAATTATTTGTGGTGGTTGTACTAAATCAAACATCTTACACAAGTCATATTCATATTTTCATAGTCACTTAAGCACTAGTGATAATGTATTTACTTGTATCTGAGAATGGTGATATTCATACTAGCATGATTATTTGCATATCAGTGTTGGTTATATCAAAAATGGGGTCCGCAAAAATCTGAATGATGAAACAAGAAATAAATGAAAGGCACGAAAATGGAAGCTACATTTTCATTCTAGTATTGCATTACATTCTAGGAGTTTCACAACTTTTCTAGGAAATGACATTGTGAAAGGTTGTAATAACATACATTTAAAGAGGGAAAAAAAAACTTCAAAACATTCAACAAGATATCATTTCTCTTATGATTGAGTATCTTTAGTCACTAAAATAAAAATCATCATTTTTATAATCATGTTCATTACATTGCATTTACTATCATTAAAATCCATACATATGCATCCATAGCATTAACCTAACATCATATTTATGTATCTAGAACATACCAAAACAAATGCATCCATAGCATATAGAAAACAAGAAAGTACTCAAAGCATAATCATAATCATCTCATAAAACATAACATATTAGTTATAAAGATAAAATGACATAAAAAACATGAGAAATTCATCATAAATCAAATAATGTCCATGAGATACATAGTCCAAATTGAGAAAAATGGAGCTAGATCATAGAAATATCAATACACCATCATAAAAATGCAGATAAAGGCTCAAAACAATCATGATTGACTGCCTGTACCATCCCCTAGTGGTGGTCCTCATGGGGTAACATTGGAACTTCTAGGTCTGACACCCTCTGACTATGTTGATACTCGTGAAAAAGGTGTAACTCTAGTAGCGGGATCTGGTTCTGCTAAACTTTGTCCTATAGAGTCCAATTTCAACCAAACAAGAACCAGTATCTTCATGGTTCTCACCACTATATTTTCTATTGGAATCAAATTCTTCATTCCAAGCTTATCATTCTCATCTAGAGGTTTTTATCTAGAAATGAAGCCAATCTCATGTCCACTTTTATTCCAAGGGGGCATTATCAATCATTCTAATCAAGCGATCCTACTACATAATATTTTCAATAACTAGGGCATCATCAAATTCTGACTTGATTCTACAATCGATCAGGTAAATCAAATTTCCAATAGTTGGGGGAATCTTCATCAGACATTATATCAAATCATCATTATCAATTCTTGGAATTAGTGATTTCATTGCTTCATATTAAATTTCCCGCTCTTATCAAATCCAAGTTGTAAACATTAGTGGAGATATAAATTTCAATGCACCACATCAAATTGATAGTATCTTCATTTGAAACAATCAAAATCTCAAACAATGATCATTTTTAACGCTTTGCATCAAATTGATCTTTTTGTTCAAATCTTTGCTAGAAATCAGTTTCATTGCATCACATCAAGCTGGTTGTCTAGATAATATTTTTGAATCATGTCTTGGATATATCAGTTTCATCATATCACATCAAAATGAGTATCAAATCAAGATTTTAGACATCATTGTAATAGTAATCAATTTCCTCAGCAATCATACAGGTAATCACTTTCATCACTTCACATCAAATTGATTATTCTTGTCTTAATTTATTATCTGGTATCAAAACTCAGGGACATCAATTTCATCACACCACATCAAATTGATCTCATGATTGCTACATTAGTCTCATCAAACAATGAATAATTTCCAGCAGCTTCAATTGTTTTTCGTTCAATCAAGTTCAGAATCAATTTCTAATCAAAAGTAGTTGCATTACTTCATATCCATCTATTCGATTGTTAAAACAACAAGATGTTCTTTGAATCAACACGTTGATTGCATGTCAATTCAAAGAGGGAAAAATGTAATCACCTAAAAATGGTCTGATAAACTCAGAAGCCCTAATCTGAAATCAAGTCCTTCAGGTCCTAATCAAGACTATCAACTCAAAACTAAACACAATTATATAATCAAACTTGATCAGTTTAAATATATAATTAATCAAAAATCAATAATCAAAGATCACTCATCAAGATGCATTTATCAAAAGGCATTAATTCTTCAATTAACCTTGGAGAATTAAGTCAAATCAAAATTTTAAATATATGGCCAAGGAAATTAATTAAAAGGAATTAATTAATTCAAGTTATTAATATTCCTTCAACATGCCTCAAAATTCCAACATCTAACCAATGAGAGGTGATCACATGGATCAAACAAGATTACATCTTAACCATCCCTCATGGATGCATCTCAACCATCAAATTAAAATTCAAATTTGAATCCTTTTCCCTCCAAGAAAACTCTATATAATGAAGCTTTTCTAGCTCATTTCATAGAGGAGCATAGTGAATTTAAGCATAGAAGTAATGTCACTTTCATTCTATAATTAATCTAGTTCATCTTTAGCAAGCTAATCTAGTTCAATTTCATGTATTTGATCCAAAAAATGCATAATTGAACATGTTTTGATGCATTTTAGGGATTTTTAACTAAATATTCCATTTCATGATTGTCAATTTAATGATATAACATGCTTAATTCTAAGAGAAAATTTAATTATATTGCAATATTCATGACTAAGAAGCAATAATTTGATTTCATGTGGTTTTACATTGATTTCAATGAATTGATTTTACCAACCAATGATATAATGAGGTATTGAGGGGTTGTGTGAAGCATTCTTGCAGGTATAAAATTTACACCTCACACTTGTAGATGTTCATTTTTCTCATGTAGATGTGCATGCAATGTACCAACCTCTTGTTCATATTTGAAGAGCTCATCCACCTTATCCTTTAGGGCTTTATCTTTATCTTTTAGGGCTTCCTCTACAACTGGCATTGCTTCTTTTGTAGTCTTCATTTCTTCCATTTCTTCACCCATCCTGATTGATAAGGATTCTAACTCTCTCTTTATATTCTTCTTATCTCCATGCAATTACCTATTCTCCTAGGTCAAAGCTTCTAAGATAGCCTCATATTCCTCAAACCAACTATCTTTAGATAGATGATCAATGAGATATTGTCTCTCAGATAATTTTTGAACAATCTCAGACCTCTTAGCACTTGATTGCTTGAGTTGCTCCTTCAATTGGTCGATGAACTCTTTTGCATCTTTAAGTTGCCTTTTAAGTTTCCTTTGATATCTTAAACTCTCCATATCTTCCTTAAGGATCCTTCCCAAGTTGTTAGGCTTCTTTAAGGGAACTTGGATCTGATACCAATTGTGAATTTTATAAGGCACTAAGAGGGGGGTAAATCAGTGCAACCACAGATCTACAAAATCTTTTCATCAACTTCCAAAGTAACCAAAATGAAAAGATAAATACAACATAACAACATATCAAAATATTCATCCCTAAAATCAACACAAAGACACCAATCTTTTATCATGGAAACCCTTGTTAGAGGGAAAAACCACAGTGGGAATTATCACCTACAAATCTCACTAGTGCATAAATAAGAAATTCCATATTAGGAGCATTACATCACCATGGTAAGGGTATACCTAGTTAAGAGTATATTTATCCCAATTAGAAGCTATTATAAATTCTTGTTAGGAACTACCCTATTAAGGGATTTGAAACTCCTCCTAAGAGTCACCTTGATAGAGGATTTAATCTTCAAACCTGTTAGGGTCCTGCATACCCTGTTAAGAGTAACCTTGTTAGAGGATTTTGATTACAATTCAGTTAGGACTTAACTTCAGAATAAACTCAAATGGAATGATCTGAAAGTAGCACACACTTATTGATAGTTCTTCTTCAGCACTGATCAAATTACTTCTCTTATCCTACAAACATTCACTTCAACCACTACAATCATCGCATCAACAAATACTACAAATTAATCTTCAATTTCATCTCTTATACACACATTTAGGTTGGCAGAATAACCCTAAAATGTGTTACTTGAGTTGGCCCCCAAATCCAAACAAAAATTAATAAGAGATCACACCAACATAGGAAATTAAACTCCTCAAGTTAAACCCTCAACAATATAATTCTTAAATAAATCAAACTTTGACATGTAATTGATTGCTACCCCAATTTCATCACCTTGACTAGACCGGTTGACTATTCTTTCCAATATCACTGTGTTTGTCTCAAATATCCATTTATGCATTGAATCATCTTACTCTATCATAGATTTATGTAAACATGAGTCTGTAGATACTGTCTACATGATTGCATCATCTGAATCCTTAAAAGTTCACCACACACCAAAATTTTCATCATAGACTATGTTATCACTGGTACACTAGATACTTAGAAACATTCATGTGTAATCACATTCATCATCGGTACAACTAATCTAACCTATGAAGTAGACTTGTTTCAAGTAATGAAAAAATACAAAATTTATCACATAATCTAGGATATGATAATCTTCATTAGATGCCTAAACTATGGTATGGTCATATTCCTACAATGAAATATTTTAGAATTTTTTGAACTAAATGCTATATTAAGAGAGATGAGGATATTGGAAAGTTTGATCCTAGAAGCGATGAAGGAATATTTCTTGGATATTATACAAAGAGAAAACCATATAAATGATGTAACCAAAAACTAAAGAAGGTTGTTGAAAGTGAAAATGTCAGAGTTGATGAGAGTGTTTAGAGATCAGAAATAACTTTCTGGTATGGCATAGGTAAAGAAGGCAATCAGATTATGGAAGTGCAAAATTAGAATCAGGATGGATCAGAAAAATAGAAAGAACCTATGGAAAATGAAGTGGATATTGACACTGAAGGGTCTGCTACACAAACTACACCAAATAAATCATGGTATGTAAGGATTAATCATTTTGAAGATGTTATTATTGTTGATAAGAATGGAGGTGTTCAAAGTAGAGGAAGAATTGCTAGGGATGAAACATGTTTGTTATCTGAATTTGAGCCTAAAGATATAAATGAAACATTTAACGATGTGAGTTGGATGAAAGAAATGTGAGAAGAAATTGATCAGACTGAGAATAACAAGACTTGGATTCTTGTTCCCAGACATATTGAAAAAAATGTGATCGGTACTAAATGGGCATTCAGAAAAAAGTTTAATGAAGATCGTAAGTTGGTTCAGAAAAAAGAAAGATTGCTATGAAAAGGATATTCACAGATGGAAGGTATTAAATTTACAGAGACCTTTTCCCCTGTAGCTAGACTTGAAGCTATTAGATTATTTCTTTCATATGTAGCTTACAGTAAATTTAAATTCTATCAGATGGATGTTAAGTCTGCATTCTTAAATGGTGAACTAGAGGAAGATGTTTATATTGAGAAGCCTAATGGCTTTAATCTAACTGGGGAAGGAGTTATGGCTTTTAAATTGAAGACATATTTGTATGGACTAAATAAATATCCTAGAGCCTAGTATGCCAGATTGGACAAGTATTTGAAAAATATTGGTTTCAGCAAGGGTATTTTAGATAGTGACTTATATTTTTAGAATAATTGATGATAATATCTTGATTGTTGAAGTAATTTTTGATGATATTATATTTGGTATTCGATGCATTGATTATAGGTTTTACTGATGAAATGCAAAAATAATTTGATATGTCTATAATAGGTGAGATGAAATTATTTCTTGGATTAAAAATTACATAGTTGCATAAAGGATTTTTTATTACACAGTCCAAGTATGCTACAGAATTATTTAATAAATTTGGTATGGAAGATTCAAATCTAGTAGGAACTTGATGCAGGAGCATCCTGGGTGTAAGGGCAATCTTGCATCACCCAAAAATATTTCTGTTTTTCTTTTCAATAAGGGCTACCTTGTGCAGAGCCACTATTTATGGAAACTTGCTATTTTTAGTAAGTTGGCCATACGATCTCGGAATGTTCTGATTTTGCATGTGGAGGTTCATCTCAGTCATATCAGCTTGCCAGTAAAGTTTCATGGCTAGATCAGGTCTAGTTTTGAAGATATCGAAAATTTTCGGTATTGAAAACAGGGTACAGAAACTTCGAGCTCAGTTTTGAAGGCTTTAGAGGCCCCAGATGAGGTCGAAACTTGGGCTCGATGATGCTTGCATAATCAAATTGTTGTAGAGCGCTTCGTGGAATTTTTGAAATGGGGTTATAATAGTCAATCAAGTCAACTGGTGATGACTTATGGTCTCCGGAAGTTGGGCCACCTGAAATAGCAGAAAATAATTTTCCTTCAAAATTTTCGAGTTTCAAAAGTTATTTTGAGCTGACTTTGATGTACTAAGTTGAAAAAATAAAATAATTCTAAGTTTGGTCGGCCCTAAGGGCTAAATTTCTGGAACCTTCTCAGGCGGTGGAAATTGCCTATATAAAGAAGGCACGTAGTGTTGTCTTAGGCAGTTCGGGATAGTTCTGGGTGGATCTGAGTAATAATTCGAGGCTTTGTCCTACAGAATATTGTAAGGGGAATGCCCATGTGGCTTTGCATATTGTAATTCTGAAAGTTGTAATTCCACATTTGTGGAGATAATAAGAAGCCCATTTTCTGTTCTTGCAAATTGTTTTTGTTTCTCTATTTCTGTTATGTGTTTGTGGTATTAAGGGGAGCACCCTTCATCAGAACTCCTATTGTTATTAGTTTCAAGTTAACTAAGGATGATGATTCCCCTTGTCCTAATCAGACATTATACAGATCTATGATCAGAGGACTACAATATCTAACTCATTCTAGACTAGACATATCAAATGTTGTTGGAATTTCTGCAAGATTTCAAGTTGAACCAAAGGAATCACATATGGTTTTTTATCAAAAGGATTTTCATATACTTGAAGGGTACAGTTGACTACATATTATGGTATGGAAACAATGATGACTTTACTCTATGTGCATATACTGATGTTGATTGGGAAGGTAATGTGGATGATAGGAAAAGTACTAGTGGGGATGTATTCTTTTTGGGTAAGAGACTAGTTTCTTGTACTAGTGAGAAGAAAGATTGTATTTCTCAATCTAATATTGAGGCTAAGTATGTTATTGTTGCAATAAACCATAATCAAGATGTTTGGATGAAGAAAATGTTGAAGGATATAAGGATAAACACTGATGAACCTATTGTTATTCACTGTGATAAATCTAGTGCTATAAATATCTCAAATAATCCTATGTTACATTAAAAGACAAAGAATATTTTTATTAAGTATCATGTCTTGAGGGATAAAGTCAGTGAAAAGGAAGTGAAACTAGAATTTGTGTCTACTAAAGAACAGATTGCAAATATATTTACAAATCCTTTTCTGAAGGATACAATTGTGTATCTCCAGGAAAATCTTGGGGCGATAGCCCCTCCTAATCAAAACTAATGACATTGAGGATGACATCAGTCTAGAAAATCTATCAAAGTATTATTCATTAGATTGATGAATTTGGGGACTACTCCTTAGGGGGGGCAGTCTTATGGTTATTATGGTTTGGTACTGAGAGTTTACTATTTTTCCCTTTTGAGGTGACTTCAATTATTATTATTTTTTGTCTTTGGTCCTTTTCCATTGATGTCAAAGGGAGAGAGATTGTCTAAAAAATAGAGGTGATTATGCTTGGAAGATATTGTGTTAAAGTTGGATATTCAGAGTGATTAGGTGGATATATTAATGTCTTTCTGCATTGATTAGTGTTTCCCTTTGCATTTTTCCATCAATTCAAAAGGGGCATTGTTGGTGCTAAACCAAAAAGATTGGATTTCCTATGGACTTGCCAATCCAATGTTGGGAAAACCAAGTGATTTGGCCAACTAACAAGTCTCAACCAAATGGAAGGTTAGAACTTCTACAATTCTGGCTTTGCAGGACCAAGGCTAGTAGGCCTATACCTCAACCTTAATCTATTGGTTGGAGGTTTTTTTTATAGCAGATAGAATACACTTCAAACTTTCTCTCTCAAGTATGGCAAGGGAACTTGAAAGAAATCAAACTGTAATCAATACAACGTAAACTGCAAGACTAGAATTCTTTTGTTAATTGTAAGAATGCTTTGAAAATATATGTAAATTAAATGAATGTTGAATAGAATATGTCAAAAACTTTAAACAATGAACTAAATGACTATATCCAATAATTGATAAGATCAGTGCATGTTTTAACTTGGGCAATAGAGTCAATATAATTTTAATCATGTGTACAACCCTGCAAGACAGTATATATTCCAACACCATCAAATATTCAAATTCTATAGATGTAGATAAATTAAGCCTATATATATCCTTTGTAGTTCAAATGAAACTAACTCCTCTGGTTGGGAGACCAGTTGAACAAGAAGATGAAAACATTAACTTTTCACGAACTCCTTGATAATCAAACAAGGATATAAGACATGTAAAATCTCTACACAATAATTGCAATAATAGAAATTGAATCTTCCTTCAATAATTGCAAGGGACTTATTGAAATGATTTAAAATTTATTACCGCAAGTGAGATAGAAAACACTTATCTTTTATTGAATTTGAAATAATAGTACATTTGAGTCCATGTTGTAGTTGTGATCAAATTCTAAATCTAGGAATAATAATAATAATGATAATCTTAATCTTCCTCCGCATGGTCTTGGAATCCCTATTTATATAAAATTCAAGGGATGCGTACAATCTTCTGACCAAAGTGTCTCTTCATAAATAAAACCTAACCCTAAGATAAATAACTGGAAGATTTGGTCTTTGATTTTTCAAATGTGGAATTTGACTTGGATTTTCCCCAATTCTTGGCAGGAATTTGTTTCCCAATGGAATTGCCCTTTTGATAGTGAGATGGCTAGACAATTTTGGATCCTTATCCCTCCTCACCTCTGCTGGG
>MU228345.1:3078738-3121884 GCA_018584345.1 Thuja plicata
CTTTTTGTTCATTTTGTTTAGCTTGTTTATATTGCTTTATCTGGGTTTTGACCCACTGTTGATTGTTCCCTTCTCTGGGCCAATCTGATGTTCTTCAGGCTTTTCTTGTCTCTCTTCTCTCTGTTTTTTAAAGGGTTTCAGGGTCCCCTTCAAAACCTGCTTTTACCGTAATCAAAAACTAAACATTGTAGTTACAATAAAGGAATTATTTACATTCTTCATTTGAAAACAATTGTCAACCATTAGGATTCATAATAATGGTTGCTAAAAAATCACTTGTGATATGTCTGAGAAAAATGAAAAATGATTTTCTGTATGATCATCATGGTGTTTCGATCACATGTTCATCCATATACTTTGTTTGATAATGAATACTATCACTGATATTTTGAACAACTTCAGCATCAAGAACAAGATTATCGACATTTTTGCCCATCCTCTTGCATCCCCAATTCTCTTAAATATTCCCTTAATAACATTTGCATATCCTCATACTTCAGTCCTGAAGATCGCATTATCCCATTAGTAGATGGATCCATGGTATTCGTCATCCTTGAAACCCTACAAGGAAAATCATAAAGACGTATCAAATAATAGACAAAACCCTAACTAGCATAAAATATAATTAAAATATTGAAATGACATAAATAAGTCCATGTCAAAACTACCACCCAAGAATCGTATACTTTTAATCATCGAGGATACATGTCATCATCATGCGATCTCATGATGGATAAAGGACGTTTAGTTTCTGATCACAGGATCATGCCAGCCATCGATTCCTTTGGTGTTTTAACTGTCGATTATTGTTACTTAGAACTTGTAGGTCTAAGACACATGTCATTCAAGCATGATCCCATGAAGGATAAATAATGCACATCTTTTGATCGTGGGATCACACCCACCATTGATTTTTGTCATTCTTTAACCATTGATCAAACGTAGGATTCCCTTAAAACTCTATCACTTTTTCCACTTGGTTAAAACGCCATCGTTGATCATACCCATCTGCTGAAAGAAAAGGAATTTAGTAGCGCATACTTTAACCATGATTTAAAATGATGTGCATCCTCATCAACCTACTCAACCAATCCACTTATGACAGCTGTTATCCCTGTTGTCTCATTGCTCAGAACATTTGTGGGCCCTAGACACTTGTCGATCAAGCGTAATTCTGTGAATAATAAACAATGTGCATATTTTCTTAGCGGAAGTACACCTACCATCAATATTTTCTGAGGTTTAACCATAGATATTCCTTCATTACTCAAAGCACTTTTGGACCCAGGACACATGGTGAAAATGTGTGGTTCTGCGATGGATAAAGGATGTTTAGTTTTCTGTTTGTGGAATCATGCCAATGTTGATCTTTACTGAGGTTTTAATTGCCAATCGTAACATACTTCCATGTGACCAGTCATCCACGTTGTGAAACCCGTCCTCCAAAAGGCGTGATATAATTAACTTGATACTTCAACTCTCAGATCAATGTGGGATAATATTGTTGAATATATCATTTAATAAAATATTGAATAGAGAAACTATCCTTTGTGACCATGGTGATGCAAACGATAACTTATGTGGGAGATTCAACATGATCATGGGGATACATGTATAACATGACATAGGTCTATGCAAAGATAATACAATAAAATGATAAAGTTAGGAAAACCCGCTAAAAACTTGCAACAACTATATTTATGAATTTGAATATGAATAAGCAGGATGAGAGACATAATAATTCAACAATAGCATAATTCATGAAATAGAAAGCTAAAAAATACATAAATCAAAATAATATGGGTATAGAGTATACTTCTCTGAGTTATCTAGATATGCAAATTTGTCTGTAAATTTGGGTTCCATTAGGGATATTGTTGGAAGATTCTTGAGCATGTCAAAGTTTGGTACTTGGGTGTGCTGACATTAATGTTTTTTCATTGACGTCAACATATTAATTGTTGTTTCAGATAGTATGTTTAGTATGTTTAGCAAAAGAAGATTTTATTTGTTCCAATTATATATTGAAGATCTTGAGTTGTGATCGTGAGGTATTGTTCTATGGTGTCTATAGTTGATCTACAAAGGTTCGCAAAAGTCTGGATGATAGTTTGAGTGAGGTATGATCTAGTTGCTAGTTGTTGATGTTATAGTGGTCCCGTGTATAGTGGATAATTATTTGGTTCTGTATGTCTTGGATTTGGTATTTCAGAGGTTGAAAAACTAGTGGTTACATGGTGCCTTTTCATTTTATTCACAGCTAGTTTTGTTCATGATTCAAAGTATGATAAGCTATCTTTTCTTGTGACAGAGTTTGGTATTTTAGTGTTCTTTTTTTTTCAGATATGAAGATGAGTTTGGATTTTGTTCTGGGTGGTATTCATGCTTTTTATTGGTGTTCTTGGATTGTGTGATGATCATTTTGTTGGGATGCATTGTTTGAGGTGATCAGATTTTTTGTTTTGGGTAGCATGTTCACGTTTCTTCATTTAGGTCTTAGCCGAATTAATGGAGTAACATGTTGCGGTTCTTGATGTTGGTTTGGAGACATGCTTTATTTGAATATTTGGTTCCTATCAAAGTCTTAGCTGACTTGATTTGGATCGCTTTGGAGATTGAGCATAATTTTAATATCTTTTATTGTAATAGGTCTTAGCCGACCTAGTGGCTAATTATTCTTTGTAATCGGTATAAATGAGAGATCATTTTATAATTGAAGAATGAGAGAGAGAAGTGTGAGAATGTAAGGAGAATTTCTGATACTTGTAATCTACATTTAAGGAAAAGTTTTTACTTCATTGGAACTATATTGGCATTGGCGATGCTATTTGTCAGTCTGGTTGTAATGGATTGGATGTCCACCCTATTGTAATTTAAGATAGATTGGTGAACCCAACTTTGGGCTAGATCTATGATTGTATTGTGAGAAGTGAGCTCTGGAGAGTGAGCCTGTAGATTGGGTTATAAACCTATGTTTTCTTGTACATACTGTGTTGTCCTTTTTTTATCTTAACTGGGCAGTACTTTTAACATAGAACATTAATCTTGTGGGTTTGATTCCCACAGGGGTTTTCCCTTAACAAGGTTTCCTTGAGAAAAACTCTTTGTGTTATGTGTTATGTTGTGGATCTTCCATTACTATTTATCTTTTGTATCTAAGTGGATAAAGTGAAATTAAATTTTTTAGGCGTGTACATCTGATTCACCCNTTCCCCCCCCCCCCCCCCCCCCCACTCTTACTTGTTCTTGCCTCCTTTTGGGCTTAACATGGTTTTACTTGTAAATTTCAATATAAAACTCAATCACAGGGACATAACATGACCATGTTGCTAATGCAAATTTATTATCTTTCTAATTCAAAATTTGTATTTCAATCATATTTGGATCCCCAAGCACTACATAATTCTATGACCAAATATACCATATTTTTTATAAGTAATCTTCAAAACCTCTTTAACGTACCCATTGCACACCAAGGTGCGAAAGATAGTTTTATATTTTTAGGAATTTAGATTTTGAAAATGAAAATTCAATCAATTATATATTTTTTAAATAATATTAAGCATAAAAACAAGGATGTTAACCCTATAAAACAAATAACCTAGCTAAATAGGTCTACAAACCACTTATAGCACTTAAAAAACACATTAAAGTATAATGCTAGTGGCACTAATATTTAGTAGTAGAATGAAACTCTATAAGGGTAGTAAACTAATATAGCACATCTACATAAGATTGAAATTTAGTAGTAATTGTAGAATTCAATCAAGTTAATAAATAGATTGATATTATTCTATACAAATTATTGCATTTGGATAAATTATTGATGAATTATTAAAATAAATATATATAAATTATTACAAAGAAAATTTGTAGATTATATAATAATACATATACAAGTACACCTTAAAACTAAAGAATAACATATGGGTATTTAAATATGATAGTTTTAAATATTTACTATAATTTTAATTGTCAAATCTAAGTGCAAAACCATTAAATTATGGCACTAGTTAATTGTATAAAATGACAAGCCATAATTCAATTAAAGCTCATCTAGTATGTGTTATCTCTTCCTTATCTTTTATCACATTTCTACATCTAAGAGTTTTACATC
Organism: Thuja plicata; assembly: GCA_018584345.1. Classification (NCBI taxonomy): domain Eukaryota; kingdom Viridiplantae; phylum Streptophyta; class Pinopsida; order Cupressales; family Cupressaceae; genus Thuja; species Thuja plicata. The sequence continues at coordinate 3,082,856 of MU228345.1, forward strand.
AACATCTAAGTTCATAAGCACACTCTTCACATTTGCACAGTTAATTGAAGTATCTTTCCAACTTGTTCAAAAATGATGAATTGAATCAATGGTTTACGTATCAAAAAAGGAGAGTGGATCACCTTACATACCTAGGAACAACTTCTATTAGTGTTTGTCAATGTCACCAAGTATATATAAAAGAAAATAATGAATTTTGAAAGATAAAATGTGTAGCGCTCATTCCTAGAAAGAAAAAGTAAAAAAAAAAATGAAAAAATTTGAGATCAAGACCAAAAATTTGAAATCAATAGGTTCCATGTTATTTTGCAAATTGGGAAAGCTGAACTATCTTCGATTTAATAGTAGAACTTAGAATTGGATGTCATTGAATGATTTAACACATAATATCTCTAAATCACAAACAAATATTAGTACCTTAACCTTCTATCAATTTTGTAAAGCATGTTTTTTAATCGAAAGACTATTTGTGGTCCCTCAAAAATTATTTTTCTATCAAAAAATTGTGAGCCTCACATCCATCTTTTTTTTTTCAATCATACTTTTGAATTAGCAATACGTTCTTATCATTTTTAACATTTTTTTCCCCTTATCCCTATCTCTTATTTATTTTGTCATATTTACAATTTATTTTATTTATATTTTTTGTATTTTTTAATCAAAACAAAAGATGACTTTTTATTTATTATTTTTAAAAATGCAAGATATTTTTAATTTTTAATTTAGTGCATAGGCTATTTGTAGGACCAAAAAGTTGTTAGCCTCGCTATCTTTTTTTTAATCATCCTTTCGAATTAGATCTATGTTCTTATCTTTTTTTCCACTTTTATTTTTGTTTTTTTGCCCTTATCCCTATCTCTTATTTGCTTTGTCCTATTTAAAGTTTATTTTATTTATAGTTTTTGTATTTTTTAATTAATAAAAATGATGACTTTTTATTTATTATTTTAAAAAAATTCAAAGATGATTTTTAATTTTCTATTTTATAAATTTGAAGATATTATTTTGTTAATTTAAGTTTAAATTAAAAGAATTTTTTAATAATATTTATTTTATCTATATTAATTTTTCATTTAAAGCTAATGGAATTGATTTAAGATGATTTTTTATTTATTATTTTACAATTTTACAACTATTTGTTGGAGCTTTTCTCCCTAGAAAATTATTTGTCAGCCATATTTTTTTTTATCATACTTTTGAATTACATTTATGTTCTTATCTTTTTTTTTCCACTTTTTTTTCTTTTTTCTTTTTTTTGCCTTTATCCCTATCTCTTATTTGTTTTGTCCTATTTGAAATTTATTTTATTTATAATTTTTACAAGTACACCTTAAAACCAAAGAATAACATATGGGTAATTAAATATGGTAGTTTTAAATATTTACTATAATTTTAATTGTCAAATCTAAGTGCAAAACCATTAAATTATGGCACTAGATAATTGTATAAAATGACAAGCCATAATTCAATTAAAGCTCATCTATTATGTGTTATCTCTTCCTTATCGTTTATCACATTTCTACATCTAAGAGTTTTACATCAACATCTAAGTTCATCAGCACACTCTTCACATTTGCACAGTTAATTGAGGTATCTTTCCAACTTGTTCAAAAGTGATGAATTGAATCAATGGTTTACGTATCAAAAGAGGAGAGTGAATCACCTTACATACCTAGGAACAACTTCTATTAGTGTTTGTCAATGTCATCTAGTATATATAAAAGAAAATAATGAATTTTGAAAGATAAAATGTGTAGCACTCATTCCTAGAAAGAAAAAGTCAAAAAAAAAAAAAATTGAGATCAAGACCAAAAATTTGAAATCAATAGGTTCCATGTTATTTTGCAAATTGGGAAAGTTGAACTATCTTCGATTTAATAGTAGAACTTAGAATTGGATCACATTGAATGATTTAACACATAATATCTCTAAATCACAAACAAATATTAGTACCTTAACCTTCTATCAATTTTGTAAAGCATGTTTTTTAGCCGAAAGACTATTTATAGTCCCTCGAAAATTATTTTTCTATCAAAAAATTGTGAGCCTCACATCCATCTTTTTTTTTCGATCATACTTTTGAATTAGAAATATGTTCTTATCTTTTTTAACATTTTTTTTCCCCTTATCCCTATCTCTTATTTATTTTGTCATATTTACAATTTATTTTATTTATATTGTTTTGTATTTTTTAATGAATACAAAAGATGAATTTTTATTTATTATTTTTAAAAATGCAAGATATTTTTTAATTTTTAATTTAGTGCATAGGCTATTTGTAGGACCAAAAAGTTGTTAGCCTCACTTGTCTTTTTTTTCTGATCATACTTTCGAATTAGATCTATGTTCTTATCTTTTTTTCCACTTTTATTTTTGTTTTTTTGCCCTTATCCCTATCTCTTATTTTCTTTGTCCTATTTAAAATTTATTTTATTTATAGTTTTTGTATTTTTTAATTAATAAAAATGATGAATTTTCATTTATTATTTTAAAAAAATTGAAAGATGATCTTTAATTTGAGCTTTGATTTCTAGGTTTTTGATTGTGTGTATTTTTAAGCATCAATGTTTCGGATCACACTCCGTGATCCATCATCAGGATGTAAGAGCAATAAGAATGTGTAAAAATAATACATCCTTATTATTATTTTTACACATCCTTATTGCTCTTACATCCTAATGATGGATCACGGAGTGTGATCCGAAACGTTGATGCTTAAAAATACACACAATCAAAAACCCAGAAATCAAAGCTCAAATTCAATGGATTGTGGAAATCTAATCGATTTGATCTTTAATTTTGTGTTTTATAAATTTGAAGATATTATTTTGTTAATTTAAGTTTAAATTAAAAAAAATTTATAATAATATTTATTTTATCTATATTAAATTTTCATTTAAAGCTAAAGGAATTGATTAAAGATGATTTTTTATTTTTTATTTTACAATTTTATAGCTATTTGTTGGAGCTTTTCTCTCTAGAAAATTATTTGTCAGCCATATTTTTTTCTGATCATACTTTTGAATTACATTTATGTTCTTATCTTCTTTTTCCACTTTTTTTTTTCTTTTTTTGCCTTTATCCCTATCTCTTATTTGTTTTGTCCTATTTGAAATTTATTTTATTTATAATTTTTGTATTTTTCAATCAATACAAAAGATGACTTTTTATTTATTATTTTAAAACATTGAAAGATGATTTTTTATTTTTTATTTTAAAATTTTGAAGATATTATTTTGCTAATTTATGTTTAAATTAAAAGAATTTTTTAATAATATTATTTTAAATATATTAATTTTTCAAGTTCAAAGCTAATGAAATTGATTAAATATGACTTTTTATTTATTATTTTAAAAATTTGAGGATATTGTCTTTGTTAATTTTTCTTTGAATTAAAAGAGTTTTTTATAATATTTTAATTGAAATATATTAAATTTTTAATTTTAAAGCTAATTGAATTGGTTGCAAAAATATTTTATATTTTAAATTTTTAAAGTTTAATAATTTTTTATTGCATACAATAATTGATATATTACATTTTGTGTTCACATTATCAATAAAGATTGATAAACACTAACTACCCTTGGTGTTGATTCTACCTACTCCAAAATCATCCTCTAGTAGTGAAATTGGGTGTTTCATGTTCATTTCAACATTCACAAAAGTTCCATCTTTGGATGGAAAATATTGTTGAAACAAGTAATTCATTAACACCATAGAGTAGAAGACACCCTGTTCACCCCCAGAAGTGGGATAATCCAAGTGCAAGGGAGATAGTAACTCCTTAAGATACTCACCATATCATGCCCCCATTAGCATTTGGAGTCAGACAATATGACGTCATTATACCTATTGTATGGTTAGTGGTAGTCATATTCTGATTAGCTATTGGGTGTGTACCTAAGTTTGTGAGCGAGGATTTTCTTACTCAGCCAATCTCCTTAGGTTTAGTGTGTGTTTGATCACTGATTTCTACAAGCATGTTTGATGTGTATGTTAAACTAAAACAATCAAAATCAAGATGAAACCCAAAAATTGCAAATAGAATGTCAAAAACGTAAACTTCCTAGTAGAAAACATAGTTTCTGGTGCATTTTCCCATCCTTGCTCGTACGAGTCAGGATCACTGACCTATTCTTAGGCTTTGTGTTGTCTTCTACAATTATGATTTTAAAACAACGAGCACATCCTAGTTTTTTCATTTGTTATAATTCGTTGATAGTCTGACTTTTGTTGTCACGAATCTTGATTTGTTGATCTAGACCATTAATTAGTCTGTCAACCTTAGTTTGAACCTCTTTTATCTGCATTGTCCTTATTCTAAATCATGAGTGTGGGTTTTTTAAACTTGACTCAAAATTGGAGTCTTTCACTTCTCCTTCTCACTTGTACATTATCCTTTTGTCACCATCATTGGTCTTGGACTTAGTCAGTACCTCGGTGTCACCTCAACACCTGTTGGAAAAATAAATTGATTTATGCCTATACAAACTATAGGATCTCTTGTTGTTATCTTATTTTCATCAATCATCTAAGCAAGAAAAGTAGCGTAATCACATCATGGATGATCAAGCTATCTTAATCCTCAATCAACAATGCCAAGCTTTATGGACATAAATCCAAGAAATGAAGAAAGAGAGGGATACAACCTCTAAAGGGTATTCCTTATGATCAATTTGTCCTTTTCCATTTGATCATGGTTCACACATCTCTCCACTTCCTTCCAACATGGAGAAATCCTGGTGTGACAATCCTATCTTTGATTAAGAGGGTGAAGAGGAAGCTATGACAGATTCAGTTAAAAGTCTTCTCTATCTACAAGTCAAGAAGATTCTAATTATCCTTTAGAGAGAATATTTACTCCTTTGAGATAATCTTATGAATCAGCATTACAGTAACTTTGTGATCATAATCTCATCACATTGCCTAAAGTCACATCATGTAGATTGACATTTTTTAGTACCTATTATGCATATTACCAACATAATGAGCATAAAACCTCAGATTGCATGGACTTGGAACATAATATTCAATATCTTCTTGATGATGACATAATCAAAGTAGAAAATCCTAATAATTCATCTAATCTCAAGCATGATCAATATCAAGAATCCTTGTCTAGAAATGGTTCACATATCACATCTACTTCTTCCACAATTCCTCCATCTCCTAAATCTTCACAACTAGCCACACCATCTCTATCAAATACTGAGCCTAATAACAACTATGTCTACCCTCAAGGACTACCTCTAAAAAAGATCCAAGCTAATCTAAATATGACTCAAGTCTTTTTCAAGCTTCAAAGATCATAGACCCAAAAATTACATGTGCTTCAACGACTATCACATCTACTCAAAATGATACTCCATTATCCTTTCAAGAATCCCTCATGCAGATCAAAACTCCTACCTCATTCTTAGAAATGGCTCCATGTCAAGAGAAAAATCCAAAGTGTGAAGAAACAAATATTAGTAATGATCAAGATCAAGATACCATCCATCCTTATCCAATGGTTGACTAAAGTCACATATCTCAAGAGTCTCATGATGATTTCATCACCCCCTTCCATTTCTTCTAAGAAGATAACCCTCCATCTCCCAAGTAAGATCAAGATATCCTTTCTACCATCTCTTTTGAGCATATTGAAAATCAAGAGAAAAGTATCCTTTATCATAGCATCTCATCGTCTCCTTGTCATAATCCTCCATATCCACCTCAAGAAACCATCATTCCTCCCAATCCATTGCATAACAATAAATTCCCTCAATATTTTGTTTCTCCTATAAAAATTTCTCCTATCAAATCTACTCATGCACCTATTGATATAAAGATGAATTATAAAGAGAAGAGCCTTGATCATGCATCTCACTCTATAGATGTTGATATCCCTTCCACACCTTATCTCCCTCCATTTCCATATAAGCATCATCCTTCTCCATCCTTTGAATCCGTCCTTGGTCCCTATATCCCAAATCTGAAACCGTCAAACCTTCCATCTATATTGGGTCCTTATATCCCTCCATCCACCATTCCTATCACTACTAGCTTGTCATTTTCTTACCCTATCCCTTATCAAGATCAATAAAGACATGCTTCCTTGAACCCTCCGCTATCAACCAATCCATATGAACCAGCCATATTAGCCCTATTCATCCACAGTTCCCAGTATTTTGGAAACAATTTGGACGTACAACAAAGAAATCAAGAATTCAACAATCCATTTACATATGAATACCACTATGTCCAGTCTAATCGATATGTGACTAAAAAGAAAAAGGAAATATTCAAGAGATGACAAGGGTCCACTAAGAAAAGAATAAAATCAAAGAAAATATGGGTTCCTAAATCCATCATGGAAGAATTTCTTTATAAATAATTTGAAAGGAAAGGAAAATCAAATGTTATGTGGATTCCCAAGTATTCCCAAGTCTCTCTTAAAAGACTTGAACAAAAGGGAAAAATTAGAGTTGGCGTCCAAGCTTCCAAAATTTTCCACTTCAGCTCCATCTAAACATCTCCCATATTCTAACTCTATTTTGGGTCCTCATGTCCCAAATGCATTATGTTGAATACTTCACATTCTTCTCCATCCATCTTGGGTCCTTTTGTAGCAAGATCCATATCAACTCATACATTAAAGCCTCAAGCTATTGCATCCATTTTTCCTCCATCCGTCCACTACCCTTCAACATATGTGTTAATATTGATCTTATCATCATTTCCATCTACCCCTACACAAACATTTCAATAGCCTATCCAATATCCTACACCTACCTACTGTACACCCATCCCATATCCTTCCATTCCTCTTATCCAATTGATCACATAAATCATTGGCTACCATCTCCCTTATCCTCCATTTCATTCCCTCCCATCACCCTATCAATATATTTGAGCATACTATTAGCAGCCTTGGACCATCATAGAATATCCTTCAAAGGATCACTATCCAAAGTGTAAGAGACTTAAATTTCCTCCATAAAAATTTAAAAAATAAAAGAGAAAAAGTGCCTTGGTGAAAACCTGGTAAACAGGCACCTTGGTAGAAAAAGTAAAGACAAATAAATCTGTACTAGGGTGAAAACCACTTCTTGTGGCACCTTAGGAAAGTACCATGATGAAAACCTAGAAAACATGTGTCATGTGTAATTTATTTCTCTTGCGCTCTCTCTTAGAGGAAAGTTCCATCCACGCCGCCCTATCCATTATATCCTCCATCATGCAGCTATTCTATTTGCATTCATATCTTGAAAAGGTTGAACATATCCATGGACATCATGTATCCTGACATTCATTATCCTTTCCATCATCCTATTCACTTTCTCTTATCCATGGTACCCTATCATGATCTTTCTTATCCCAAGTCAATGCTCATTATCCATAAGCATCCTTTCCTTAATCCCAAACTATTAACTCATAGCCTTTATCTCCCTTTATCTTGCTCATGCTATCCTATCACTATGCTATTGAACCATTAGTCTTGATGAAGAATGAAAAATGCAAAATAGGTTCTTATAATTCTCTTGAGATGTCCACTCTTTTAGACCGCATTCTTTTATGACATCAGGTCATTATCCTAGATGTTACTTGGAACCATGTCATTAGTTTCCATTTCTTATCCAAAACATGCTTCACATGCTATATTCCCTTTTACTAGCTTGGTAATCTTGAGGAGACTATCCTTGAAGGTTGCATTCACCATCTTCATCCATCATTGTCTATTTTCCTTATCCATCATCTTTCTAATCCATCTCTAATGTCCTACACCTTGCTAGACATTGGGGAAAAACAAATGTGATGTCACTTAAGAATGAGTAATCTCTAAAAAAAATAGAAAAAGTGAAAAATATCCTAAAGTTAAAAATTGGAAAAATTCCTGAGAAAATGGTTACCTTGGTGAAAACCTAGCAATAGGCACCTTGATGAATCAACAAAAAAATCAAAAAATCAAAAAAGTGCCTCTATAAAAACCTGCTAAATAGGTGCCCTAGTAGCAAAAATAGAATCTCTGCCAACTAGGTGAAAACCTCACAAATAGGCACCTCTTGTACTCAAGCAATCCATCTATCAATTATTAGTCTCAGCATCCCTTATCCTTAGTTTGTACATATTTCTCACTCACTTTTATAACGCAATGGTTCTTCTGAGAACCCTCATGGCTTGAAACCGATCCAGAGTCATAGTCTAGGGGGAAATAGAATCGGCTTTGTCTTAGCAGTATGAGTCAAGTCAATCATCTTGAATTGGAGTTTGTTACTAGGGACGAGGGCACCAATTTGATCAAATAGACAAACCAAACCAAAGTTAGTATCTCAATCATTTTAGAAGGACAATTTTCCACTGACACAATGGTGTTTCTCAAAACCCTAATCAATAGTATTTCTAAACGCTACCTATTTGGATACATTTGTGTTTCTCAACACACATCAGATAATGTAACATAAGCACTATACCGATAGAAATCAAGCATGATTAACTGAGAAGAATGATGGTGTTTCTCAACACTCTACACACACAAATGTGAAATTCTCACAAAAATTTGTTGAATGGTATGTTGAAATTTTCTTTGGATGTTGTTTGTTCTCAATGATTTTTTCTACTCTTCTCTTTGATTGCTTCTTATTTGTGTGGTCATGATGATCCAATGACATCAAATAAACTAGGTTTTTTGTGATAAGAGCTTCTGCATTAAGGTGGACAAGCCTCACATACCTCGACTTCATTTATTTGTACGCAAAGGTGAGGTCAGAACTATCTCCTTGACTATTATTAATCTACCTGTTTACATAAGATCCCACTCATGGTTATCTCAACTTTTGTATGCCTCGATACTTTTGTACCCTTTCCAAAAAAAATAGAAACAATGTTTAGGTCATCTTGTTTGTTGTGCCTCTATGCTTACACTAATTTCCCACATTTTATCTGATGAAATTCATACTCATATCCTTATGGTCGTAGTGGCAGCAGTAAGGGTTGTATCAACTCCAGTGTTTCGAACACTCAATGAATAAAATTTTCAAGCTCAAACCCAGTGACTAAGTCCTAGGTTGCATTCATGTTTATTTTTTCATTGTAGCTGCTTGATGTCAGAATAACATAATCTCTTTCTCTCTCTCTAATGTGGGATTTGAAGCTCAATTTGACCAACCTTCTTGTTGCCAAGTGGTTAGTTGCACATTGAATACTGGGATACGATTGAGTACTTGTGCTCTGGCATGACATATCCATGTAGGAGATGATTATAAGAATATCATATCATATGGCTAATTCAAGCATCCTAATTCCATTTTCAGGATCAAAATTTAAATCTGAGATCATTTAACTGTCAAAATTGTAGTTTGACTTTTTGATTCAACAGTAGTTGACCGCTTGCACAATTGATCTTTTAAACTTTAAAATAATGGGATTTTCCTCTAAAAGTAATCAAAGCACCAAATTTTGGTCAAACTTGGTCAAACCTTTCCAAATTTTGGTCAAACTTGGTCAACAAGACCTAAAACAGGTGCATATTGGGTCATAAACACTTGCAACCTCCTCCAAATGAGATCAACTTCTTCCTACATAAATTTTAATCAATCAAATTTCTTCCAATCACTATGGAACCTATCCATATTTTGATTTTTCTCCTGACGGGGTAGGATCAAGACATCAATAATTTGGTGATCACATCATCAAGCAAGACCCCATCGCTAGGGGAATATCAACTTCATCGCATCACATCAAGTTGAGATTATCATAAATAAAAGACAACCCAATCAATTGTCTTATACAATGATGGATACACTTGAAACCAGATAGATTGGTATTATACGATTCATTCATTTCTAAAACCAGACACAATGATCAAATTGGCTTCATCGCTTCAAATCAAGTCAATTTTTGCTAGACAACCTCTTAATGGTAATCAGTTTCATCACTTCAAATAAAATTGTTTATTCGTTCAAAACAATCCAAAGGTTTAAGAGTTTCTAACAAGATGTTCATTTTCATCATTTCAAAGAAAATTGAGCATTCTATTTTATATCTTTTGATCGATCTTCATCCAATAAATCTCAGAATCTATCTTCTTTGAAAGAATGGTTTCATTTCTTCACATCAAACTATTCTTCCTCTTGCTGCTAACTATTATTTGAATCAATGTGCTGATTGTACATCAATTCAAAGAGGGGAAAATGTAATGACCTAAAATGGTCATCTAAACCCTAGACCCCCAATCTCAATCTTTAATCAAGAAAACCCTAATCTTGATCTCCTAAGTCCTAAACCTAAAGGCAATTCAACATCTTCAGTCTAATCTGATTTGAACCCTAGGTCTTAATCTATCATCACACTTGATTTAATTAATTAATATCTAAATCCTATAACATTGGAAAATAAACCTTATGACACTTGTTTAATTAATATTCTAGTATTTTGATTAAATAAATAGCTAATTATCAATTAAATGCATAAAAGAATTAAAAATTAATAAATTGAGTAAAAATTGCATTTAAATCATTTTAATATTGAAAAATACATTTTATGTCATCATTCCAGTTGACTGAACATCAAATTAGAAATAAAATGGTCTTGTTTAGTTAACTAAGTATATTCCACTTCTCGTTTTAGAAAAAATCAGGTTAATTAAAAATTGATTTTAGAAGTTTCCTAAATGTCTAATCAGTCAGTTCAGTTAACTAATTCTCTCAACCAATGGTCTCCCTTCTAAATGGATTGTGCTCCTTTGAATTAAAACTTTTCCATTATTCAAAGTTCAATCTCGATCGTTGGTTTGACAGAGAATTTCTATAAAAGAAGGCTTCATTTCCTCACAAAGGATCCAAGAATTTTAGTAGAGTTATTATGTTGTTTTTTTTATCATCTTTCATTAAGAATTTAGCATCTTACCATATTTTACATGTTCCAATCATTTGAATTAATAATCTAGAACCATTTATTTTGGGGTTTTAAAATAGAATTAGCTAATCATTGGATGAACATCTTCATGCGTGCATCATAGGATAAAGCTTTGAAAATCCTTCATTTAGACTGTGTCAAGTCACGGGGTTTGTGATGATCTGAGAGAAAACTCATACCCCTACCTACTAGAAGGCAATAGGTCACCTTAGATTAGTTTATTGTTTTCCTATTTTAATGTTTTATTAGATTAATCATGCAATGACCTATTGAAGTCTCTATGTATTTCAAAGGTCCACATTTCACACACACAAAGATTAATGGATTAATTAAATGAATAATTTAATTAATAGAGGAATTAGGACATTTTTTGGTGTCTACATTTATCCCCTCTTTGATATAGCATCATGAAGTGATGTTATATCAAAGAAGAATAAAACATAGTGGATAAACGGGGTAAGACTAGATGAATGATGCCCCACTCATAGTAGGATGAGGAAGGATGATGAGGAGGGAGTAGAATTCCCCCTCAAAAGGACATGAGGGTTTGGAGAACACTGATGTGCTCTCAAAATTGATAGGATTATGGAAGGAAAGGGAAAAGGATAGGGATTATGAAGTAAGAATAGAATAAATTCATGTTTCAATGGTGTGAGCAACCTAGGTTTGGTATTGTACTTAATGTTATGAACCAAGGTATGAGGAAACAAGATGACAAGTTGTCAAGTACATGACAAAAAAGGTCAAATACAACCATATGACATATGACACCATGATATGGAAGACCATGATGCCTTTTGAAAATAGGATGCAAAGACCACGATAAATGTAAAAAATACTATCACATGCAAGAAACAAGCAAGCACGCACATAAACCAAAAGCAAACCAACATTTTTCCCCTAGTCAATCTTAAAACAGATTGATTGATTGATTAATGATGATTGATTGAGGATGTAAAAGTTAACGATAAGAACAATGCACAACCAAAGGATTGGGAAGGATACATCCCAAAATGATGTTTTGATGAAAAGTTAATTTAAGGATTTGCAAATCATTTGGATCAAGATGATGACTTGACTAAATATTTATGTGCTCAATTGAAATATTGGAGTGCATGGATTACTATTGATTGTACTGGATTGGACTATTTTAGGATTTTTGATTATATGGATTTTATTGATTTTTTTTTTGGATTTTTGGGTTAGATAGAAGGGAATTGGAAGATAAATGAATTGAATTGGATAGGATGGGAGGAAGACAAGAAGATTAAAAAGAATTGAAGTGGGTGGTCGATAATATTATAGAAATAGGATAAATATATTGGAGAATATAGGATTGGATGATAAGATAAATGGGAATAGAAGATAAATGGATTGGATGGAATGAGATTGGAATATATGAAGGATAAAATTGCTTGGGACCAAGGACAATGGATAATCAAGGAATGATAGAGTATGGAGGGATAGAGAGGTGGCTTGGATAGGAGATATATGGATGGAATGGATGTCTATGTAATATGAGATGGATGGATATGTAATATGTGATTAAAGGGTGGAGATCCAAGAACTATGAAATGCCCCACACTAAAATTAGTAAAATGAAGGGTGGGAAGATGGCGGATAAAGGATGTATCAAATGGAAGGATGGTGTGTAAGGGATGTTAGTGGAAGACTAAAGGATGGGGAATAAGAGGAGTAGTATCCATGGACTATGTTCTAAAGGATGCCCCCATACTAGAGGAGGAAGGATGGGAAGATAGTGGATAAAATGAGTGAGATGGATGGATAGTGTATAAAGGATGTCCATGGAAGGGATAAAGGCTTGTATTTTTGACCGCATACATGGATATTTTGGGGGCACTAGTTTTTATGAAGAGAAAAGGTAGGAAATGTGGAAAGGGATATGATATGGAGGGTATGAATAGGATAGGGGATACTAATATGGAGGATATAGATGGAATATAATAATGGATAATGTATGGAGAAAATGTATAAGATAACCAAGATCAAAGAAATGAAAAGGAGGATGGACTTATATAGGATTATGCATGGGGATGAAGGAAAGAAATAGGATAAGGAATATGAGATGGATGATATGGAAAGTATGTCAAGATAAAATATGGATGAAGTTAATTCACTTATGTAGGATAGTGGATATAGGATGGATAATGGAAGATATGGATGGTAGCATAGTATGGATGGATCTTGCCCCCAAGTGTAGAGTGCAAGGGGATGAGGATAAGTGAATGGATATATGAGTGGATTTAGAAGACAATGGATACATGATAAGGAACATGGTGGAAGGACTCAAGCATCCAGTTCCATGGATGGTATCTCTTGATATGCCCCCATATTTTTGTATCATCAAGGTTCCTGTTTGCCAGGTTTTCACTAGGCTGATGATTTTTTCAGGACATTTTATAATACTTTTGTATTTTTGTATTTTTTTTGTTTATTTTGTTTTTACAAGAAATTTTTATTCTATTTTAGGATTTTGTCTAACGTACCAAGGCATTTGGTGTAGGAGCACCTAGGGGTTAGAATTGTACAACCCTCAAGTTTTGGTTCAGAAGGCCTTCTTAAGGACTTGTTCTTAGTTAAGGTTGTTTTAAGGTTTTTTTTAGTAGTGTAGAGGTGTGTTGCAATGTTGTGTTTTGTTGAGGTGAATGTGTCAAAAGACACTATTTATGCTTTCTAAGCCAAATATTGTAAAATGTGTGAAATGACAACTAGAGTGCACAAAATGATTTAATTAAGTTGTATTTAGGTAGAGGGGTGACTTAAAGGTCAATTTAAACCCATACATTGGGTCAATTCAATGTAAGAAGAGGAAATGCAAAACTTATAAAAATTTGTCGAGCAACTTTTGTAACTTTGAAAAGTTGCTCGACAACATTTAAGGAAAACTTGCAAAATGACCTAAAGTGGTTAGGGGTCAGAACAGGTAGTTGCATCATGAAATGGGAATATATTTAAGGAATTTTCAAGCATTGTATGAAGGTTGGTTGGGTTTTGACACAAATTCCAAGAAGAAGCAATATATAATTTTCAGAGTTTAACTGATATTATTGTTATTACTTAGTGTTTGGTTCAAATGGATTTAATCTCTCACTATCTCATTGTAGTTAGGATTTTTTCAGCATCTTATGGTGTTGTGAGTAATATTTTAATGTTATTTCTTTGATTTTTCACTTGTATTTAATTATATCCCTGATTCTGAGTCTCTGGACAAGACATGGGTTGTATATATAAAATGACCCCATTGTGAAGTTCCCACCATGGAAATTACTTGGCCCTTGGGGGAATGAAAAAGGAGTCCATGTACATAGTTTTTTATTTTTTTTAGGAAGTTGGAAGTTACAGCTATGATTTTTAATCTCTTTCCCTAAGTGAGCTCCTCCATAGCCTAGCTAGGAAAGCAAGAGTCATAGAGTGTTCAAACTTGCAAGAGTGGATTGAATAGTTCAATCCAATTATTTGGTGTTGCTAAGAAGAACCTTAAAGAGTTTGGGTTATGAGATGGAGGTCTTGAATCCATCTGAATGGATTTCTAATGAAAAATTCAAGGACTAGTTCATTTCCTTGCAATTTCGCCCCATTAGGGTTTGATGGTGTATGGACAACCTGAGGTACCAAGAACAAGAAAATATTGTGTATTTCCCAAAAGGGTATTTGATTCACCAACTTGTTTAGGGGGTTGTGTGAGAGGTTTGTGGAAGAAGTCCAAAATACAACATACATAGGGCTAATATAGTCCTAATAGGCTAGTAGCCCTTAAAAATAGGAAGTGTTGATAGCGATGGAAGAATGAACCAATAATAAATGGAGTGGATGAATTTGTGGATGAAAATGTGTTGTATGTATTCCCTAAACTCTTGCAAGGTATCTGACAGAGGCTTCTAAGGTGGTGATTGAGCTTATTCTGGAGAGTTCAATTGGAAAGAATAGTAGATAAGAACTTAGAATTGATAGAGGGGCTCAAGAGAGGATAGGAGTTGAAACCTTCTAAGGTAGTAGGGGTTCTAAAAGAGAAAAAAAACTTAAGAAGTCCATGAGGGATTGGATTAAAAATAGGATTATTTCTAAGGAGAAAGAACCTCCCTATAAAATTATTATGAGAGCCTAACGATTTGGGCTAGTGTGAGTTGCATGTTAGACAGAGAATCAATTGGGGAATCTAACATGGTGACTAATGCATAGTTGGCCTAGAAATTTTATTACCAAGAGTTAGATAATAGATTTATCAAATAAAGGATAGCCCAATTAGAATAAAAAATTGGGTGAAGTAGAGGTGAAAACTGATGAAGTTAGTGGAAAGATAGATGAAAAAGAAGGAAAGGTAAAGTAGTGGCAGTAGAAGATGAGGTCCCTAAGCATGACAGTTTAATTCAAGAAGAACCTTTCCTTAAATCCTTGAAATCCATGAGTGGAAAATCCTTAGAAGGAATACCTCTTTTTAGTGGTAAGATGGAGCCTTAACTAGTCATGGAGTGGATTGAAGGACTTAAAAATCATTGATGGTGTGAGTGAGGCTCAAAAGGTCATGGTAGCCAAATAAAGATTAAGGGGAGCTACCTTAACTTGGTGCAAATTCATTCAATCAAAGAGAGAGAAGGAAGAAAAGATTATAATAGCTACATGGAAAGGAATATTAGAAAAAATCAAAGAAGATTACATGCCATAGGACTATCAAATCCAAATGCACAAAAAGAGACATAATTTGAGACAAAGAGAACTTGATGTGAACACATACACTGAGGAATTCCAAAATTTATGTCTGAGGTCTAAAGTCCCAGGGGATGAAAGAATTAGAGTATAAATATATCTCAATGGTTTGAGATAGAAAATTCAAGAATAAATAAGCTTTCTAAGCCCCACAATAGTCCACAAGTGTTATCAATTGGCACTCAAGGTGGAAGAGAAAAGTAAAAAGAAGCAAGAATCAAGAAGTAGAGGTAGGGGTAGAAGAAGAGACAACAAAGGCCATAGAGGTATTTTTGGTGGCAGAGGCATAGAACAAAGGACACAAGGAGAGTCTATTATTGTAGAGAATACTGGTGAGACAAGTGGTAGAGTTAATTATAGAAGAGGAAGAGGTTCTGGAAATAAAAAAAATAGAGGTAGATTTGGACGATCAGGTAGAGGGTCTAATTTTGTCAACATGAAATCTTATCACTATCATCAATTAGGACACCCTACTTATAGGTGCCTTGAAAATAAATCCTCTTCTCAAGGGGATATAAGACTCACTTATGTACAAGTGGACACTGCAAGTATCAAATCTCCCGAGGTGAACCTAGATTTAGAAGTGGGAGAAAACTTAATGATAATAAGGATACTGATCAAAGAACCTATTAGAGAGGAGACAAAGAAAAGGATGTCTCTATTCAAGCTAAAATGCAATATTTTGGGAAAGGTTTGTAGCATCATTATAGAATTTGGTTCTACTAACATTATCATCTTAGGAGAAGAAAATAATAAGTTGAAATTAACTAGAATACCTCATAGCAGCCCATATAGAGTTACATAGCTAAATAAGGGCCAACATGTGTTGGTAAATGAACAAGCATGGGTGGAGTTTACCATAGGTGGTTATAAGGACAAGATTTTATGTGAATTTTTACCCATGGATGCATTTCATATTCTATTGGAAAGACCATGGAAATTTGACAGAAAAACCATACATGACGATGAGAAGAATTCCTATTCTTTTGAAAATAATGGTGTTACCTACAAGATCCAATCTTTTTTAGATGAAGAAGGAGGTAAGACTATGGGTCCCAATGTGTTATTGGTTAGTGGAAAATATTTATTGAATACTCTTAAGGAAGAATATGGATATGGATTTTCTATTGTTGTGAAGCCTAAAGAAGAAGTAAAGGCTAAGAAATCAGATGTACCTACAAAAGTACAAAAACATTTGGTTAAGTTTAAAAATATCATAAATGATGGGAATCCTACTATTCTACCACCAGAAAGGATAGTAAGCCATTAGAATGACTTTTTTCCATGAGTATATTTGCCAAATAAGTCTCCTTACAAGATGACACTCCAACAACATGAGATAGCTAGATACGCATAGGAACTTCTTGACAGTGGTTTAATCAGAAAAAGTATAATCTCATGTGTATTACCAATAGTACTAGCACTCAAGAAGGGGGGACATGGAGACTATGCATAGATTCCAGAGCCATAAATAGGATCACAATACCCTATTCCTAGGATATAATATTTTATGGATTGTTTAGGGGGTGCCCAATACTTCTCCAAAATAGACCTCAAGAGTGGTTGCCACCAGATAAGGATAAAGGAGGGGGATGAGTGGAAAAATTCTTTCAAAACTACTGAAGGACTCTTATATGAGTGGATTATCATAGAATTTGGACTAACCAATGCTCCTAGCACATTCATGAGGCTCATGGATGAAGTCCTAAAGCATTTTATTGGTAAATTTGTAGTTTTTTATCTAGATGATATCTTAATTTTTAGTAAGACTAAATAAGAAAATCTTAGGCATCTATAAATTGTATTAAAGAAGTTGCAAGATGAAAAACTAACCATAAACTTGAAGAAAAGTGAATTTATGAAGAAGGAACTTGTCTACCTTGGTTTTTTGGTGTCTAAAGGAGATTTCAAGATGGATACATCAAATATATCAGCTATATTCAGTTGGCCTAATCCCAAAATAGCTAGTGAGGTGAGAAGATTCCATGGATTACCTCAATTCTATAGGAAGTTCATAAGACATTTTAGTGCAATTTGTGCTCCAATGCTTGAGACAATTAAAGGGTGGCTTAAAAGTAAGTTTCAATGGACCAAATAAGCAGAAAGGGGTTTTTAGTTATTAAGAAAGGAGGTGGAAACACAACCTATTTTGGTGCTACCAAGTTTTAATAAACCTTTTACTTTGGAATGTGATGCAAATAATATTGTAGTAGGTGTCGTCTTGAGTCAGGAGAATAGACCGGTAGCATTCTTTAGTGAAAATCTCAATGAATATAAATAGAGATATTCATCTTATGAATTAGAGCTTTATGCCTGAGTACAATCACTTAGAAAATGGAGGAATTATCTCCTACTCAAGGATTTTTTAGTATACATAGATATTCAAGCATTGAGTTCATTAACTCCCAAGACAAACTAGGTCATAGACACATCAAATGGATGACATATATGCAGTCCTACACCTTTAATATAAAAGCACAAAAATGATAGTTGAACAAGGTGGTTTATGCCTTGAGTAGAAGGATACTCATAGTCTATGAAGTTCAAATGAAGAGTATGAGAGTTTCAAAGACCTCTACAAAGAGGATGAAGATTTTGGGGATGCTTACAAGGTATGTCAAGAATTCAACAACCATTTTCACAGTGAGTATGCAGAACTTACTATGTAGAATGACCTTTTGTTTAAAGGTAGACAATTATGTGTACCCAAGGGGTCAATGAGGGATAAATTGATGTAGGAGAAGCACAATGGAAGTCTAAGTGGTCACTTTGGATTGAATAAGACTCTAGAGCTAGTTTAAAGGTTCTACTATTGGCCGAAGATGCACAAAGGCATAAGGAGGTATGTGGAGCAGTGTACAATTCACCAAAGAGCTAAAGGAACATCCTCCAATGCTGGTTTATACCAAGATTTTCCAATTTCCAATAGACCCTGGGAATATGTGAGTGAATTTTATGGTTTTCTTGCCTAAGACTAAGACTGGTTATGACAGTATATATGTTTTTGTTGATAGATTTAGCAACACGAGTCATTTCATTCCCTATAAAGTGACTCATGATGCCATTCATATACCACATCTATTTTTTAGAGAATTTATTAGAATACATGGACTCCCAATTAGTATAGTTTTAGACAGACACACCAAATTCATGGGACATTTTTGGAAAACTTTGTGGAAGAGGTTAGGAACTAATTTGTCCTTTAGATCTGATTACCATCCAAAGACTCATGGGTAGACTGAAGTTGTAAATAGGAAACTTGGGAACCTCTTAAGGTGTTTGAATGAAGAATATGGACAATCTTGGGATCAAGTGCTCCATCAAGCTAAATTTTCCTACAATGATACACTACATAGAACGATAGGGAAGAGTCCTTTTGAAGTAGTCTATGGAATGCATCCTAGGGGTGTATGTGAGTTGAGAGAGCTCAGAGATGTGGAAGGGAGGACCAGCCATGCAAAATAATTTTCACAGTCCATGAAGGAAGTGCATGAGAAAGTGAAGAAGACTCTAATGGAGAACACTTTGAAGATCAAAGACAAAGTTGACACTAGGAGGAATGATGTATAGTTTTTAGTAGGGGATTGTATCATGGTCCATTTGAACAAGGCCAAACTTCAGAAGGGAGTACCAAGAAAGTTATAAATGAGGAGAATTGGTCCTTTTCAGTTCATAGCTAAGTATGGGAATAATGCCTACAAGGTGTGTGTTTGAAATCGTGTCTTTGTACCTATAGATGCAACACATAATCAATGAACCATTATGGGGTTAGCTGGTTAGAAAATGATAAAATAAAAAAACTGAAAAATGTTCTAAGATAACTAAAATTGGCTCATTAAATTATAGTAGACAGGAGTTTGAATCTTTCTCTCAGGTCATCTCAAGAAACACTGACTACACCAGATCCTAAACAAAGGATTTAAAGAAATCTAAAGTGATTAATCTACATGCTATGGAAATGTAGATTTTTTTTCATCCAAGCTAATTAAGAGTTCATTTTAAAGCACCAAATGAAATGTTTTTGATTGATTTTAAAACCCAAAATCAAATGTTCTCTAAGAATATAGTTTGCATGCTTTAACAAAAGTAATCTAACAATTAACAATGCTAAACAAGTTGCAAGCTAAGAATGCAAGAAAGTAAAAAAATGCATAATAACGATAATAAAAACTGGGATCCTTGTGAAGGACAAGAGTTTCTCTTTTATAGAAAATCTCTGTCAAATTGGCGGTCGAGATTAAAAGAAATGAGTGGCTCAAATTTGATTTGAGAAAGCACAATCTATGTACAAATAATGTGATTGGTCGAAAGATTCGGTTGACTGAACTAACTGATCAATCTTTTTGGAAACTTCCAAATTCATTTTCAATTAACAACTTTGTTTCCAAAATCATAAATAGTGGAGAATCAGTTAACTGAGTGGAACTAGATTCTTTCCAATTTGATAATTAGTTAACTGGATTTGATGATTTCATATGCATTTTTAAATATTTAAATGATTTTGAATGCACAATTTTTTTTTTATTAATTAATTTAATTCCTTTTTGGATTTATTGGCAATTTAGTAATTCTATTTAATTAATATATTATAATATCAATTAAATAATCAACTTAAGGTTTATTTTACAATGTATTGTATTTTTAGGAATTAATTAATTAATCAAGCAGGATGATTAATTAAGACCTAGGGTTTAGGTCATATCATATTGAAATTGATGAATTGCCTATTTGATTTAGGACTTAGGGATAATCAAGATTAGGGTTTCTTGATGAGAAATTAAGATTAAAGGTATAGGGTTTAGATGACCACTTTTAGGTCATTGCATTTTCCCCTCTTTGAATTGATGTGAGATCAACACATTGATTCAAAGACCTATAAGTGAGAAGACCTAGAATAGTTTTGATTTGAAGCGATGAAACCATTCTTATCGAAGAAGAGTGACTCCAAGCTTGATTGTGAAGATCCATAAAAAGCTATAAAACAAAATACTCAATTTGATTTGAAGTGATGGAATTGGGCTTTTTTCAAGAACTCTTAAACCTTTTGATTGGTTTGAATGAATAACCAGGTTGATTTCAAGAGATGAAACTAATTATCGTTAAGAGATTTGATTAGTAAGAAAATTGCCTTGATTTGAAGTGATGAAGCCAATTCGATCAATGTATCTAGTTTCAATAATGAACCACTCGTATAATATTGATCTTGTCTAGTTTTGAGTGTTTTCACAACTGTATAAGATCATTGATTAGGTTGCCTTTGATTTAAGATGATCTCAACTTGATTTGATGAGATGAAGCTAAGATGCCCCAATAATGAGGATGTGATCACTGGAATGTTGATGTCTTGATCCTGCCCCTTAGGAGAAATATCAAAATATGGCTAAGTTCCCTAGTGATTGGAAGAAATTTGATTGACAACATGATGCAAGAAGAAGCTGATCAGAATAGAAATAGGTCCCAAAGTGGTTAGGATAGAATCTGCACTTGATGGGAGGTCATGTTTGACTAGATTGGACCAAAAGTATGATAGAAGGATTGATTAGAAGAAAAGTATGAGAGATTTCCATTGGTTTGGAGTCAAGACAGACTGATTGTGCAAGTGGTTAGTTATAGTTGACTGAAAAGTCAAACATCATAAATGACAAGTAAAATTATTTTAGATTTTGATTTCAATCCTAAAAATAGAATCAAGACAGTCAAATTAGTTAGGGGTGTCATTTTCACATCAATCAATGCACAAATGACCACTTGGAAAAAGGAAGATTGCTCAATGAGAGCCTCAGATCCTTCACATTGGAGAGAGGTACCGATATTATGCAGATTTCAACACCACATAGTTGCAGATGTAGATGCAAGACTAACATGAATTCAACCTAAGGTGTAGTCATTGAACCTTTAGCTTTGAAACTTTTCATCATCGAGCATTTTTGGAAAATCGGATTCGATACAATCCTTACGAGTGTTGTTGTGACCATAAGAATATGAATATGAATTTCATCAGATAATATATGAGAAACTAACATAAGTATCAGGGCACAAAAGCCAAGATGACTTGAATGTTGGTTCAAGTTGATTTTGCAAGAGTACACCAGTATCAAGGCATAGAAAGCCAAGATAACCATGAGTGCGATCTTGCATGAAAAAAAAAAGAGAAATAACACTCAAGGAGATAGTTCCGACATCACCTTGGTGTGCAAGTAAACATGATCAAGGGATGTGAGGATTGTCCACCTTAATGCAGGAGTTCTTATCATATACACCCTATTTATTTGATGTTGTTGGATCATCAGGACTACACCAACAAGTAGTAGACAAAGAAAAGATTAATAAAAATCAATGAGAAAAAACAACATACAAAGAGAAGTTCAACATACTCCAGCCAGTTTCAAAATTTTTGGATGTGTATATGTATAAGGTGTTGATAAACATTATTGTGCTTGTGAGTGCAATGTTTTTTATTGCTATCAATTTGTTGTTTACATTTACGTTATCCAAAGTGTGTTAAGAAACACAAATGTGTCCAAAGCTAGTGTTAAGAAATACTTTTGATTGGGGTGTTGAGAAATACCTGCTACGTCAGTAGCGAGATGTCCTTCAGAAATGACAAGATTACTAAATCTGGTGTAAGCCAAAGATGCAAACAAATTTGGAGACCTATACCCCTTGGTAACAAAATTTGATTGAAGATAACTGACTTGAATTATACTATCAGGAAAAAGCTGATTCAATTGCCCCCAGACTATGACTCTAGATCAGTTTCAAGCTAGGAGGGTTCTAAGAAGAACTAGAGTGTCACAAAAGTGACTGAAAGCTTATGTACAAACTGAAGCAAAGGATTTCCAAGACTGAGCATTGATAGATGGAGCACTGAGTACAAGAGGCACATATTTACCAGGTTTTCACCTACTTGGAAGAGATTCTACTTTTGCTACTAGGGCACCTATTTACTAGGTTTTCACCAAGGCACTTTTTCTTTTCTTTTCATTTTTTTTGTATTTTGTCATTTTATTTATTTTTTTTGATGCGTCAAGGAACCTATTTCTAGGTTTTCACCAAGAAGATCATTTTTTCAGGAATTTTTCCAATTTTTGGAATTTTTAGATATTACTCATTCTCAAGCAAGATCACATTAGTTTTCCCCCAATGTCTACCAAGGTGTAGAACATTATAGATGGATTATAAAGTTGATAGATCAGGTGAATAGACAATGATGGATGAAGAGGGTGAATGTAACCCTCAAGGATAGTCTTCTCAAGATTACCCAAGCTAGGGAAAAAGGAAATATAGCAATGTAGGCTCATGGAGTGGTGATAGATAACCTATAAGATAATGACCCGATGTCATGAAAATCATGTGGTCCAAAAGAGTGGACATGTCAAGAATTTTTATTGAGAAACTATTTTGCATTTTTTTTGTTCTTCATTTTGATCAAGACCAAGGGGTCAACTAGATAGGATAGTGACAGGATAGCACAATCGGGATAAGGGGTGATGGATGTATAAGTGAATGTTTTTGGATTAGTGCAAAGGATGTTTATGGATAGTAATTATTGACTTGGATAAGAAGAATCATGATAGGGTACCATGGATGAGAGAAATTGAATAGGCTGAAGGAAAGAATAGTGAATATTAGGATACATGATGCTCATGGGCTAACTGGATGTAAGATATGATGGATAAGATGACATGGAAGGAAATTGACCACAAGTAAAGAGTCCAAGCATGAGGAGCTATGCATGAAGCCTTTTTCCTAGGTTTTCATCATGGTACTTATCCAATGCACCATAAGAAGTGGTTTTCATCATAGGATGAATTTATTCTCTTTACTTTTGCTACCAAGGCACCTATTTACCAGGTTTTCACCAAGGCACTTTTTTTCTTTCTTTTTTTGTTTTAATTTTATGGAAGAACTTGAAGTATCTTTCTCTTTAGATAGTGCTCCTTTGAAGGATATGTTATGATAGGCCAAGGCTGATGAAAGTATTCTCAAAGATGTTGATAGGGTGATGGTAGAGCAGAATGATATGGAGGATAAGGAAGATCGTAGCCAAGGATTTATGTGATGGATTGGATAAGAGGAATGGAAGGATATGGGATGGATGGTTAGGTGGTAGGTGTGGGATATTGGATAGGGTATTGAAGGTTTTGTGTAGAGAAATATGGAAATGGTGATAAGTCAACATTGACACACCCCTTGAAGGGTAGTGGATGAATGGAGGAAAAATGGATGGAATATCTTGAGGCTTTGATGTATGAGTGGATATGGATCTTGGTACATGAGGACCCAAAATGGATGGATAAGGGGGTGAAGTATTCAAGATAATGGATTTTGGGACATGAGGACCCAAAATAGAGTTAGAAGATGGGAGATGTTTAGATGGATATGAAGTGGAAGACTTTGGAAGCTTGGATGCCAACTCTATTTTTACCTTTTTGTTTGATCCTTTTAAGAGAAACTTGGGAATCCACATAAAATTTGATTTTCTTTTTATATCCAAGTCCTTTAGAAGAGACTTGGGAATCCACATAATGTTTGATTTTATTTTTGTATCAAAGTCCTTTAGAAGAGACTTGGGAATCCACATAGCTTTTGATTTTCCTTTTCTTTTAGATGATCTAGAACACAATTCTTGCATGATGGATTTAGGAACCCATATTTTATTTGATATTATTCTTTTCTTAGTGGACCTTTGTGGTCTCTTGAATATTTCCTTTTTCTTTGTAGTCACATGTCGATTAGATTGGACATAGTGATCTTCATATGTAAGTGGATTCTTGTATTTTTTATTTCTTCGTTGCACATTCAAATTACTTCTAAAAGACTTGGGGAGTGTGGATGAATATGACCGATATGGATGGTTCATATGGATGGGTTGATAGGGAGAGTTAAAGGATGTGCATGTCTTTGTTGATCTTGACAGGGGACAGGGTAAGTGAATGACAAGCTAGTAGTGATAGGCATGGTGGATGGACGGATACAAGGACCCAATATAGATGGAAAGTTTGATGGTTTTAT
This sequence comes from Thuja plicata, assembly GCA_018584345.1. Classification (NCBI taxonomy): domain Eukaryota; kingdom Viridiplantae; phylum Streptophyta; class Pinopsida; order Cupressales; family Cupressaceae; genus Thuja; species Thuja plicata. The sequence goes on from MU228345.1 coordinate 3,107,492, forward strand.
CTTTAGAATATAAGAACCAAGGATGGATTTGGAGGATATTGAAGGAACACAGTTAAGTTTGAATGAAGGGAGTTAAGGTGTAGAAGGTATATCAAAATATTTAGAGTGATTTGCATGACCAAGTCTCTTCTCTATAGAATTCATCTTTATATCAATAGGTGCATGAGTAGATTTGATAGGAGCAATTTTGATAGGAGCAGTTGAAGCTTGAGGGGATTTATTGTTCTGCAAGGGATCTTGAGGATTGATGGTTTTTGGATATGGAAGAATATGACAAGGGGATGATGGGATTCTTTGATCTTACCAATGATCTTTAGATGGTTTAGAAAGGGTACTTTTCTCTTGATTTTCAATAGGCTCATTAGAGATAGTGGAAAGGATATCTTGATCTTTCTTGGGAGGTGGAGATATATCTTCTTGGAAGAAATCGAAGGGGATGATAAAATCATCTTGAGAATCTTTAGATATGTGACTTTGGTCAACCATTGGATAATGATGGATGGTATCTTAATCTTGATCATTACTAATATTTGTTTCTTCACACTATGGATTGCCCTCTTGACATGAAGGCACTTCTAAGGACGAGGTGGGAGTTTTGATCTGCATGAGGGATTCTTGAAAGGCTAATGGAGTATCATTTTGAGTAGGAATGATAAGTGTTGAACCACATGGATGCTTTGGGTCTATGATCTTTGAAGCCTGAGAAAGACTTGAAGCTGTATGTTGATTAGCTTGGATCTCTTTTAGAGGTAGTCCTTGAGGGTAGACACACTCATCATTAGGATCATTGTTTGATAGAGATGGTGTGACTGGTTTTGAATCTTTAGGAGATAGAGGAATGATGGAAGAAGTAGATGTGATATGTGAACCATTGCTAGACATGGATTCCTGATATTGATCATGCTTGAGATTAGATGAATCATTAGGAATTTCCACTTTGATTATGCCATCATCTATGATATCTTGGAATTTATTTTTCAACTCCATGCAAGATGAATTTTTATGCTCATTGTGTCGATGATATGCACAATAGGTATAAAAAAATTTCAATCCACGTGATGTGGCTTGAGGTAATGTGATGAGATCATGCTCAATAAGTTCTTCCAATGTTCATTCATAAGATTGTCCCAAAGGAGTGAAGTCCATCTTATGTTTAACCCAAGGTTTTTATTTCATGAGGTTAGTAACCCCTTCAGAGGGAGACTTCATGGTGTTTTCAACAGTTTTTAGGGCTTTGGAGCCTCTCTCTTGATCAAAGATAGGATGGTCATGAAGTTGTCCTTGATCAAAGATGGGTTTGTTGTGCTTAGATGCCTCTTTATTCAAAGAAAATGGAAGTATGGATGGCTCATGATCATAGAGAAATGGAAAGATCAATGAGGACTTGTTGGATGGAATATCCTTTTTCCCCTTTAATTCTTGGATTTCATATTTCAAATTTTGAATCTATTTTGATAAATTTTCCATAAGAATCTCTTCTTTCTCATTATTAGGACCATAAGGTTTAGCCCATTTTATTTTAGACATTTTAAGATTGTCTTGATGCACTTTCTTAGAAGATTAAAGAGAACATATGATGAATCAATTGATTTCTTGAAATGTGCTGAAGTGATATCTAAAGTGTTGACTAAGTCCAAGACCAAAAGACAAAAGAGATAATGTCCAACTGAGAAAGAGATATAAATGACTCTCATCTTAAGTTAAGGTTAACGAACCTGCTCTTGCAACTCAGGATAAGGATAGTGTGGATAAAGATGATTAAGATAACAAGTCACTTGGACTACCATAGAAAAGTCAGATCTTGAGACAACAATGGGTTAGACTGTCAATAGATTGAAGTGAATGAAAACTAGTAGTGATCTGGTGAGAACACAGATTTGTGAAAATTTAGACATAACTATCATGATAGAATACCAACTTGGACAACAATTCGGTTGATTTTTAGAGTTTTAACACTAGATGCAGAAAATCAGATGAGAGTTGACAGTTTAACACCTAAAAGTGTAGATTTTGAAGTGTTTGATAATTTTGATTATTTTGGTGTCTATTTTGATGTTTCACTCATGCAAGACACATTATGGAGATATCATAGAACCAAGCACAACAATCAAACCCTATTCCTAGGTGGTAAGAAATGAACAGTACTTGTTTGAATCCTCTTACAATAAAATACCCATCCAAGTCAGACAGTTAGTAGGTTGGAAACACTGGCTCCCCTCCACAACACACACTTCCCAGGCCTACCAATCTCTAAATTTCTCAAGATCTAAGGATCTTGATAAATTTAATATCTCAACAAGAGGGGTACATGAGAGGTTTCTTAGGTATACACATCTCACAACGCCGGTATCAACAAGTAGAAAAGGATTTTGGCCACTAACTGAAAAGGGCTTTAGTAAGGGTCTTTATTTAAGTGTATCCTCTTTGTCAGCACATGCGTGATTCAGGCTACTAACCCCACAGACTACCTTAGTACAAGAAGTCACAATACGTAATTAAGACCCGAAGGCCCTACTTTGTGTTAGGCGAGAGCTGAGTATAAGCTCAAATGTCACTTATCTTCCGAGGCTTTGGTCTTGAGAAAGAATTTTTATTATAATGAGTTGAAGAAGCTTGGTGTTAGCTTATTCTCACTTGGGTCGTTCTCCAAGGGTGAGTACTTTTTCCCACTTAGATAGGCCCTCTAAGGTTGTAGATCTCAAATGGTGAATGACAATAGTATTTCTGGATTTCTATTCATCCCAAAAGGGTGAGAGCATAATTTCTTGACATTATTGTCATTCCTATAGCATCAGAAAGAAGATCATTTTAGTATGTCTTGCATGTGGGTTCCTATTTTAATAAAACAAAAACAATATGCAAGAAAAATGTTTAGCATTCTATCGATCAAGGAAACCTGCAAGACAAATCATCAGTAGTTTACATTTTAGTCTTTGTTTTCAACATCCTATAAACTAATTTTAGGTTGTAACCAATAAGATAATCCAAAGAATGACAAAGCCATAAACTTATCAACATTAGAAAATCCAGAAAATCAGAAAAATGATTGCAGATTTAGAAACTACACAAAAAAAAATGCACTTTCAAAAAAAATGCACCAAAAAATGTTATCATATGAGCTTGAACGAAGCTCTAGAAGTTGCAAAATGGAGGATTAGAAAGGTACAGTGATAAAAATGTGCAATTTCAAAAAAATCTAGAAACCAAAACTAGAAACTAACTCCACCACAGTAATCTTCAGGAACTTCTACCTAAAATAAAAAAAAATTCTTGAGAAAAGGACTTAAAATGAGAAAGTTATGAGGGTTTGAAGATGAACTTCAAAATTGAAACACTCAATGGTGAAGGGAAAGAATTTTCAAACCCCTGATGATGTCAGTAGATTAGGAGGTTAAATTTGATGGTCTCGTGGCCATCAAAGAAGGCCAAACAACCCTGAAATATGATGGATGGAAGACTGTCAAATTTAGGAAAGGTTGGGTGAGTAGAGGTGGCAGATGGGTGGTGATTAGGTTTCACTTGGTGGAGGTTGAGTGGAAGAGCATAGAGGTGGTAGATGGGTGGTGATTATGTAGCACTCAGGGGTGGCGTAGGTTGAGGGTGAGTGGAGGGTGGCAGGTGGAGGGCGGTTAGGCCGAGCGTGGAGGAGACTGCACCGTGGGTGAAGGGAGTGGAGGGTAGGGAGGTGGGACAGAGAATCTAGGGTGGTTGATTAGGTGGGGAGGTGAGTGGCATAGGCAAAGGTGATGCATGGTGGGAGGGAATAGAGGGTGGTCGGGGGAGGCGGGTGGAGGAGGGGTGAGCGGAGTGGAGCATGGGTGGTGGAGAGGNGCGAGCGGGTGAAGGATGGAATTTTTAATCTCATATGCATGGGGGAAGGGCTTAATACAATTTTTATACCAAGTTTTAAAGGTTATAACCAAAAGAAGAAACTTGGTGGTTGTGGATATTTGGGCTTGATGTTTGGTATTTGGAACTAGGGGATTGGACTGTAGAGCAATAGTATAGAGAGGGTATTGGGGTTGAGCTTAGAATTTTTTTTTAAATTATGCCTCAGTCTACGTGCAGAGGTTGTCTTGATTTGCATGAAGAGGACTGTACATCTAGTTTGGGAAAAAAATGTCCACAGATTTGACTTTCATCGGGTATGGGAAAGTTTATATTCAATTTCAACCAAAACATTGATACAGATGCGATGGTGGGGTCAGATTGGACTCAAAATGAAATGTGGGTAAACCCCATAGTGGGTGCCATAAATGTGCATGTGAAATCATGTCTCTATACCTGCAGTTGGAACACACACTTCAATGAACCATTATGGGGTTAGCTAGTTAGAAAATGATAAAATCAAAAAAATGAAAACATTCTAAGCTAACCTACACTGGCTCATTACCTTCTAGTAGGAATGAGTTTGAATCTTTCTCTTAGGTCATCATAAGAAACAATGACTACACTAGATCCTAAATGAAGGATTTAAAGAAAGCTACAATGGTTAATCTACATGCTATGCAAATGCATATTTTTTGTTCATCCAAGCTAATTAAGAGTTCATTTTAAAGCACCAAATGAAATGTTTTTGATTTCTTTTAAAACCTAAAATCAAATGTACTCTAAGATTATAGTTTTCATCCTTTAACAAAATTAATCTAACAATTAACAATGCTAAACAAATTGTAAGCTAAGAATGCAAGAAAGTAAAAACTGCATAATAACAAAAATAAAAACTAGGCTCCTTGTGAAGTAAAAGAGTTTCTCTTTTATAGAAAATCTATGTCGAATAGATGGATGAGAATAAAAGAAATGAGTGTCTTGGATTTGATTTGAGGAAGTACAATCCATGTGCAAATAATGTGATTGGCTGAAAGATTTAGTTGACTAAACTGACCCATCAATCTTTTTGGAAACTTCCAAAATCATTTTTAGTTAACAACTTTGTTTCCAAAATGATAAATTGTGAAGAATAAGTTAACTGAGTGGAACTAGATTGTTTCCAATTTGATAATTAGTTAACTGGATTTGATGATGTCATATGCATTTTTAAATATTTAAATGATTTTGAATGCACATTTTAGTTTTTATTAATTAATTTAATTCCTTTTTGGATTTTATTCACAATTTAGTAATTCTATTTAATTAATATATTAGAATATCAATTAAATAATTAACTAAAGGTTTATTTGTCAATATATTGTTCTTTTAGGAATTAATTAATTAATCAAGTATGATGATTAATTAGGACCTAGGGTTTAGGTCAAATCAGATTGAAATTGATGAATTGCCTATTTTATTTAGGACTTAGGAATAATCAAGATTAGGGTTTCTTGATGAGAAATTGAGATTAGGGGTCTAGGGTTTACATGAACACTTTTAGGTCATTACATTTTTCCCTCTTTGAATTTATATGTAATCAATGCATTGATTCAAAGACCTTTTAGCAAGAAGAATTAGAATAGTTTGATTTGAAGCGATGAAACCATTCTTGTCAAAGAAGACTGAATCCGAGCTTGATTGGACGAAGATCGATGAAAAGATATAAAATAGAATGCTCAATTTGAGTTGAAGCGATAAAATTGGACAGTTTTCAAGAACTCTTAAACCTTTTGATTGGTTTGAACAAATAACCAATTTGATTTGAAGTGATGAAACTGATTATCATTAAGAGATTTGATTAGAAAGAAAATTGACTTGATTTGTAGTGATGAACACAATTTGATCAATGTATTTGATTTCAATAATGAACCACTCGTATAAGACTGATCTTGTCTGGTTTCAAGTGTTTTCATAACTATATAAGACCATTTATTAGGTTGCCTATTATTTAAGATGATATCAACTTGATTTGATGCAATGAAGATGAGATGCCCCAAGCAATAGAGTCTTGATTGAGGATGTGATTAGTGGAACATACTCTAAGATTATAGTTTGCATGCTTTAATAAAATTAATCTAACAATTAACAATGCTAAACAAAAATAAGCCACAATGGGCACATGATATGTGTCATCCTTAAGCACAGCATCAAAGGGCTTCAAGTTTTGGTTCAGAACTTGAAAGTGTTATATTCTTACCTGGAAAGAAGTCTACTAGAAAATACAACAATTACCATTGATGATAAGGTAGGAAGCTCAAGCCCAGGATCAAGAACCCGAAGTGGTATTAAAAGAAAAGTCCCTGAGATACTGAAAGAGATGCTAGAGCTGAAGGAGTCCATTGATAAAATGGAAGAAATGTAGAAGGAGGTAGAGAAAGCCTACTATAAAATGATGTAATGTTTTTTCTTCAGTTCTGGAAATTTTGCTGGAAATTTTGTTGGAAACTATGCGTTCTTTTGGAAGTACTTTTAATTTCCTGTTTTGGGTTTAGGGTGTCTTTTTGGGTCCTACCTTTTGTTCATTGCAAGATTTGTATGTTTTTTTGGGCTTATGATGCTTATCTCTAGTAGCTTTATTTAAAAGGTTTTGGGGTCCTTTCAAAACCTGTCTTTACCTTAATAAAAAACAATGCTAAAAAAATTGCAAGCTAAGAATGCAAGAAAGTAAAAATTGCATAAGGTATATTTTCCCAACAATGTAGCATTGTCTCATGTATTCCACATAGAAGATTTAATACAGTATAAAGGCTCCAGTCCTAAGGAAGGTGATAATATTTTTGATATGGAGGAAATGATTAATGATTTAACACTACCTTCCCTATCTAAGTCTAGAACAGAGAAAGTCTTGGATACAAGGATTTCCAAGAAGACCAGAAAGAAGAGCTACATGGATTACATGATCAAATGGAACAATATTCCACAAGAAGAGGCTACTTGAGAACCTAAAGGTGACTTGAAGAAGCTGGGGATTGATCTTTTAATTCTTTTTGCTAAGGTGACTTGAGCTCTTCTCATATGGGGAGAATGGTGCAGGAGAACCTAGGGGTTAGACTTGTATAACCCTCAAGATTTGGTTTGGAATGCCTTCTTAAGGTCTTGTGTTTATTTAAGGTTGTTTTAAGTAGTGTAGAGGTGTGTTTCAATGTTGTGTTTTGTTGTGGTGAATGTGCCAATAGACCCTATCTATGCTTTCTAAGCCAAATATGGAAAAATGTGAGAAATCAAACCTAGAGTGCACAAAATGATTTAATTAAGTTGTATTTAGGTTAAGGGATGAATTAAAGGTTATTTTAAACCCATACATTGGGTCAATGTGATGTAAGGAGAGGAAATGCAAAAAGTTGTAAAAAAATTGTCGAGCAACTTTTGCAACTTTGAAACATTATTCGATAACATTTGAGGAAAAGTTGAAAAATGGCCTAAAGTGGTTAGGGGTCGAAATAGGTATTTGCATAATGACTAGGGGACATATTTAAGGACTTTTAAAGAATTACATGAATGTTGGTTTGGTTTTGACACAAATTCCAAGAAGTAATAAATAGTTTTCTGAGTTTAACAAATTTTCTTGTTATTGATTGGTGTTTGGTTTAACTCAATTGAATATATCAATATCTCATTGTAGTTAAGAATTTTTTAGTGTCTTATGGTGTTTTGAGTAATAGTTTAGTGTTTTTTCTTTGATTTTTCACTTGCAATTAATTTTGTCCCTGATTCTAAATCTCTCGACTAGACATGGTTTATATATATAAAATGACTTCATTGTGAAGTTCCCACCATGGCGAATACTTGGCCCTTGGGGGAATGAAAATGGAGTCTCTGTACATAGTTTTTCCTTTTTTTTAGGAATCTGGAAGTTACAGTTATGATTTTTAATCTCTTTCCCTTGGTGAGCTCCTCCATAGCATAGCTAGGAAAGGAAGAGTAATAGAGTGTTCAAACTTCAAGAGTGGATTGAATAGCTCAATAAAATTCTTTTGTGTTGTTAAGAAGACCCTTAAAGAGTTTGGGTTATGAGTTGGAGGTGTCTTGAATCCAAATGACTATATTTCTAATGAAAAATTCAAAGACTAGTTTATTTCCTTAAAATTTTTCCCAATTAGGGTTTGACAGTATACAAACGACCTGAGGTACCAAGACTAATAAAATATTATGTATTCACCAAAAGGGTATTCGAATCACAAAATTTTTTAGGGGGTTGTGTTAGAGTTTTGTGGAAGAAGTCCAAAATATAGAAAAAATAGGGTTAATAGAGACCTAATAGGCTAGTAGCCCTTAAAGATAGGAAGTTTTGATAACGATGGAAGTGAACCAAGAATAATGGAGTGGATGAATTTGTGGATGAAAATGTGTTTTGGATATTCCCTAAACTCATGAAATTTATGTGAGAGAGGGATGGTAAGGTGGTGATTGAGCTTACTCTGGTGATTTCAATTAGAAATAATAGTAGATAAAAACTTAGAATTGATAGAGGGGTTCAAGAGAGGATAGGAGTTGAAACCTTATAAGGTAGTAGGGGTTCTAAAAGATCAAGAAAACCTATGAATTCCTTGAGAGAATGGAGTAGAACTAGGCTTAGTTCTAAGGAGAAAGAGCCTCTCTATCAAACTAGTATCAGAGCCTAAAGATTTGCGCTAGTGTGAGTTGCATGTCAGATAGAGAATCAGTTGAGGAATCCAACATGGTGACTAATGTAAAGTTGGCCAATAAATTTTATGACCAAGAGTTAGATAATAGATTGCTCAAAGAAAGGATAGCCCAATTAGAACAAAATTTGGGTGTAGAGGTGAAAAATGATGAAGTTAGTGGAAAGATGGATGAAAAAGAAGGAAAAGGTAAACCAGTGGCAGTAGAAGATGAGGTCTCTTGGCTTGGCCTTTTAATTCAAGAAGAACCTTTCCTTAAAGCCTTAAAATCCATGATTAGCAAAGTCTTAGAAGGAATACCTATTTTTAGTGGTAAGATGGAGATTGAACTAGTCATTAAGTGGATTGAAGGACTTGAAAATCACTTTGAGTGTGATGGTGTGAGTGTGACTCAAAAGGTTAGGGTAGCCAAATAAAGATTAAGGGGAGCTGCCTTAAATTGGTGGAAATTCATTCAAGCAGAGAGAGATATAATGAAGGTAAGATTCCAATAGCTACATGGAAAGGAATGGTGGTGAAAATCAAAGAATCTTACATTCCAGATGATTATAAAATCCAAATGCACAAAAAGGGACAAAATTTGAGACAAAGGGAACTTGATGTGAACACATACACTGAGGAATTTAAAAAGTTATGTCTGAGGTATAAAGTCCAAGAGGATGAAAGCATTAGATTGGAAAGGTATCTCAATGGTTTGAGATGTAATATTCAAGAAGAAATAAGCTTTATAAGCCCCACAATAGTCCACAAGTGTTATCAAATGGCTCTCAAGGTGGAAGAGAAAGGTAAAATGAAGCAAGAATTAGGAAGTAGAGGTAGGGGTAGAGGAATAGACAACAAAGGCCATAGAGGTAGTTTTTTTGGTAGAGGCCTAAAACAAAGGACACAAGGAGAGTCTAGAATTCTAGAGGAGAGTTGTGAGACAATTTGTAGAGGTAATTATAGAAGAGGAAGAGGTCCTATGAATAGAAACAATAGAGGTAGATCTGGAGGATTAGTTAGAGGGTCTTATTTAGCCAACATGAAATGTATCACTATCATCAATTAGGACACCCTTATATAGGTTCACTGAAAAGAAATCCTACTCTCAAGGGTATAGAAGAGTCACTTATGTACAAGAGGACATTGCAAGTGTCAAATCTCCTATGGTGAACCTAGATTCCAAAGTGGGAGAAAACTTAATGATAAGAAATATATTGATCAAAGAACCTGTCAGAGAGGATCCAAAGAAAAGGAGGTCTCTATTCAGGGTAAAATGAAAATTTTTGGGTAAGGTTTGTAAGTTCGGTAGAGACTCTGGCTCTACTAACAAAATCATCTTAGAGGAAGAAACTAATAAGTTGAAACTAACTAGAACATCTCATAGTAGCCCATATAGAGTTACATGGCTAAATAAGGGGCAACATGTATTGGTAAATGAACAAGCATGGGTGGAGTTTACCATAGGTGGTTATAAGGAAAATAATTTATGTGATATTTTACCCATGGATGCATGCCATCTTCTATTAGGTAGACCATTGAAATTTGAAAAAAAAACCATACATGATGGTGAGAAGAATTCCTATTCTTTTGAAAAGAATGCTGTTACCTACAAGATCCAATCTTTGTTAGATAAAGAAGAAGGTGAGACTCTGGGTTTAGTTTAGGAGAACCTAGAGTTTGGACTTGTTGAACCATCAAATTTTATCTTGGAAATCCTTTTTAAGGCTTCTATTAAGTTGATCTGTGTTCTAAGGATGTTTTAGAGTAGTTTGGTTTAGTTTATCGATGTGGTGTGTTTTTTTTGCAGAAAGTGTGTCCTCAAGACTCTATTTTGTGATTTTAAGAAAAATAGGGTAAATTGGTGAAGAGGAACCTTGAGAACATAAATTGAACTATTTTGGTTGTATTTTGGCTTAGGTTTAACTTTTGGGTCAATTAGATCCCATACATTGTGTTAGAGAAATGTAATAGATGAAATTTCAAAAAGATGTAAAAGTTGTCGAGAAACTTTTGCAACTTTGAAAAGTTGCTCGGCAACATTTTGAAAAAAAGGTTAAAAATTCCCTAAGGAAATTATGGGCCAGTTTGAACAATTTTAATAGGTCAAGGGAATATATTTAAGTATTTTTTATTCCTTGTACAAAGGTTGGATAAATTCTATACACATTTTCCATTAAGCAGAATCAAACAGTTTTTTGAGACAGTTGCAATTTCTTATTTTTGAGTTGTAGAGGTGTTAGATGGATTGGATCCACTTTATTTTCAATTTAATTAATTAATTTTATTTGTTTTGTAGCATCATGTGGAGTATTTATGTCTTTTGATTTGTTTTTGTAAGTGGAAACTTAATTTTGTCCCTATTCTTGGTTCACTGGACTAGTCATGGTTTGTATATACAAAATGAATCCATATTGAAGTTCCCACCATGGTAAAAATTTGAGCCTTGGGGGAAAGGAAATGGGATCTACGTAAATATTTTTCCCTTTTTATGGACACTTTTATATTGCAACACTGAATTATAGCCTCTTTCCCTAGGCGAGCTCATCCATAGCCTGGTTAGGGAAATAAGAGAGACGGTGAGATAAAACTTGCAGAAGTGGATTAAAAAAGGAAATCTAACACTAGTAAGGTGCCTATAAGACCCTTGTAGATCTTGGTGAATGAAATGGATGATTCTTGAATCCATTTGGATGGATTTTGAAAACAATAGGCTAAGATTGGTTCATTTCCTAGTGAATTAGCACAATTAGGGTTTGGTATTGTATGGAAGGTGTCAGAACCCAAGAATAAGAAAAATTATTGTGTTTTCTCAAAGGGTGTCTAGATCATACATTTTTTTAGTGGTTTGTGTTTAATTTTTTTGAAATAAAGCCAAAACTCTACAAAATAAGGCTAATATAGACCTAAAATCTTGTAGCCTTTATTTATAGGAAGATTGGGTAGCGATGAAAGAATGAACCCTAAATATTTTTTAAGATTGCATTTGTGGTCACAAATGAGTAAAGAACATACCCTAGGCTCCTCCAAGGTCATACTTAAAGGGTTGGTGTGTGAAGTGTGCATTTACCCTGGTAATCTTAGTTGAAGAATGAGTAGGTTTTGAAGTTGAAATTGGTAGGAGGGTTGAGGAGTTGGTTAGGAGATTGGTTTGAAACCCTCCTAAGATAATAGTTGATCAGGAAGACCATAGAAACTCCTAGAATGACTTTTTATTGAACTAGTGATTATTTCATGAAGCAATAATCTCCCTATAATATTGTTATCAGATCCCTAAAAGATTTGGGCTAGTAAGTGTGTTGTATGTCAGACAGTGAATCATTTGGGGAATTCAACATGGTGAATAATGAAGAATTAGCCAAGAAGGTTGATGATCAAGAGATGGACAATAGATTGCTCACGGAAAAAATAGCCCAATTGGAACAAAAATTGGTTGAAGTAGAAGTGAAGATAGAATAAGTTAGTGGGATGATAGATGAGCAAGAAGGAAAGGGTAAATCAGTGGTAGTAGAAGATGAGGTCCCTGAGCCTGACCCTCTCATTCAAGAAGAACCCTTCCTTAAGGCCTTGAAGGAAATGAGTGGAAAATATATAGAGGTAATTAATCTTTTCAATGGAAAGATGGATCCATAGTTAGTAATGGAATAGATTGAGGGGCTGGAGAATCACTTTGAATGTGGTGGTGTAATTGATGCCCAAAAGGTCATAGTAGCTAAATCAAGATTATGAAGAGCTACCTTAACTTGGTGGAAGTTTGTTCAAGCACAAAAGGAGAAGGAAGGTAATCTTCTCATAGCTACTTGGAAAGGAATGGTTGTGAAAATAAAATAATCTTATATCCCAGAGGATTATGAAATCCAAATGCACAAGAAAAGAAAAAATTTGAGATAAAGATAACTTGATGTGAACTCGTATATTGAGGAGTTTCAAAAACCATGTCTTAGGTCTAAGGTATAAGAAGATTAAAGTATTAGAGTGTCAAGACATATCAATGGCTTATGATGGAACATCCAATAAGAAATAAGTTTTCTAAGCCTCACTACTATCCACAAGTGTTAAAAATTAGCACATAAGGTGGAAGATAAAGGAAAGAAGAAAAAACAATTAGGAAATAGAGGTAGTAGCATAGGAAGAGACAATAGAGGCCATAGGAGTGGTTTTGGTGGCAGAATCATGGACCAGAGGACCCAAGGACAATAAAATATTATAGAGAAGAGTGTAGAAATAGGTGGGAGAGGAAGTTATGGTATAGGAAGAGGTCTTGGAAGCATCAATAGTATAGGTAGATCTAGTGGAGGAAGAGGATCTTACTTTGCTAATATGAAGTGTTATCATTGTTATCAACTATGACACCCGGCTTATAAATGCCCTGAAAAAAACTCTTCTTCTCAAGGGGATAGGAAAGTTACCTATGTATAAGAGGATAGTGCAAGTGTCAAATTACCTGAGGTGTGTTTGGATTCATAGGTTGGATAAAACTTAATGATTAGGATATCCTAATCAAAGAGCTTGCTAGAGAAGAACCAAAACAAAGGAGATCTCTATTCAAGGTGAAATGATTTTTTTTGAGAAAAGTGTGCAAATTAATTATAGAATTTGGGTATACTAACAACATCATATTATAGGAAGAAACTAATAAGTTAAAGTTGACCAAAATAGCTCATAGTAGCTCATATAGAGTTACATGGCTTAATAAGGGGCAACATATGTTGGTGAATGAACAAGCATGGGTGGAGTTTTCTATAGGAGGTTATAACGACATGATTCTATGTGATGTTTTACCCATGGATACATGCCATCTACTATTGGGTAGACCATGTCAGCTTGATAGAAAATACATCCATGATGGTGAAAATAACTCTTACGCATTTTAGAAGAATGGAGTTACCTATAAGATTCAATCTTTGGTGGATGAAGAAGGAAAGATTGTTGGACTCAATGTATTATTGGTTAGTATAAAATATTTCTTGAAGACCCTTAAAGAGGAAGAAAGCTATGGATTTTATATTGTTGTGAATCCTAAGGAAGAAACAAAGACTAAGAAGGAAGACATACCTGTAGAGATACAATGTCTATTGGATAAGTACATAGACATTATCAATGATGGAACTCTTGCTACCCTACCACCACAAATGATAGTAATTCATTAGATTGAATTAAATCTAGGAGAATCTTTTCCAAACAAGGCTCCTTAAAAAATGACACCCGAGCAACATGAAGAGATAGCCAAACAAGTGTAGGAGATTCTTGACAGTGGTTTGATTAGAAAAAGTATCAGTCCTTTGTGTAGTCCCAATAGAGATAAAACCTAAGAAGGGATGTACATGGAGACTATGTACAAACTCTAGAGTACTTATAGTCCTACACATTCTAGATTAATCATAAGAAAGGATAGTTGAATAAGGTTTCTAATGCACTAATTAGAAGACTACTCATAGTTTAGGAGGTGCAATTGAAAATTATTAGGGGTGGAAAGTGTACACCTCCTCTTTTGTGATCCATGGTTCCCAAGCTTTCCAAAGGTGAGGGTTAGTAGCAAAGGTTTTACCAATGATATAAATCAAGTACATAATAACTACTAAAATGAATAACCTGAAACATAATCAATAAAATGTACAAGCAAGAGAAAGGAAAAAAAATAAATGCAAACCCCATGATGCTTGAAGCTTCTATTGTTTCCCTCTACTCCTTCTGAAACGTTGTTCTTGATGCTCAGTATTGGTGGGGCAACGTCTATGACTTGAGAAGTGTCAAGAATTTACTATTTGAAATGAGTGTGTGATCGCAAGATGGCTTGAATGCTAGAACCAAACTGACATAGTAATGGCGCACAAGAGCTTGAAATCCTAGATCCTTCAAATGGTTATGAAGGGTTTATTATATAGGAATTGGTGATGATAT
>MU228345.1:3126558-3140829 GCA_018584345.1 Thuja plicata
TGATCCTAGTCCCGGGGGTGCTGGTGGTGGGGTCAAGACTAGAGGTGGTAGGAGTGGGGGTCAGACTAGTTCTCCTCAAGTTGGGTTGAGTACCATTTTGGAGGATGAGGAGGCCATGGAGGAGGAGGCACCCCAATTGGTTCAAAGAGTTCACTGGCGGATAGGTGTTGTGTTGGCTCCTAGAGAGGAGGAAAAATTTGTCATTGAGGATGTGGACATTAAGATTGGGGACATAGACATGGAGGCTCTTGATGAGGAGAGTGCAGATACTGGTTCCTCTACTGATAGTGGTAGCACTGGTAGTAGTACATGTGAGGGCTCAGAGAGAGATGATGATTCTTGGGTTGTCAGGGGAGAGGAGGTGAGTGATTGGGAGATAGGGAAAAGGAGGGGGAGATGGACGTGGCTATGGGAGGTATGGAGGATGATCCCTTAGAGTTGGAGTGCCTCACCTAGAAGGTACAAGATCTTCAAGCCAAGCTCACTTCATCTAATGCACATGCCACTACTTTGGAGGCCTGGGTTACAACATCCAAGTCTAGAGAGCGATAGGCTCAAGCTGAGGTTCATTCTTTTATCGATAGTTTACAAAATGTTTCACACTGAGATATTCTGGATAGATACTATAGATCTGGGCGCGATGTGCAAAGAGAGATTGACTATTGGTGGTGCCATTATGAGGGTGCAGTTCTGCCAGAGCAGAGAGTGCCTAGTTACACCGCTTCCCAGAGATCAAGCAGGGCCTAGAAATCATAGAGCAGTGGTGTTAGAGCTCCTGGTTCATCCCAGAGGATAGATTCTAACATGCCACCCCCTCATCCACCTCCAAGCGAGGGTGGGGGTAGCACATGTTGATTTATGTATCATGTACCATTTTTGTAGTGATGTCATTTTATATACTCTGAGTAGTATCCATATTTGTATCCTGACACACTGATATTTATTGATATACATGTTGATTACCTTCCTTTGTTCAAACTTGTGACTGTTCATTGTACTCAGATAGTTTGATTTATATGAGATGCAACTAGTGTTTTTGATATGTTGTGCATTGGTTTACTTGCTATATTTATGATTTTACATGATGTGGTGGTTTAGATGATGAGATGTATATGCAATATGATTCTATTATTCAGACTTGTATATGGATGATTTTCTTTTCCTATGATACTAACATGTATATGCAGGATGGTGGAAATGAAATGCATGTTTATATGAGATGCTTATGGATGCATGTGATTTTATGATGTATCATGTATGCAACTACCATGTTTTTTTATTTTCTGATGTACTTAATGGAATGAATGCAATCTATTATGCACAAAATATTTGAGTAATGCATGTGTTAGTTAGAAAGAAGTTAGTTTTTGATAGATGTGCTCTGAGATTGATCTAATAGAATGGAATGATAGAAAGGATGTTCTTTTTGTATTTTTGGATAGATATGATTTGATAGAAAGGATGAGTGTCCCAAGTCGCTGCCCCTGTTTCCAATATTTTTCATCATTGCATCTTTTTTTTTGTATTTTCTAAAATTCTGAAGAGTGTTGAATGATCCAGATCACATACCACCTGGATATTGCCACAACCTCTTGATAGCGGAAGGAGTAGAGAGATTGAATAGAAAGAGAACCTAGTGCACCCAAATATTGACCATCTAGGTTCAACTATGTTCCCTATTTGAAAATAAAGAGAGCCAAAAGCACCCAGATATTGACCATCTAGATACCGCTTGTCCTCTAAATTAATCTAAAACAAAGAAACCAAGATAGAACTCCTATGCACCCAGATTCTATCTGGATAACACTGTGAGCTCTTGATTTCCAAAAGGGAAATCCAAGAAAACAAGATAGAACTCCTACACCCCTAGAGTCCATCTGGATAGCGTCATGAGCTCTTATTTGCAACATAAAGGGAAAGACCATAGAAACCAAGATAGAACTCCAAAGCAACTCAGAGTCCATTTGAATAGTGCTGCAAGCTCTTGATTCTATAAACCAAACAAGAAAATAAAAGAGGAATGTCCAATTATTTCCTAGGGTTGAGCTCAGATTGTGGAACTACGCGGCTACCAGATAAGTGACACTGCTTACCGCATTTATCCTAAATCATCATGGTCCTGAAATCAAAGTGAACATTCAACAGAAAACAAACAAAGAAAATAAGTCATGATCTATCATAGCTACTCTCCTCACATTGTGGATCCTATAGTAGCATAAGAACATAACCATGAAATATAGACTAACATCTGACTGACTTGGCTGACCTAGTAAAAAAATTTGGATGGTTCCTCGATGCAGTTGGATTCTCTTGACTGGCTTGACTCTTTGAATAGGCTTGATTGGCTTGGTTGCTTGAGTGTGTCTAGTTTCAGTAATAGATTACTCATATAAGACTAACCTGTCTAGTTTGAGCATATCCATCACTGTGTAAGATGATTGATGTGATTTGATTGATTGATTTGATTATGTTGGTAGCTAATCAAGCTGTGTCAGATGGGCCCCATACTGGTTCACAAAGCTCATGATTGTGACAATTGATAGATTGATTTGATCATTTTGGAAGTTGATCAAGCTGTGTCAGATGGGCTCAATGCTTGTTCACAAAGCTCATGATTGTGACAATTGATTGACTGGCTTGGTTGCTAGTTGCTTGCTGATTGATCTGATAGATTGATAAAGTTGTGTTAGATGAGCCCAATGCTGATTCGCAAAGCTCATGATTGTGACAATTGATTGGGCGTGATCACCCTTTTCTCTCTTGATAACTGAGTTGGTTTTATTGCTTGGGATTTTGCAAATTTTTGAATGTTTTTGATGAAGATTGATTTTCTCTTAATTTTTTATCTTTTTAGGATTTTTTTGATGAGTTTTCCAAAAAAAATTTGGATTTTTTCAGGACATTTAGAATCGCCCCTAGTCTGGTGGACCAGTATTAACCATGGGTAAGTGCTTGGTGCTTAGAGGGGATTGTACTTCTGGATATAGCTTGGGTAGTCAGTCTTGCATTTGAAGTGTGCTCAAGCTTTTGGAGTTCATTGATGGTGAAGCTAGATTTGAACACTTGGTGCCTATTTGCTAGGTTTTCACCAAGGTACCTACTCAATAGCACTTGTTTGCTAGGTTTTCACTGAGAGAGAAATTTTGTTTCTCTTTACTTTTTTTATTTTTTTTATTTTTTTATTTTTTGTTGTCGCCAAGGTGCCTGATTGCCAGGTTTTCACCAAGGTAACTTTTGTATTTTCTAATTTTTTTGGTATTTTCTAGATACGTAGATAGGTGCCTTAACCATAGAGACCTCAAGGGTAGAACTTCTTGAGATGCATGTTGTTGATGTATCTGAGGATCTGATCTCATTCTGGTGTCTCTAGTATGAATGCCCCACTCTGGGTAGAGCTGACAATGACAAATGGTGCTTTCCAGTTAGTCTCAAGCTTTTTAGGTCTGACTCACTCTACTTGATTCTTCTAATTTTCCATGAGGACAAGGTCTCCTACCTCAAATGTTCATGGCTTCACCTTCTTATGGAAGTTCCTTCTAAGCTAATTTTGATAGCCTTATAAGTGGTTGAAGGAATGTTGTCTTATTTCATCTAGTAACTCCAGTTCACTGAGTCTTGCTACTCTATAGTCTTCATCTGTAATTAGGTTTTTCAATGATATCCTTAGGGATGAGATTTTGACTTTGAGGGGTAATACCACCTCTGATCCATAGACTAGGGAGAAAGGAGTGGCTCCTATAGGTGTTCTCACACTAGTTCTATATGCCCATAATGCGGGACTAAGATGTAAATGCCAGTCTCGCCCTGATTCATTCACTATTTTCTTCAAGATTTTCAAGATTGTTTTGTTTGTAGCTTCGGCTTGGCCATTCCCTTGAGGGTAATAAAATGAGGAAAACCCTTGTTTGATATGGAACCATTTGCATAACTCTTCAACATCCTTGTTCTGGAAAGGTGTACCATGATCTGTTAGGATAGTTTGAGGGATCCCATAGTGACAGATAATGTGGTTAAGCATGAACATTTCTATTTTCTTTCCCGTTATGTAAGTGAGAGGAATTGCTTCCACCCACTTGGTGAAGTACTCTTTTTTTTCTATGATGTATTTGTGTCCATTTGCTGAAGAATGTGTAATTTTGCCCACTAGGTCAAATCCCCACATGGAGAATGGCAATGGTGATGTGATAGGATTTAGCTCCTGGGTTGGTGCATGCATGAGGTCTCCATGAATCTGACACTGTCTACACCTTTGTACATGTTTGTGTGCATCTGTCTCTATTGTGGGCCAATTATCCCATGCGGATGATCTTCTTAGCTAAGTTGTTGCCACCTCCGTGGGTTCCACAAATTCTTTCATGTACCTCATACAAATCTTTCTAGGATTCCATGGAAGTGATACATCATAGAAGCATTCCATCTAGAATTCATCTGTATAAAGTAGTTGAGAGGATGGTATACCTAGAGGCTTGGCAGATGAGGGACTTTCTCTGGTTCCTAGACAAGTTGGGATGTAAGAAACTATTTTGGAGATAGTTATAGACATCTTGGTACCATGGGGATTCAGGACCAACAAGGACACATGTTGATTCTGTGATGGATGCCTTATGTGAAGGCACCAAGAGTTGCTCCACTAGAAACTAGAATTTTGTTTCATTGCCTGGCATATCAATCAATGATGTTATGGTAGCCATCACATTGGCAGCTTTGTTCTATGCTTGTGGGACTTGCTCGAAGAAGATGTAATAGAACTTGGTACATATTTTTTCCATCTATGCTTTGTATGGTATCAGCTTCTCATCTTTGGTCATATAATCATTGTTGACTTGACTGATAACCAACTATGAATCACCAAAGACTTTAAGGTTCTTGATTATCCATTGAATTGCTATCTTTAGACCGATGACTAGTGCTTCATATTCAGCTATTTTGTTAGTGCATGGGAAGTTAAGTCTGAAAGAATTTGGAATTGTATCATGATCTGGAGTGATAGGCACTATTCTTGCCCCCGCACCATGCTTTGTGCACGATCCATCAAAATAAATTTTCCATACCTCAATCACCAGTTGTAGTGTCATAATAGATTCGTCAGGAAAGTCAAAAATAATAGGTTGATGGTCCTGAATGGGTGCCTCTGCTAGTTGATCCGCGATCACTTGTCCTATGATAGCCTTTCTATCTATGTACTCGATGTCAAATTTTCTCAAGATCATTACCCACTTTGCCATTCGTCCAGTGAGCACTACTTTTCTTAGGAGGTACTTTAAAGGATCAATATGTGTGATCAACTTTGTTTGGTGACTCAACATATAATGTATCAACTTCTGGGAAGTGAAGACAACTGCAAGGCATGACTTTTAAATTGGTGTATGGTTGAGCTCATATCCTACCAATGTTCTTCTTAGATAGTAGATGGCCCTTTCTTTACCTACGTCATCATGTTGTGCCAAGAGTACACCTAATGCTGACTCCATTGTTGAGGTATATAAAAGCAATGGTCTACCTTGGACTGGTGGCACCAATATAGGAGACTTTAGAAGGTAGTCCTTGAAGACTTGGAAAGCCTGTTTGCATTGCTCTATCCATATGAATTTGATGTCTTTGTGCAGTAGATGTTGGAATGGGTGGCACTTGTCTGCTAGCTGAGCTATGAAGTGCCTGATTGATTGGAGCCTCCCTTGTAACCCTCTTAGTTGCCTCAGGTTTGATGGTGGAGCCATGTCCAATATTTCTTTGACTTTTGCAGGGTCTACTTTGATTCCTCTTGTGACATTATGAACCCTAGTATCTTTCCTATTGTGACACCTAATGCACATTTCTTTGGGTTTAGACGGATCTTGAATTCTTGCATTCTATCAAAGATTGGTCCCAATACTTGTAAATGATCCTTGCAAAGTATTGACTTGGCTAGTATGTCATCCACATAATCTTCCATTATTTTGTGGATGAGATCATGAAATATAGTTGGCATAGCCCTTTGATATGTCGCTCTGGCATTCTTTAGACCAAATGACATGACATTCCAACAATATGTCCCCCAAGGACATGTGAAAGTTGTTCTGTGTTGGTCCTCTGGTGCGATATTTATTTGATTATACCCTAAAAATTCATCCATGAGTGATAGAATTTGATGTCCAACAGTTAGATCTACTATCATATCAATTTTTGGTAAAGGAAAGTCATCCTTGGGACAAGCTATGTTGAGATCCCTGAAATCGGTGCAAATTCATATCTGACCACTGTGCTTTGTAACTAGTACCAAGTTAGATATCCAGTCTGCATATGGTATAGGTCTTATGAACTTAGCATCCAGGAGCTTTTTCAATTCTTCTTTGACTAGTAATGCAACATGGGGATACATCTTTCTCAGCTTCTGTTTGACAAGTTTAGCATTGGTAGCAATGGGAGATGGTGTAGTACTAGCTCTGGATCTAACCCTAGCATATCTAAGTAGGACCATGCAAAATTGATCATCCTTGCTTTAAAGAAGCTGATAAACTATTCTCTCTCCTCAGGGGTGAGTGATTTCACCAAGTATATGTTCTTTGGGTTCTTATCATCTCCCAAATTGAATTCCTCTATTTGTGTTGCTAGTAATACTAATTTATCCTCTATCAAGGGGAGGAGGTCCTTCTTTCCATCTTCTAGCACCTCAGTGAGGTCTTCGCTAGAAGATACATCTTGTTTTAGCTTTTTATCATTCTTTTGCTCTTTTTTCTTTTATGGACTGGAAAGAGGAGCTTCCTCCCCAAAATATGTCACTCTATTGAGGTTAATGAAGAAGCCTACCTTGTGGTCTCTTGATGGAATGCCTTCCCTAAGTCCCATGAAATGAGATATAGCCTCATCATTCTTGAAGACATCTAAATCAGGTGGTCCTTGGTGATCCCACTCTATGAGCTCAGGGTGTACAAGATAGATACTTTCACAGTTGTTTAGCTCTGGTTGACTGAAAGGGACTATAGATATGGTTCCTAAAAAACTAGACTATGATGTGGACACACCAGTTGAGGTCTGTTAATGATATGCTTGTCTATACAGGGTTGTTTGGTAATGGTTAGTTGGTCAAATAAGTCTTCTAGATTTATGATAGTGTCTGACCAGGGGGAATAATCTGGGATTGATGGTTCAGAGTCATGAAGGGATCTCCACTCATACTCTTGGGAGTCAGTCTTAATAGAATGCTCATCAGATGTCTCACTTCCTTGGTTATCATTGATTGCTATGTGGTCTATTTAGGTTTGTGTAATTCCCTCTTCGGTGGGAAACAACTGTGCTAATATTTTGCTTATCAAGACATGTTCTATGTTGTGCCCCTAGTGCATCTCTACTATTTGTTCCTGATTGACTTGAATCTCTTGGATCACAGGATTGGTTCTTTGTTGTCCATAGCCCAACCCTCTCGTGTTTCTCTGGGTTAGCAAGAGAGACAATTCCATTATGCCTTGTTTTCTTTCCCCCAGCCTTGTTGTACCATCGTACCCAAATATTTGTATCATTGTGTAACCATTACCATAGTTTGATAGGGGTAGTGGTGGTTGGATTGTCTCTGGTGGGTCTTGGTATAACCAGGTATTGATGTCTTCTTTAAATGGCTTTTCTTCCGCTATGTCTCCCCATCGGACAAAGGTTGTGGGTGGACATCTAAATAGAATAAGCTACAGAGTTTTTGTTGTAATGATAGGTTGTGGCATGCCATAAGTTCTTGGGCTCTGAGGCATGTGCGTGATGGTGAAAGCCTCTTCATATCTATATTCACCACATCCATTGTCAGTAATGGATATCTTGCCCACTTTTCGTGTGATATCTTTAAGATTTGAATTTGAAGAGGAGGGAATACTTGTGTCCTAGTTAATGAAAATATTTCCAACTGTCCATGTGACATCCTTGGGATTCAAATCTGAAGAGGATGGGATGCTTTCATCTTGGTTGGATGGTACCTAGTTATCAGTGTTGATTTGGACCGCATTACAATATTGGAAAGGATTGGGATCTCCCTCTATGATGATTTCTTCTCCCTAGTGTGGGAACTTGATGCATTGATGGTATGTCAAAGGTACAGCTTGCATTTCATGTATCCAGGGTCTCCCTAGTAGCATGTTGTATCCCAACTCAAGGTATAAAATTTGGAAGGGAGTGTTTTTTACCACATGACCAATACAGATAGGTAGAATGATAATACCTTTAGAGGACCTTTCCTCTTCATCCTAAGCTTTGATATTTATCCTCCTTGTGAGATCAATGCTTGATTCTAAATAGCCCAGTTTCTTGATTAACTTTAGAGTACAGATGTTTAACCTAGCTCCACCATCAACAAGTACCCTATGGATAGCGCTTTTTTGGACCTGGACAAGTAAGTGCAAGGGATCATTATGCAGGGGTTTATGCGGTGACACATCACAGTCTGTGAATGTGGCAAGTTTGTTAGTAGTTATATGATTAACCATCATTTGGAAGCTCTTGAGTGTTATGTCCCTTGGGACAGCTACATTTTGAAGGGCTTGGTCAAGTGCTAGTTTATGTTGTGGAGATATGCACAATAGGTCAAACATGGAGATCTGGGCAAGTGTGCACTTTAGTTGATCCACTATGCTGGGCTGTGGATCTGAGTTTTCTTTAGGATTGGTAGATACAGTAGGTGAGGATGGTAATCCTTGTAAGATGACTCTGGCATGATGCATTGTTACAGCACAATTCTTACCATGGTCTTTGATAGTGATCGTAGCCACATGGCTATCTAAAGGATTGAGGCAATTGATAACATTATCACTATTGGCATACGTATAGTTGACTTTTTTTTCTTGTCCACCAGACCTAAAGGCTTTTCCCTTGTTATGATCATGAAAGGTATCATTGAAAATAGTGTGATTAGTTGTGCCTTTGGTTTGGGTATTTGTCACATCGATGGTCCCTGTGTCAATCAAGTCTTGGATAGCATGTTTCAATTGGTAACAGTTGGATATTTTATGTCCTTTTACCTGATGGAACTCGCAGAAGTTCTTGTCATTATACCACCTTGGTTTTTTTTCATTTTTTTCAAAGTCCCTGATTCATGGGAGAGTGATAGTGTTTGATTGTATCAACTTGCGTAAAGCTAATTCTATCAACTCTCCCAATGGTGTGAAATCTCGTTGCTGGAATTGAAACTATGGTTTGTGTTGATTCTATTGTTGACTATTTGACACAGCGACTGCTTGTATAGGAGGAGGTTGGTTTTGGATGTATGCTTGTTGAGTGGGCCCTATGGGTTTTTGGTTGTCCATAGGTACGCCTTGCAGTGACACCTTGGGTTGTGCATAGTTGACTATCTTCACATCAATGACACCATCGCTAGTAACATTTTTATTTTTGTTCCACCACTTAGCTTTGTCCATTGCATTTTTGTTTGTATTTGTTTGTGTGGGATCTACAAGGATTCCTTGTTTGACTAAGTTCTACTCACAACTATTTCCTATTTTGATGAGTTGTGTGAAGTTTGGAGCTAACTATAACTCAGTTGTGAATGACATGTCTGGAATTAGATTGTCAACAAACATGACTATTAATTCTTGTTTGGGCACATCATATGTTATGCGGTTTTCCATGTTCCTCCATCTCTGTAGGAACTTCACAAAAGACTCTCCATCCTTCTATTTGGTATCACAAAGGTCCTTGATGCTGACCTTGTGCTTGATGTTATGATGGAAGTGAGCTATGAATTTTTAAGCCAGTTCACCCCAAGACTGAATGTCATGAGGTAAATGTGAGAACCATTCCATTGCTAGTCCAGCCAAGCTTTGTGGGAATAGTCGCATTAGCTTTGTGTAGGATTTAGTTTTCCCTTGACTTTGCATATCTATCATTTGGGTTTGAATGGTATGCACTTGCTGCATTAACATGTCCATTTGGTATTGAGGTTGATGTGTGAGGACGTTCCTCTGTGTTGTACTGGGTATGAGGTTGTACCTCTGTGTCCCTTGAGTAGGAACATAGGACTTGATCCTAGGGGATTGATATTGATTTCCCACCGAGTGATTTGTAAATGGAGGCACATGGGTAGCCCATAGTGGGTTTTGATGTGTTTGCTATTGTGATTGAAACTGGGGTTGATACTGCTACTACTGAGGTTGGATTTGAGGAAACTTAAGCTAGGGTTGCTATTGCGGGGGTTGGAATTGAGGCAACTGAAGCTGGGGTTGCTATTGCGGGGGTTGGAATTGAGGTAATTGAAGCTGGGGTTGCTATTTCAGGGTTTGGAATTGAGGCAACTAAAGCTGGGGTTGCTATTGTAGAGGTTGGATTGATGTTAGAATGGGCAAAGATGTAGCCCTGGGTGGGCATTGAATGTAAGTCATACCTGTAGAGATGCAAAGATGTATCCTTGGGTTTCTATTATGGGGGTTGGAATTGAGGCAACTGAAGTTGGGATTTCTATTGTGGGGGTTGGAATTGATGCAACTGAAGCTGGGGTTGTTGTTGCGGGGTTTGAAATTGAGGCAATTGAAGTTGGGGTTTCTATTGTAGAGGTTGGATTGATGTTAGAATGGGCAAAGATGTATCCTTGGGTGGGTATTGACTATTATTCATACCTATAGAGATGGATCCCTGTGGGCCTGAGGTGTTGATCCCAAGACTAGTGTGAATTGACTGTTGCAGTGACATTATTTTAGAATAGTTGGTGTTTGGTGGATGGAAGGCATAGCATGAGAGCTTGATTGTCCAGGCCATGAGACCAAAGGTGGAGGCATACTGGTGACCATGGGTGCACTTAGTTGTCAGCCTATCATTCTTTGAGTGGAAGATGTGCTGGCCTAGGTCAGGTCATTGGTTTGACTAGATATAGTCTGTGTCAATGTAGGTAAGACCAATGGTGGAAAGATCTGAGACACAACAAGTAGTATCTGAGAAGGCTGAGTAGTGTTTTGACCTACGAGAGGGCTTTTGGTCCATGTAGTCAATACATTGAATTCAGCGGGGAGTTTGAATCCCTTCTTTATTAGCATGGCTAAGTAACATTTAGGGTTCCTCTCTACAACAACATCAACTACTTTTGTGGATTAATCATCTTTCTCCACATCTTCAAACTCTACTTCTGTGATATCTTGGAAAAAGGCTGCCCCACAGGGTTGTTCAATGAATAGAGCAGAATTGGTGTTCACAAAAGTATTATTCTCTTGCTATGTTTCCCAAGCTGGGAATTTGTTGATATATGACTCATCAGGTTGAGTTCTATCCTTAGACCTTGTGTAAGGGCCTTCATGAGGTGTTTGAGACATAGTGTGGTCCAGGTTTTTTAACTAAGACAAGTGATATAAAGCAAACAAGGAAGAAGATCCTTTATGAGGAAGTCCGAGTTATGTTTTGGACAAGGGCAATTCTAAGGATAGATTTTGATATAACTTGATCTCAAAGTGGTGATGATAAAAAGATAGGATTTTCTGACCTTTGCCTTGGACAAAGTCACTTTGATAAAGATGATGATGTTTGATATGATGAGATCAAGGTATTTCAAGTATGAGCTTTTGAACTAACAATGTTTTTGACAATAATCATGCTTTTACAGAGAAGGGATAGTATTTAATGTTTAGAGATTCACACGATGTTCTTCATATTTTCTTTGGATATAAACTAGTTTTGGACACCAAATGAAGAATTATTTCAAGGTTTTAGGTCAAAACAGGAATAATGTATCTCTAGTCAATTGCGGTACAACTTCACCGATTGCGGTAAAGTAAACGGTTGATTGTGGTAGTTTATCACCGATTACGGTAATAAAAATGACAATTGTGGCAATAAACAAGTTAATTGCAGCAAACTTCCTTCAATTGTAGCACAATGTGGGCAATTGCGGTAAAATAGAAATAGTCTCAAAAAGACTAAGAGATGGGTATCAGTGCTTGACAATTTTGAAATGTTTTGGAACAATGCTTCTGATTTGCAAGATAGTTGACGTTGACAACCCTAGACTTTAACACGTTTCACTCATTTTGATAGTTTGGATGGTTTGTTTTGCATTTTCAAAAACTAATCAAAGGAACAAGCACAATAGACACTGTGTTTTGAAGAATGAAGACTAAAAATGTGTATGTTCTACAACTTTTTCAAGTTGCAAGGTTATCACGAGGTGTCAACAATGAACAGTCAGATTAATCTAGGTCAATGGCTTCAGAATACAATGTTATAGGCCCAATGCTTAAATGCCCATTAGCTCACACACCAATTGTCACTCTACTAGGATATGAAGGTCCATGACATAGGTGCCCGTGATTTTACCGTTGCTAGGTGTTGTTGTCATGGAGTGAAGATCTCTTTCACTACACAAATACCATGGGACACATATGTTGGAAATATTGGGGGGAAATTCTACAACCCCTTGCACTATAATAAGGTACCTTTTCAGAGGTAAAATGGGTTAGCCTCTAATTAATCAAGGTTGTAGTAAGGGTCTATGGTGTGTCTCCAATAATTTTGTACATGTGTGACTCACTTAAGAGCCTAGTTGATCATGTTGGCTCCTTAGGTATATTCACTTGATCCAGACTATCACCAACACGCCTCGCCCAAGCTTGGCTAGATAAGATGGAACTTTGGTTTGCGCCTTGTTTATATACCGATATGAAGGATTACCAATTTAAGGTCATTCTCCAAGGAAGAAGCACATTCCCCAGACATGCCTTTCTAAAAAAGTAAAAAGGTTTGTAATCTAATAGTATGTGCAAATGCACCCAAAACTCAAGACACAAGGTAAATCGATTAAACTCCAAAGTTTAAAATGTGAACTAAGCTACACCACCATACAAGCACCAATGTTTAATTTTAAGCCCAAAAAGTAGGTGTTGATTGCTTGTTCAGTTTTAATGCACCAATTTGAGAGATTTTTTTCCTTTGTTCAATTTTAGTCCCCACGTCAATTTTAAGCCCAAATCTGAAATGTGAGATGTGATATGTTTGGTAAGCACTGTTCTTTTTAAACCCAAATTAAAAAATAAATTCCTTTTAGTTTTCTTTGTTTAGATAGGTTAGTATCAAAAGGATTCTTACAAAATGAGAGTATATGCAACTTTGAAACAATGAATAATTGATAGTCATAGTAACTTAGTTTTCTCTATTCTCAGTGTTTTGCCCGGTCCTGCACAGAAAACCAGAAAATGTTAGTTTAGAAATAAATGAACAGAAGATTTGGATATGATATGCAATATTTCTTGTGATTATGGAAAAGTACTGGCGATTGTGGCAATGATCTGGCGATTGCGGCAAAGCACTGGCAACTGCAGAGAAGAAATGTCAATTGTAGTATGGATCGGTCATTTGCAGAAAAATAATGATGATTGCGGCACAGATCAGGCAATTATGGAAAATCACCAGAAGAAAGAAGATAGAAGATGATAGAATAATACTGCGAAAGCCTGTAATCAATTGCGGTATTAAACCAGTCAATTGCGGCACAGTTTTGTCGATTGCGGCAAAATACCAGCAATTGCAAAATAACATAGATATAAAAAAAGATAGATTTTAGATTTGCGACCATACGGTTGTGGTTGATCAATTTTGTTTGTCATCTGCAAGAGATATTGGGGCTATTTGTTTCACGTTGGGTTCACCAAAATGTACGCCTCCTCTTTCATGATAGGTGGTTCCCAAGATTTCCAAAGGCGACGGTTAGTAGCAAAGGTTTTACCAATGATATAAATCAAGTACACAATAACTACAGAAATGAATAACTTGAAACATAATCGATAAAATATACAAGCAAGAGAAAGGAAAACAAATGAATGCAAACCCAACGATGCTTGAAGCTTCTATTTTTTCTCTCTACTCCTTCTGAAACACTATTCTTGATGCTCAGTATCGGCGGGGTAGTGTCTATGACTTGAGAAGTGTCAAGAATTTGCTAATTGAAATGAGTGTGTGATCACAAGATGGCTTGAATGCTAGAACTAAATTGACATAGTAATGGCGCATGAGAGTTTGAAATCCTAGATCCTTCAAATGGTTATGAAGGGTTTATTATATAGGAATTGGTGATGATATGAATGGTTGAGATCAATCCCAGAGATAGGGAGATGAATGGTTGAGATTAAAAGGAACTAGAGAAGCCATCAGTGAACTCCACCTCTTCATTTGGTAAAGAAGAGATAAAGCTTGGTTGACTGAAGAACTAATTGTGGGTTACCTTTTTGAACTGAAGAGGTGGGTGAAGTTACCCATGTGGACTGGAGAGATGGGTGGAGTAACCCATGTGAGCTGATTGGAGTTATCTCTTTGAAGATAAATGAATATTTAATTCATTTATTT
>MU228345.1:3146827-3170971 GCA_018584345.1 Thuja plicata
CTCACATTGGAATAGGAACAAACAAGTGGTTAATGATGGGGTTGTGGACTCCTCTCAACCCAAAGATCAAGCGGTTCTCCACTTGTCTAGTGTTTTTCAAGCCATGAAACTCAATGCATCTAATCAAGAGAACAAGCCAAGATACCAAGATAGACCTAAGAACGAGAGACGTCAATTTGCAAGACTTGGTGATTCGTATGAGGATATCTTGAAAAAAATTATTGCTAACAACCTTTCACATCCTCAAGATCCTACAAAGCATTATATACCTGATGTTAAGCCACATTGGTGGGATGAGAAAGCTTTTTGCAAGTTTCACAATGGCATTGGACATGATATTGAAAACTGCTACAAACTCAAGCATCTTATTCAAGATCTCATTGACAATAGAAAGCTTAAGATAGATGGATTGAACACCAATGCCAATCATAAGGACTTCAAAAAACCATTGCCCAAGTATGAGAAGGGGGAAACCTATGAATGGAAAGGCTGAGGTCAATTATACTTAGACAGATGTGGAGAATACTATCAACATGCTTCAAGTTGTAGAAGAAAATGTCAACATGATGAAGGGTAGAGATCCCTATGGTTATGATCTAGGTATGGACTCTCCTCCTATCTTTGATGAAGAACCCATTGTGGTGCTAAAGGGTCCTAACTCTAGAATGTCATCCCAAAATCTTAATGCTATCACACGAAGTCAAGGTCCCATTGTCATTAGAGGACCCAATTCAAGTCAACTAGGTAAACCAAAGCAAGTGGCATCCAAGAATGTCACCTTAAAATTGATAGTTGATCCTAAGTCAAGTGAAAATCTTTTTGATCAGTTACAAAGAACCCCAGCTCAGATTTCCATCTTTGAGCTCTTAGAGTTGTCCCCAAGACATAAGCAAGTCCTTGAGGATGCTTTGCATATGGTGAATGTCCCCAACAACTTAGATGTTGATCAATTCCAGAACATGGTTAACCATATTGCTAGCCCTCATTACCTTACCTTTTCAGAGGATGGTGATAAATCTTTGAGTCACCCGCACAATCTCACCCTTCATATTGAGGTCATGATCCACAGAAC
Organism: Thuja plicata; assembly: GCA_018584345.1. Classification (NCBI taxonomy): domain Eukaryota; kingdom Viridiplantae; phylum Streptophyta; class Pinopsida; order Cupressales; family Cupressaceae; genus Thuja; species Thuja plicata. Next base: position 3,147,900 of record MU228345.1, read on the forward strand.
TCGTGTTAGGCGCATGTTGATAGATGGGAGTGTTGGGCTTAATATTTGTTCTTTGAGTCTTTTTAAGAAGTTGGGTTATTCAGAAGAATCATAGATACTAGAAAGAATATCACTATCAAAGCCTATGATGAGGCAGAAAGAAGTTCCAAAGGATTGGCCGTCCTTCCTGTTAGGATTGGCCCTGTTGAAAAATATATTTTGTTCCAAGTAGTTGATGTTGGCCCTCTTGCGTACAATATATTACTTGGTAGACCATGGATTCATGATATGCAAGCAATTTCATCTACTTACCATCAATGTGTTAAGTTCCCCTACAATGGAATAGAGATTTGTATACCTGGGGATAACACTTTATCTGTTAATTCAATTTTAGTAGGGGATCATGTTCCCCTCAATAGAGAAGCAAAAGATTTTGATGCTACCTTACCTGAATGCAAAGACAAGATTAAATCAATAGATCTTGGCATGGGGGGTATCATCTCAACTCCCTCACAACATTACTAGTTTCACCTAGGTCTTATGGAAAGCCTTCACAAGAAAAGAAACCTTCCTCTTCAGCTATGACTTTATTTAGAACATTTGTAGTCATTAGTGCCTATCCAAGATGAGAAAGAGGAGACATTTGTTAGAGATTGGATCTATAGAGAAGAAAAATACATGCACAATGAGAACTTATATCCCTCTCCTAAGGCTTATGGAAGAGGGAATACTTTTGTCAGACATATGGGCTATCCCAGATATGGCCCTCTTAATCACAATCTGGATGCTAGATCCAAGCTGCTTGATCATGCTCTTTTTGGATGCAAGTCTAAGAAGTCAGTTGGCCTAGGATTTGAGAATTACAAAAAGCACACTAATCATCTCTTTGATGAGTCAGATAGTGAGGATAAGCCTAAGTATGTACCTAACTTGACAAATCAACAAGATATGTGTGAAGATTGGGTCCCTTCCACTAATATCCTTTGGGGAGATTCAGATATTTCAGTCACCCATGCATCAGTTGCAACTTTAGAACAAGATTCAAATATAGAAGATCCTTTGAGAGAATGTCAATGAAAGAATCTTGTTCATTTAATATAAAGAGAAGGTGACACTAGAACTTCCACATCTAGAGATCCCAAACCTTCATGGTGGAAGCATCCTAGTTGCAGTTTAGATACAAGTTCACATGAGTATGAATGAGACTCTTTCTTAGATTCTTCCATAGTTGATAGAGATATTGATGTTGTTCACACTTATAGTTCTCAACCCAAAGTAGCCAATGAGTCACATGTAGGATTAGAGGATTTGAACCCATGTGTTGCCTTAGTGGATGATTCTTCACTTGTTAGGACGAATCCTAATTTGGGTAGCTTAGAAGGATACTTGATAGACTCTAACTCTTCAGTCACCAGTGATAATATCATTCACATCTATCACCTTGAACCAGTCATTGACTTGGCTCTTGTTCATCCTGACCTCATTGATTGGTCCCAGCGCTATTAAGAACCTAAGCTCTTAACATTTCAAAATGATTATAAGATAGCCTGTTACTTAAATACCATTGAACCCATAGTCTCTTCCACTAGTGAATCATCTACTAGCATGACTGAGCCAGACATCAAGTACCTTAGTCACAAAATAAAAAGAAAATAAAATAAAAAGAATAAGATTTCTGGTGGTGAAAACCACTGTGTGGCGGTGTTAGAACCAAAAAAAGTAAAAAGAAATGATGTATCCAAAGGTGAAAACCTCTCTGAGGCACCTAAGGATGAGGTACTTGATCATCTCCCTAGTTACTTTCAAGATAGATCTTCAGTGCTTATTGAACCAACACAAGTAGTTAATTTGGGTACAGATGAGGCTCTAGAAATAGTACACTTAGTTGAGTCCTTGTTACCTCAAGAAAAAGAATCTTACACTAAGTTCTTATAGAAAAAGAAAATCAATTTTGCATGGACTTATTCAGATATGCCAGGGTTGGACATTAATCTTATCATGCATCACTTGTCCATAGCTTTGGGTGTCAAACTAGTTAAACAAAAATTGAGAAAGATGCATCCTCACATAACACTCCTGGTAAAAGAAGAATTGGAGAAACTCCTTGGTTAAAAATTCATAAGAGCTATCGCCTATGCTAAATGGATATCAAATATTGTACCAGTTTCCAAACATGACAAATCCATTCGAGTTTGTACAGATTTTAGAGATGTCAATAGAGCATGCCCAAAGGATGACTTTCCACTTCCCAATATAGATATGATAGTGGATATGACTGCAAGTTATGAGATTTATTCCTTGATGGATGGTTTTTCTGGATACAATCAGATTAAGATAGCTCCTAAAGATCAAGAAAAGACTGCATTTGCTTGTGGATGGGGTACCTATTATTGGAACATTATACCTTTTGGATTAAAAAATGCAGGAGCCACCTATCAACGAGCTATGACAACCATTTTTTAGGACATGATGCATAAAAATATGGAAAATTATGTGGATGACACCTTGGCCAAGTCTAAACAAAGAGACACGCACTTAGATGATTTAGAAGTAATTCTAGATCGCATGGAACAATTTCAACTAAGGTTAAATCCTAAAAAGTGTGCATTTGGAGTCACCTTTGGAAAACTCCTAGGATTCATCATTTCAGCAAGGGGAATAGAGGTAGACCCTGAGAAGGTCCAAGCAATTATAGATATGCCACCTCCTAGAAACATTAGTCAAATGAGGAGTCTTCAAGGATGTCTTCACTCTATAAGGAGATTCATTTCACAGTTGGTGGATAGAGCTCAACCCTTCAACAAGAACTTACACAAAGGAGTCAAATGTGTTTGGAATTAGGATTGTCAAAAGAGTATAGATCAAATCAAGAAGTACTTGGCAAATCCTCCCATTTTAATGCCTCCTATTCTGGGGAAACCACTTATTCTATACATTTCAGTGACAAAATCTTCCTTGGGGGCATTACTAGCTCAACTTGATGAGAATGGGAAAGAAAGAGCAATATACTATATTAGCCTGACTCTTGTTTCATATGAGGTTAACTACACTAGCATTGAGAAATCTTGCCTTGCAATTGTGTTTTCTTCCCAAAATTTGTGACATTACATTCTTGCACACACTATACACCTCATATCAAAAATAGATCCACTCAATTATTTGCTAGGTAAGGCTGCCCTCATAGGTAGACTTGCTAAATGGATGATGATACTTTTATAGTTTGACATAGAGTACATTGAGCGTAAACCAATCAAAGGACAAGCCATAGCAGATCAATTGGATGACTTCCCAATACAAGATAATGCACCTATTCAAGCTGACTTCCCAGATGAGCACCTCATCTATATGACTAAAAGAACATGGAAGATGTTCTTTGATGGATCCTTTATGCAAAATAGTTTAGGAGCTGGTGTTTTTTGTTTCTCCTCATGGGTACACGATCCCTAAGTCTTATAAATTATAGTTCCCATGTACAAACAACATTGCTAAGTATGAAGCTTTAACAAATGGACTTAAGATGGCCATAGAATGGAGAATCATAGAGTTACACATCTATGGGGATTCACAGTTGATAATCAACCAAGTTAATCATGAATATCAAACAAAACATGAGAAAATGGTACCTTACAAGAAAATGGTTGATTCCTTGAAATGTTACTTCACATTTGTCACGTTTCAGCAAATCCCTAGAGAAGAAAACAAAGTAGCTAATGCTATGGCTACACTTGCTTCACTCCTTCAGTTAGAGCAACATGAATCAAGATTTGAATTCCTGGTGGAAGAGCTACATCACCCTATATATGACTCTCAAGAAAGCCATGTCATTCGTACCCTTGTTGGTCATGAGTCATCTCATTATGGTTCCATTTAAGCATACCTTTGTGATGGCATTATTCCTTAAACCTTTAACCGATCTAAATGCATAAACCTTACCCAAAACACCTCTTGTCATTCCCTTATCACTGGTGATTTGTATAGGAGGGTTCTACATGGAACACTTCTTAGATTCTTAGAAAAGGAAGAAACCAACCAAGTGTTAGTTGACATCCATGAGGGCATCTGTGAGGGACATTCCAATGGTCTTGCCATGGCCCGAAGGTTGCTTAGGGAAGGGTACTATTGGCCTACAATGCAGATTGATGCAGTAGCTTTTGCAAAGTCATGTGAAAAGTGTCCAAAACATGGTAACCTAATACATGCCCCATGTAGGGAGCTCATTCCTTCTATATCTCATTGGCCATTTCAGCACTAGACCTTTAACCTTGTTGGGTAAATTCATCCCAACTCATCAGGTGGACACAAGTTTATTATCACTACTACTGATTAATTCACTAAATGGGTAGAAGTTGTCCCACTTTTAGTTGCCTCAGGCAAGACAATATCTCTATTTATTCTGAACCATATCATCTGTCAATATGGAGTGCCTTCCAAGATTATCACTGACAATGGAGGCTATTTTAAAAATAAGGACCTTAAACAACTCTGCAATAAATTCAAGATTAAGAAAAATTGGTCCTCCATTTACTTCCTGCAAGGAAATGGTCGAGCAGAGGCATCAAACAAAACCATTCTTAAAATCTTACATAGAACGGTCTATAAGAATGGTAGAGATTGGCACCTAAAGATAAATCCAGCTTTGTGGGCCTATAAAATGAGTATTCATACTCCTACTGGGGCTATTCCTTTTTCCCTTTCATATGGCACTGAAGCAGTGTTACCTTTGGAGGTTGAGATTCCTTCACTTAGAGTTTCCCTCAAAGGACTAGTTACAGATGAAGACTACCGTGCCATGAGACTTCAAGAGTTAGAACTTCTAGATGACAAATTTCAAGCATCATTTGACCATATGAGGGTTTATCAAAATTGCATGTCCAAAGCCTTCAACAAAAAGGTTTTCCCTAGAGAATTCCAAGTAGGAGATCTTAACCTACGTGAAAATCCTAAGAATCAACAGTGTTAGGGTTTTTTCTTGCAAGGCCTCTGAAAGATGCTTGAATACTTAGACAACTCTATGACTCCCAAATTCTTTTTGACACTATGACTCAAGCAAGAGAAAAACACTAATTGATGAGGTACTTTGATAACACTGGGGATACCTATTACCACCTCCTTCTTTTTTGAGATCCACTGACTCAGGCAGGTTTTACCTATGATTGATTACTGTCTTGACAGTATCTTTAGAGTGGATTATACTTTATGTGCTGAATGCTCTATTTTAAATGGACATGTATATGACAATACAGATAACTATAACTATTCTGAGAAAAAGCTTAACAATCCAAGTCAATACCTTGATGATAGCAAACAGCAGCATAGCAGGGAATTATATTCTTCTTTCCTTTTATAACTCTTATGAATCTAGGAGGAATAACCTATTGATTTACTCTTTAAGAAATCAACAAACTTCAACTGTAACCCCTAGGAATACAATTGATTCTACACAAAATACTCTAAAAATGATTGGTTTGAATAGTATTAGAATATTTGGATGATGAACAATTATCAAAACAATTCCTAGACTAGTGCCTATCCTTTGGGCTTATAGAGTCAATAATTTGAAGTTCACAGAAATACACAAAAACAAAATAATGTAAGATGCCTTACAACTTACATGAAATTTAGATAAAATTCCTTACAAATTATCTTGTCACCTCTATAATATTGTATCAAATCTTTAACTATTGTTATGCTCCCTGAAACTACTCACAAAACTTAGTTCTTTCCTTGAAAGAAACTTGCAAGTAATTAAATAGCTACCTTGTAGCCAAAATGCTTAAAAAATCCTCACAAATTTAAACATAAAAGAGAATACACAATAAATAAAGAGACAACAATAAAAATAGAGTAAAATTGCACTGTATTTTATTGATATGGTCCTGTTTTAGTAAATAAAAAGCTTTGAAGACATAGACACAAATCCAGAAAGTCTGATTTTCAATATATTTTCATTGCCATTTAGCTATTACAATTTTGGTCTATATATAGGTCCTTAACCATCTTGGAATCCTTAATGTTAAGATGAAACAAGCTTTAGATGGTTTAAGGAACCTAACCCTAAAAGTGCAAAAAAGACAAAGAAAGAGAAAGATGAAGCGGTGGAGAGACAAAAATAGGGGATAAAATCTAATACTCTTTGTCTTTTCTGGAATATGGTGCCTTTGTCTGACAGTATTCAGGATAGCTTCTAATATTTAAAGCAAGGTTAAGTGACTGCCATTATAGGCTAACTTACACTTATCCTTAGTAATAACTAACCTCCCTGTGCTCAATGGTCAGGCACCAAGTGTTCCCCTTCATTCTTCATCCAAGATTTCCTCCTCTACCATAGGCTTCTTCTTCTTGGGCTTAGTCAATAGGTCCCATGCTGTCACTTCATCCTCTATTGGCCACTGAAAGCTCTGAGTACTCTATACCTGTACCTTCTTCCTTTCCCATCTGACATTTGTGATGCTTTTAACATCCATTAGGAATTTATTCATGTCAGTCTCTACCTTGAAGGATTCATCTAGAATCTTGTTAAAACCTCCCATATCTAAATATGATCTTGAAATAAATACCTCATTATTGGGCATTCTGCTGTCAAATTCGCTCCTCCAGGCCTCTAAAACCTTCACTTGATCATCTTCTCCTTTCAGAGGAGGAACAAACCTATTAAAATATGAGGAAAATAGGTTCAACCTAGCCTCTATCTAATTCAATTTACCCTTGAAGAATGATAAGGCTATGTTAACCTTCTTAATTTCATCCTCAACCTCAGTCACAACCTTAGGTAAATCTGATCTTAGAGGCTGCAAATAGGCAATTTTTTCAAACAATTGAACCCTAGGAGACCAAATAACAAAATAGGGGTTCAGTATAGCTATGTACCCTATTACCTTTTTATGTAGGGCGGGAAATTTATTGTAGGCATTTAGGATGACATCTATTTTATCTTTGAGTATGTCAATCCTATGCTGTAGAATGCATTTCAATGCATTTAGGGCAACCTCATTCTTTTTTTTCTCCACATCCTCTTTCTCAGCTACTTCCTCTATTTCTTCTTTCTCTTTTATTTGCAGAGGTTGCACTGGAGGCACATAAACCACTTCAAGTTTCTCTTCTAGTTTTTTGAGCAACTCAGCAATTGCCTTATCCTGCTAATGTATCTTTATATGGCACAATTCCCTATCTTTGGCTAGGGCATTCGTTTCCTCAATCAAAATACTACACTTCTCAGACAATTGCTTTGTTTTGTCTTCATTCAAGTGAGCCCAGTGGGTCATGATTTGAGAAATTTCTAGATCTCCTATATTATGCACTGTCCAGACCATTTGATTCCCCACCATGTTCTCTTGAATATCTACTAGTTGAGGCTTCTGGCCCTTGGGACATAAGCTCCACATGGCGAAGGCTTGTGATTTTGGAATATATCCAAATCCCTTTATCATATCACCCATTTGAACCTTGCTTGCCAATTTTAGGTCTGGATGCTTCCTGATCTGGTCAATAATGAATGCTGAGGCTAAGTCCCAGCCCTCAGCAAGCAAAATGCCACTGTTCAAAACCATTTTTCTTTCCTCATTTGGAGAGATATCCTCACTTTCAGGGTCATAGGCTTGCAAACCTAGAAAAGCCTCATTTGTAACTATTTCTTCTCCATCTACCTTTAACTGAGCCCTTATCTTCTCTTTCTTGCGCCATCTCAAAAAGTCCTTGAATTCATCAATCTTAATAAAATTATCATCACTCAAAAATTACTACTTATGTAACAATCTATCATCAATACATGCCTTTAGAGGAAACTCTATATTTTCCTCCTCATCCTGTTGCTACCTTTTCCCCTGTCTGATTATCTTTCTTAGGTTATGATCATATAACCTATTTCCAGGAATGAGGGCACTTACTCTATCTCTTTTCTTCTCTTGCCTAGTAGAAGAAGTCTGACCAATGTCAACTTTTTGCCTCTTAGCAGAAGGCTCTTCTACATCATCTGGCTGAGAGATCTCTATTAGGTCAATGATATGGCCCTCTCCTCCCTATTCTTGTGCTGCCTTTGCAACATTTTGTTCAGGCTGATCAAACTGAGGTGGACGGGCATAATCACCATCACTATCACTCTCATACTCTGAGTCTGAATGCTCAGGCTCCTTCGCTCCTTTCTTATCCAAAACATTATCCAATTGTTCATAGAGTATATAAAAATGATCAATGATAGCCTTAATCCTGTCAAAATAAGGTAGTTCAGGGTAAAAGCCTCCAAAATACAACCCATTTCTCTTTATTTTCCTTTCTAGTTTCAGCAATTCCTGAATCCTCTCCCTTCTTGTTCTGATTTCATCTTCATCAAGAAGATTTCTTGTTACATCCTCCCTGATACATAAACAGTGCACATTTGTATTAGGGATGGTAGGAGTCAAAAGTTTCCTAACTCCTGCCACAAATCCCTCAAGGTCAATATATCTGTATGATGTTTCCCCCATCTTCCAGCTCTCCAACCATTTATTTATTAAATCAATGGCACCCTTGCCAATGGTAAAGTTAAAAATCTTAAATTGTTTAGGGGTTAAGGTCCCCTTCCTGTGTGGCACAAAATGCTCATTATCTGTCAAAAATAGTTGCCAGATGAATTCCATGGCAGCAACTCTAGATGGTACATGGTAGGGTAAGACATGAGGTGGATGTGTGCATCCATATAACCTAATCATGGTGAAATTCTCCTCCAAGAAGAAGTCTCCATAGTTATGATCACCCTCCCACTTGTCAACATACTCACAAGGTCTCAATAGTTACAGCACCTTTATTAGGAGCCCGGTTTTGCTGATACCCATGCTCTGCATTATTGGATATACAATCCAGTTTTCAAATCCATACAAGTCACAATCCTTGGATGTATAATTCCATATCCTAACCCTAAATTGAATGGGATTAGGTCGACCCTAGAAAATCCTTTGAGGATTTAAGTTATTCACATCCATAATCCCAAAGTTAAAATGCAACAACAAATGCATCAGGATGGAATAGTGGAAGAACCTAGGCTCCTTCCCCTTAGGGTCCTTCATCTTCTTCTGCATAGCTACAAATCCTTCATGCATTTTGTCAATAACGTATTGTATATAATCATAATTGGTGCTAGAATGTACATCTTGCAAGTCTAACACCATCATCAGAACTCCAGCACTTATCTTCTCTGCCCCTCCATCTATCCCTAACACTCTACACAAGGCATAGGAAATATATTTGATATAAAAATGCACGTCTTTGAAGCAGTAGGGAGAAGTTCCAGGTATAGGAGTAAGATGATTCCTAACCTCTTTAAGCATATGCTTTTGTAATTGAGTCCTAGCAGCACCAGGTTGTACTCTATACCTCTCCTCCTGTCTAGTAAGATTTATCTTGGTGGACATAGTACTGTATAAGCCAAAGGCTTGCATAAATGAATTCCTATTTAAAATCAATAGGGCAGTACCATCATTTTTCTTGAATATTCTAGATAGGGAATCATAGTGGCTAGCAAGACCTAGAAACAAGTCTACATCTATAAAAACATCAGGAACAATTAACTTAGCAAGGCCACTAGTCCAAGGGTTTGACACTAGGATAGCTTTATCATAATTATTATAGAAGTAGTTATAAAGAGAAAAACCTGTTGATCCCAGAGTGCAAGCATCTTTGATCTCACAGTAGTCATCTGCCAGCAAATTTGCATTGGCCCTCTTGTTTTGTGTAGACCCCAGTAACAATTTTAAGAATTCATCAGAATAATCTCTCTTCCCTTTCGCATCATCATCTACTTCATCACTTCTCCCACTGGTTAAAGCCACACTGACAACCTTACTCATCTTGTTCTGTATCAACCTCCTCTTTTACCAATATTGAAACAAATCTATGCTGAGAACACACTGCTCTTCTATGTTCACTACCTAACAATTCAAGAAACCTGATAACCAGCTAGGTACTCTACAACTGACCAATTTCTGCTCTCTAAAAACAAAAGACCTAGCACTTCTTCGCTCTACAATTATGAAAGTATGATAAGTTGAAAATGAGATTTTGATCAACTCTTTATTGTAATTGTTCTAAGTACATATCTCATCATTTGAAAGACAATCAATTCTTCTTTCAATTTAGCACACTGTGAAATTAATTGAAATCCTAGCCGTAGTTCACGAGTGTGACAGGAAATCAAAATTATATATGTGCATCTTCAGAAAAACCCTTATAAAATTTGAAGAGGGTGACATGTCTTCATATGATTGGTTTTCTATCAGACATCTCAGCCACCCTTTTTATACAGCAATCAATATTCTAGATTGTTATTGGACGCTGAATCTTTCACATTGTCATGTCAGCAACTGCCGCCTTTTATGAATTTTCATATTTAGTGACCACACGACTGTGTAGTATCTCCTTGTCACTGACCAAACTCCTTAACCCTTAATTCTTCTAGAGATCTAGTGACTGTGTAGTTTTCTTTACTTGGCTAACCACAATTATCTTCTGGTGATCACGCGACTGAATGAATCAAAGTCGGTAGATGAAATAGTTAACCCAAATTTTATTCAGAGAATTTGCGACTGATGGTCAGCTTTATGTATAAATTTTATCTCTAAGTCATTGAATGTTTATTTTTCTTTACGAGACCCCGCAACTAACCTTCGTCACCCAATCGCTGATTACAAATGTTAGTTGACAATTCTTTTAGAGACTACGTGACAAACTTTAACTTTTGATTTCAATTCAGAGACTACGCGACAAAAGGCTATCTCATTGTTGTGAGCACTTTTACCTTTAAGCACTTTCAATCAGAGAATTTTCAACTACTATTGATCCTTTCACCCTTTTGCATCCGACAGCTACGCTAAGTCGTTGAGTATTCCTTAATACTTTAAATTATTTGGAGACTACGCGAAAATAAAGATCTTTATACTCTTAGTCTCCGGATCGCCAGATGACCTTTTTCTTTTGGGAGACCATGCGACTACCCTTCATCTTGTTCATTGTGGACACGTGTCTCTTCTAACCATTTGTCTCTGAATCACTGAATAAAAACTGACTTAGCATCTTAATCCAGTGACTACCCGACTGTCTCATATTCTAAACTGCATGCGGTTTGTCATGAAGTCTCAGCATCTTTCACTTAACTATCATCTGACTTGGAGACTATGCGACACAAACCTTTTAACATGTTACTTAACTACATCCCAATTTGGAGACTCCACGACTGAAGTAATTGCTAAGTCTCATAAACATTTACTAACTGTTGGCCCTTTTGCGTGACACCGTGACTTAACTATTTTCTTTGGCTACTAACTGCTGATGTGCTTCTTTATTGGGAGACTTCGTGACTGAAGGACTCCACCAAGTCTCATAAAAAATAAAGAATATTATGTTTCCTCAAGAGACATCCCAACAATAGTTAATCACCAGGTCTCGTAACAAAAAGGAATATGTTGTTAGGAGCAAGCGACCAAGCGACTATTAAAAAGGCACATGACTTAAGTTGTTCAAAAAAGGTAACGCAAAAATAGAAACCTAATTAACATTTTAGGTTTTTTTAGCATTTTGACTTAGAATAGAGCTTAGGGTTTTGAGGTTTTTGCACTGCTCATGTGGATTTTGACCTAAAGACTCAGAGATTTCATAAGAATACTATGAGAATGAGACACTTCTGACTTGGGAAAGAAAAGAGCATGAGGACCACAAAATTTTAGGGAAAATGAACAAAAACCAGAAATACAACCAACAATGGCTCTATCTGAGGATTGACTAAACACAGATTGTGGCAAAGAACCATAGAATCTCTGGTTGCAGACCTTTCAAAAAATGACAAGGAAGCCAACTAACCTAAAATAGAAGGGAAACTATTTACAGTATTTACAAACACAAAGGGAAAGTATTCACAATATGATACATATTTACTTGTGCATTACTTTGATCCTCAATTAAAAAAAAAAGCTTCAAGAATTGCCCATGCACAGGCAACTCAAAATTTTCTCCCTCCATATTCTTCAATAAATAAGAGTCTTTTTCCAAAATTTTCTAAAACAATGAAGGGTCCTAGCCATAAAGACTCAATTTTTTTGTGTTTACCTTTGTCTTCTGCTCTTGCATTCCATTGAAGAACTAGGTCACTAGAATGGAATTTTCTCTTAGTAGCCCTTTTATCAAAAAGGTACTTCATCTTTTTCTACAACTTTATGTTTTCCTTTTGACTATTTCTCCTTGCTTCATCCAATTCTATTAAATGCATCATTCTATCTTGCATATTATCAAAAGCATCTAAATGTTCCTCTTGTATAAATTGGCATATTGGCAACAAATTATTGATAGGTAGTCTTTCTTGTAGGCCATATACTATCTCAAAAGGAGATTTACCAGTTTCTTTTTTGAGTGTTACTCTGTCAGCCCAAAGTGCTAATTTCAACTTAGTGCGCCATGTTCTTTTATTTTGTTCTAGAGTCCTTTTTAGTATTTTCAATATACTCTTATTACTAGACTTGGCTTTTCCATTAGCCTGTGGATGATATGGGGATGAGTATGATATTTTAATCCCATATCTTTCATAGAAACTTGTCATTTCTTCTGATCTAAAACTCATGGCATTGTCCATCACTAACTTAGCAGGTACACCAAATCTAGTTATAATATTCTCCATGAGAAATTCAGTAACTACCTTTCTTGTTTCTTTCTTTGTAGGGATGGCTTCAATCCACTTAGTAAAATAATCCATGGTAACTAATATCCAACTGTGTCCACCACTAGATTTCTCCTAAAATTCACCAATAAAGTCAATTCCCCACACAGCAAAAGGAGCCTCAGTACTCACTGGGTTCAGCAACAGAGCACCTGAAAATTTTAGTTTATTGGAAAAACTTTGACAAGGTTCACATTTCCTAACATACACATAAGTATCCTTGAATAAAGTAGGCCAATAATACCCTGCCCTTAAAATCTTATGGGCAGTAGTTTTAGCAGAAAAATGACCTCCGCATTCTCCTTCATGCATTTCACTCAAAACTTTCTCAGCTTGGTATCTGTCAAGGCATAACAATAGTACACCATTCTTATCTTTCCAAAACAAGTCACCTTGGATCAAAGTGTACCTTTGAGTTTGTAATTTCAGATTCCTTTTCTGATTCTCAGACAAATGATCAGGACACTTAGCATTTTTGAGAAAGAATAAAATATCAGTATAGTATGGTTGCCTTTCTATGCTAGTAATAGCTTGATCATGTAATTTTGTTTGATTTAGCTATACTAAATCCAGGTTCTCTTTTGTCATGAGCTTTGCCAAGCCTTGTCCTCTTATTAACTTTGTAATATGGATCTCAAGGTTGAATTCTTGAATTCTGGTGATCCACTTACACCTCTTACCAGTTACCTCTGACTATGTAAGGATATCCTTCACTGCTGAATGAGGAACATAAGCCTGTATTTTAGCACAAACCAAGTAAGGCCTAAAATATTTCACAGCTTTTACTAAGGCATAAGCCTATTTCTCCATTATTTCATAATTAAGCTCTGCAACCTACAAGGATTTACTGTAAAAAGCAATTGGATGTTCAAAACCTTTCTCATCCTTCTGAAGCAAAATAGAAGAAATTATATGAAATGATGCAAATGAAAATAAAGAGAAAGGCTTAGTATAATCTGGAGATTTCAGAACTAGAGCCTCCTGTACTGCCTTTTTTATTTTTTCAAATGCTTGTTGAGCTTCTTCATTCCAAAGAAATTTGGCATCTTTATTTAATAGCTTGACAATGGGTTTAAAATTTTTTGCAAAATTTGCTATGAATCTTCAGACAAAATTAATATTTCCTAAGAAAGATTGCACACCTTTTAAGTTCTTTGGAGAAATCACCTTTTGAATTGCTTCCACTCTCTCAGGGTCTATTCTTAGCCCTTCCCTGGACACTATATGTCCAAGCAACTTTCCCTCTCTTACTGCAAAATGACACTTCTTGGAATTTAGTGAGACACCATATTCCAATGCCTTATTAAAAATCTTACCCAAGTGATCACAGTGATCTACTGCCCTTTTAGAATATGCAGTCAAATCATCTTGATAAATGACCATGAATAAATCTATGAATTCTTTGAAAGAAACATCTATGGCCCTTTGAAAAGTTGCCCCTGCATTTATCAACCCAAATGGCATTCTAATATACACATAAGTCCCCCATGGAGTAGTAAATGCAGTTTTGTACTACTCTGATTCTTTAACTAAGACCTGGTTATATCCTGAGAAACCATCCATCATAGATAGTAACTCGCAACTAGTCACCTTATGCAACATTGCTTCCATATTAGGTAATGAATAATTATCTTTCAATGAAGCAATATTTAGATTCCTAAAATCCACACACAGTCTGATATCACCATTTTTCTTTCTGAGTGGCACTAAATTTGATACCCAAGTTGAATGTCTGATGGGCTAGATTATCCCAGCATCCCTGAGTTTCATCAACTCTTGTTGTATTTTAGGAGCCAACAAGGGGTTAATAGGCCTCTATTTTTTCCTAAATGGTTTCACATCTAATTTCAAAGCGATTTCATGTTGAAAAAGGTCCTCTCTATATGCTTTCAAGTCCTGATATGACCAAGCAAAGACATGTTTATATTTTCTCAACAATTTGATTAGATTTATTCTTACATGAGAGTCTAAACCCTTTCCAATATAAACTATTTGAGGAATATTTTCAGATCCTAAGTTTATTTCTTCTAAATCCTCAACTTTGGCATTGCTTATCTTTGATGAATCATTCTATTGACTACTAAACAATGCTTCAAGCTGAACCAAACCCTTAGGAATCTGATTAGAGATTAACTGGACAACCTCATTTCCCAAAATGTAGTCTTTTCCATCATTATTTTCTAGCAAAGTACTACAATCTATGCTCTAGTTTTCATAATGGTCTAGACATTGTATGAACCTCAGAATATCTTGATCATCTTGGAAAACCTGCCAGTTGTATATGTTGTCCGGAACAACTAGTCTTGTTTTGACTTCTAGTATTGGCACCCCTTGTAAGGTCAAATCATCATTTTTTAAAGCAACATTTGCTAAAAAATCAGCCATTATATTTTTTGACCTTTCTAAACAACTTATGTCAAAGGCATCAAACATTTCAAGTTGATCCCAAATAGCATATTTGTACATTTTCAATCTGTCATTTTTTATAGCATTTTTGGATCTGACTTGTGCTACCACCAACTCAGAATCATGATAAACCTTTAAACACTTTATACCATGTTTGATAGCAATTTCAAGTCCCAAAGACAAAGCCTCATATTCTGTAGTATTTTTACATTGGAAGGCTAATAGAAATGAATACTTAAAAGTGGTACCTGATGGGGATATCAATAATATACCTACCCCTGATCCTTCTTTTGAGAAAGCCCCATCAAAGTACAATTTCCACAATCCATCTCCCTTGTTAATCAACTCTCTATTTATAGGATCAATCTCTTCATGCTGACAATAAAGTTCATTTTTTTGCATCCTGAAATTTTCCATGTCTATGTCAATGCAACAATTAATGTTAGTGTCTTCAAATTTTTCTATCATGTGGGGAGTTCTACTCTCCCTTAAGACCTTAACATTTTTTTCAGCAATGTTAAAAGTAGCATATGATAAATCATTTTGTATACTACCTCCCATTGAAGCACTCCACTTTCTTGATAGCAACATGCCATAATGTGGTGGTATGTCAACCACAAGAACATTCATGGTCACTACTACATCAGGGAAAACTGCTAATTTGTAAGGCATAGCCTCAATGGTACCAATCACAGAGACCTCTCTAGAGTCCATAGCTTGACATCTCCCATAAGGAGTATCAACTTGTAATCCTATTACCCTCATGATTTCAACTAGCATAACTGTATTAGATGCTCCTGAATCAATCATGCAATTTTTCAACATCTTATCATTAATTATCAATGAAAGAAAAAATGGGTCAACAACTTTTGGGGAAGAAGTTGCATTCAATAATATTTGAGGAATTTCAGATGTTAACACCTCAACCTCCTTTCCCTTGGTAATCGGCCTCTTACCAACATTCTTTGGACTTTGAACCTTTATTGTGGGCACACTATTTAGCAATGACATTACTTTTTCCTTGTGTTATTTAATTCTCATCATTTCCAGAAATGGTACCTTAACTGTCATTTGGGACAAACATTGACCCATATCTACTGGAGTGTATCTCATATCTAAAAACTTTGATTTGTCAAAAGTAACATCATTTGCTTCATTATGTTCTTTTAGAGTTGATTCTTTTAACTTTTTATTCTCTATCTTTTGAACAGGAATACTTTTTTCTTGTCTCTTCACATCTTCTTCTTGTACAACATTTGGCTCTAAGGCTTTTGTAATGATTTTGACCTTATGTTTATTTACATTTTTACTAGGTCCATCCTTTCTCTGCTCATATTGACTATCTGTCTTATTTTCTTTTATAAAGACACCTGATGGTTGAATACCAGCACCACCTACTACCCTATTTCTCAAGTGGTAATTGCTTCTAGCTTTATTCACTAAATCTACAGTAATTCTAGCCTTCTCTTCATCTGAAGCTTTCCTAATGAGTGGAATATCTTAATTGTCTTGAGAATAACATCTTATATCATCATCAGTTTCCTTAGTTTCACTATCAGATAAGATCTGTTGATGATGATTCTCCATCCTTCTTTGTGAAATACATGAATCATGATTTTCACTTTCACTGTCTGAATCTATATCATGGCATGAGTAAGTATTTTTCATACTATGATCACACTGCTCACCCTCATCATTCTCTTGTTCTTCACTTACTCTGAAATCTAAGGAAACAATACAAAAATCAGGGTTATGAGGGGCCCCATATGCTTCACACCAAGTATCATCATTGCAGAAGTGGACAAAATTTTTATGAAGAGGGTCTGGAGTTCTTTTGTCTTTCTTATATTTTCTATGTACAGTAATAGGCTTCCCATCTTTGAACTGGGTTCCGTAGGGATGGTTTTGCATTCTATTTTGAGGATTGTAAGAAGTATTATAAGAAAGTCTATTGTTCGGAAGAGCTTTATATTATTTATACTCTGGTTCTTTTAGATTGCTCCTACTAAACCTTGAGTCATCCCTCCTATTCAACTTACCAGATACTCTTCTGTTCATTTCAATATTGACTGTTATTTTATAAGAATCAGTAAGAGTTCTAGGGTTTTTATCTCTAAGAGCATATCCCATTTTAGAATCAAAGGAATTCAAATAAGTTGCTAAACGTACCTCTTCATCGAGCCTTATCTTCTAAAACAATTTGTGCATAGCTCTTTGAAACCTTGTATTAAACTCAGTGACTTCTTCATTGTAATTCTTCTTGATATTATTGAACTCATTCAAAAAAAATCCTTTATTTGTTTTATCTCCATACTAATCCTTAAATAATTCAATCAACTCATCCATAGAAATAATAGATCTATTAGACAAGCTCCTAAACCATTCTCTTGCATCTTCTACTAAAGACTGAACAAATAATTTCATCAATACATCTGCATGGGTGATATTTAAATCATCAACGAAATCAATGAACTTTCTTAAATGTGTTTCACAGGAAATAGCATTGTTACCTGCAAACTTTGGGAGTTTTTCTCCTATATCACCTACATCTTTAGGGAAAGCATTAGGATATCCCAGGATACCAACAAAATTAAATTGTTTTTACCTTTCAGTATGTAATGGTTTTCTTTGAAAACTATCATCTTCCTTGAAAGTGGTGGTTTTTGCTTTAGAAGTAGTAGTATTTTCTGGTCTAGTATAAGAATACTTTGAAGACTGCAAGAAATCTATCTTTTTCTTCATTTCAACTGTCGCAGCTTCCATTTGTGCTTTTTCCAACATTTTTTCCATTGTTTCTTTTTCAATTCCCAACTTTTCCAAGTCAATATCTAACTTGGACATTTGCTCTATCAAAGGCTTCTAAAATTTAGGTTCTTGATCTCTGTGTTCACTCATCTTTTGTTTACCTTTGTCCTTCTATGAAGTAGAAGCCTTATGAGTGAGTAGTATTTCCTGGTCCTTTTGAGACTTCTTTGAATCTTTCATATTTTGATGTCTTGAAGATCTTCTTTTTCTCTTATCAACATTCTTATGCTCAAGTTTTTGCTTTCTCATTTCTCTCTCCCTCTTCATTTGTTGAACTAGGGCAAGCTATTTCATGATGAACTTTTCCTTGTTTGCTAGCACATCAGAGGGAGCATCTTCAGAATCTAAACTAGATGTACTTGTCTCTTCTCTCTCATTTGAAGTAGAAGTGACAGTAGGTGTTTCTAAAACTCTTTCAACAGCCTCTTCATACTTTGAAGTATTTCCATCATGAGAATGTTGATTTCTATTCATGGTTCTCCTAACAGTACCTTCTTTACCTCTTGGAGGGGTTTCATCCATGCTAACTTGGTTACTCTTCTTTCTCCAAGACATTTCTATCCTTGAGGATGATGGGATTCCATCATATAAAACCTTCTTAGGATCCTTTCTCATCCTTGACCTAGTATTCATTCTGAGAGATATTTATCAACTTTGCACTAATCTCAGAGATTTCTTTTAGAGTCGCCACCCAATGATTTGGGATGAATGAATAGTTATCAAAGAACAATTTTGACAACTACAACTAGGATGATTTGAAAAAATCTTAAAACTTCAAAACACCATAGATTTTTGACTACTTGGACTAGAGATATTCTAAAACCAGACTTTATAATCTCTACCCCCCAGTAGAATTGCCAATTTGTTAGGGATTTTTCTTGCAAGGCCTCTAAAAGATGCTTGAATACTTAGACAACTATATGACTCCCAAATGTTTTTTGACACTATAACTCAAGCAAGAGAAAAACACTAATTGATGAGGTACTTTGATAACACTGGGGATACCTATTACCACCTCCTTTTTTGAGATCCACTGACTCAGGAAGGTTTTACCTATGACTGATTACTGTCTTGACAGTATCTTTAATAGAATGCATTATACTTTATGTGTTGAATGCTCTATTTTAAAAGGACATGTATATGAAAATACAAATAACTATGACTATTCTGAGAAAAATATTAACAATCCAAGTCAATACCTTGGTGATAGAAAACAACAGCATAGCAGGGAATTGCATTCTTCTTTCCTTTTATAACTCTTATGAATCTAGGAGGAATAACCTATTGATTTACTCTTTAAGAAATCAACAAACTTCAACTGTAACCCCTAGGAATACAATTGATTCTACACAAAATACTCTAAAAATGATTGGTTTGAATAGTATTAGAATATGTGGATGATGATAGATTATGAAATCAATTCCTAGACCAGTGCCTCTCCTTTGGGCTTATATAGTCAATAATTTGAAGTTCACAGAAATACACAAAAACAAAATACTGTAAGCTGCCTTACAACTTACATGCAATTCAAATGAAATGCCTTAAAAATTATCTTGTCACCTCTATAATATTGTATCAAATCATTAACTATTGTTATGCTCCCTGAAACTACTCACAAAACTTAGTTCTTTCCTTGAAATAAACTTGCAAGTAATTAGATAGCTACCTTGTAGCCAAAATGCTTAAAAATGCCTCACAAATTTAAACATAAAAGAGCATACACAACAAATAAAGAGACAACAATAAAAATAGAGTAAAATTGCACTGTATTTTATTGATATGGTCCTGTTTTAGTACATAAAAAGCTTTGAAGACATAGACACAAATCCAGAAAGTCTGATTTTTAATATATTTTCATTGCCCTTTGGCTATTACAATTTTGGTCTATATATAGGTCCTTAACCATCTTGGAATCCTTAATGTTAGGATGCAACAAGCTTCAGATGGTTTAAAGATCCTAACCCTAAAAGTACAGAAAAGACAAAGAAAGAGAAAGATGAAGTGGTGGAGAGACAAAAATAGGGAGTAAAATCTAATACTCTTTGTCTTTTCTAGAATATGGTGCCTTTGTTTGATAGTATTCAGGATAGCTTATGATATTTATAGCAAGGTTAAGTGACTGCCATTATAGGCTAACTTACACTTATCCTTAGTAATAACTAACCTCCCTGTGCTCAATGGTCAGGCGCCAAGTGTTCCCCTTCATTCTTCATCCAAGATTTCCTCCTCTACCATAGGCTTCTTCTTCTTGGGCTTAGTCAACAGGTCCCATGTTGTCACTTCATCCTCTGTTGGCCACTGAAAGCTCTGAGTACTTTGTACCTGCACCTTTTGCCTTTCCCATCTGACATTTGTGATGCTTTTAACATCCATTAGGAATTTATTCATGTCAGTCTCTACCTTGAAGGCTTCATCTAGAATCTTGTTAAAACCTCCCATATCTAAATCTGATCTTGAAATAAATACCTCATTGCTGGGCATTCTACTATCAAATTCGCTCCTCCAGGCCTGTAAAACCTTCACTTGATCATCT
Organism: Thuja plicata; assembly: GCA_018584345.1. Lineage (NCBI taxonomy): Eukaryota > Viridiplantae > Streptophyta > Pinopsida > Cupressales > Cupressaceae > Thuja > Thuja plicata. Next base: position 3,168,296 of record MU228345.1, read on the forward strand.
TCTCCTTTTAGAGGAGGAACAAACCTATTAAAATATGAGGAAAATAGGTTCAACCTAGCCTCTATCTGATTCAGTTTACCCTTGAAGAATGATAAGGCTATGTTAACCTTCTTAATTTCATCCTCAACCTCAGTCACAACCTCAAGTAAATCTAATCTTAGAGGCTGCAAATAGGCAATTTTTTCAAATAATTGAACCCTAGGAGACCAAATAACAAAATAGGGGTTCAGTGTAGCTATGTACCCTATTACCTCTGTATGTAGGGTGGGCAATTTATTATAGGCATTTAGGATGACATCTTTTTTATCTTTGAGTATGTCAATCCTATGTTGTAGAATGTAGTTCAATGCATTTAGGGAAACCTCATTCTTGTTTTTCTCCACATCCTCTTTCTAAGTTACTTTCTCTATTTTTGCTTTCTCTTTTATTTGCAGAGGTTGCACTGGAGGCACATAAACCACTTCAGGTTTCTCTTCTAGTTGTTTGAGCAACTCAAAAATTGCCTTATCCTGTTGATGTATCTTTATACGTCACAATTCCATATCTTTGGCTAGGGCACTAGTTTCCTCAATCAGAATGCTATACTTCTTAGACAATTGCTTTTTTTTTTCTTCATTCAAGTGAGCCTAGTGAGTCATTATCTGAGAAATTTCTAGATCTCCTGTATTCTGCACTGTCCAGACCATTTTATTCCCCACCATGCTCTCTTGAATATCTACTAGTTAAGGTTTCTGGTCCTTGGGACATAAGCTCCACATGGTGAAGGCTTGTGATTTTGGACTATATCCAAATCCCTTTATCTTATCACCCATTTGAACCTCGCTTGCCAATTTTAGGTCTGTCTACTTCCTGATCTGGTCAATAATGAATGTTGAGGCTAAGTCCCAACCCTCAGCAAGAAAAATGCCACTGTTCAAAACCATTTTTCTTGCCTCATCTAGAGAGACATCCTCACTTTTAGGGTCATAGGCTTGAAAAGGTAGAAAAGCCTCATTTGTAACTGTTTCTTCTCCATCTACCTTTAACTGAGCCCTTATCTACTCTTTCTTGTGCCATCTCAAAAATTCCTTGAATTCATCAATCTTAATAAAATTATCATCACTTAGAAATTGCTGCTGATGTAACAATCTCTCATCAATACATGCCTTTAGAGGAAACTCTATATTTTCCTCCTCATCTTGTTGTTTCCTCTTCCCCTGTCTCATTATCTTTCTTAGGTTATGATCGTATAACCTATTTCCAGGAATGAGGGCACTTTATCTCTTTTCTTCTCTTTCCTAGCAAAAGAAGTCTGACCAATGTCAACTTTTTGCCTCTTAAAAGAAGGCTCTTCTACATCATCTAGTTGAGAGATCTCTATTAGGTTAATGATATGGCCCTCTCCTTCCTATTCTTGTGCTGCCTTTGCAACATTTTATTGAGGCTGATCAAATTGAGGTGGACGGGCATAATCACCATCACTATCACTCTCATACTTTGATTCTGAAAGCTCAGGCTCCTTCGCTCCTTTTTTATCCAAAACATTATCCAATTATTCACAGAGTATATAAAAATTATCAATCATAGCCTTAATCCTATCAAAATAAGGTAGATCAGGGTAAAAGCCTCCAAAAGACAACCCATTTCTCTTTATTTTCCTTTCTAGTTTCAGCAATTCCTGAATCCTCTCCCTTCTTGTTCTGATTCCATCTTCATCAAGAAGATTTCTTGTTACATCCTCTTCTACATGAACAATGCACATTTGTATTAGGTATGGTAGGAGTCAAAAGTTTCCTAACTCCTACCATGTGTAATACCCACCTCTTAGTTTGCTTTTTAGTTTCGGTTGCCGATCACTTTTAGGCTTTTTCATGTATGTGTGGTTTATTTCAGATGGATTAGAGGATATTTATGTATCACATTTCAGTATGTTATTGATTCATTGCTTAGAGTGTTATATCTCCTATTTGCATATGATTTATGGTTATTTCATGATGTTGATGTATATGTTAGGATGTTATTTCTATTATGGTTTTCTGACAATACTGACCCTAGGTTTATATGAAAATGGATCATTTATATGTTTTGAATTATTGTTTGACGTGCTTGATATGGTATGGGACAGATTCATAGTTACTTGCTTCGGCAAGATCCACACGATAAACTATTCTCAACCATTGTTTGCTATATTATATGCATGTATGCTCATCTTTGTGATGACAGGTTTGCAGGTACCGAGCTACATCTTCCTTGAATTGGCAGGAGTGAGCATGCCCTATCGCAATATCTCAATGGTAAGAGAGGGGAGAATATACCAGGTCCAAATCCACACCCTAAACCCATATTTTTTCCTATTGTTGGACAAATAATCTGATTGACTACCCTAGTGTGTGAATCCGTCAAGTGACATGGATTCGTGAGCCTGTTTGTGTGTGTTGGGTTTCTGTTACAGTTGATTGTCTGTTTCAGTTGATTATCTATTTAGATGAGTTTCAGGTGTTTTGATGATGCTTTTAGCTTGATTTATTTAATTAATTTTCATGGTAAATATTAATGTTAATTATTGCACCATAGGGTTAAAACATTGATATATGAAATATATGGCTATTTAATAATTAAATATTAATTAAATGCCTATATTTAATTAATTGATTTAATTATTAAGTCTTGATTAAAATAATTGAGATTTAATAAATA
>MU228345.1:3202280-3255380 GCA_018584345.1 Thuja plicata
GTGATTATTTGGCTTTGTATGTGAGTGGAGTAAGGTTTTCCATTAGATTTTATTATTATTTCACTTTATGGAGACCTTATGTTATAATTTGATGTTGAGATTGCACTTTTTAATAAAGTAATATTTTGTAAAGTGCAAATAACTTAAAGTTATATTCGAGATGCTTCTAGAATTTTTTTGTGACTTCTAATGAAAAAGAATATTCGGGATGCTTCTAGAAGTTTTGGGTGACTTCTAATGAATAAGAATAAATAGACCCTATGGTCTCTCATTTGGGAATCCAGTCTTGACATTGTCTATTGTTATTTTCTTCATGAGCATTTGTGGAGCCTAGGGGTCTGCAGATAATCATCTGATCTTTGGGAACGAAGACTCCCATTGATTGCATAACTGAGGGAGTGAAATATATCTTGAAGGGTTGCAGATTGGAAGTGGTATTTCAATCACTTCATTAGAGCTTAATTTGTGGCCAAGGGCCAATGCTGAAGACTACCATATTGTGGAGGTTTCAGCTATAAGTGCTTTGAGTTTCAGCACTCCACCATTTTGTTATTGTATTAGTTAACCCTTGTTAAGATAGTTTTAGTATTGTAGTTTTGAAAGAAGTCAATTGTGCCAAATATAATTGAATCATTGTAACCAGCATTGGATAAAAGCAAAATTCAAGAGTTTGATATTTTGATGTTGGCTGGAAATATATTTCTTATGTATTACATTAAAAGAAAATGAATGGCATGATTGAATATAGCACTTTTTCCTCTTAAAAATTGCATAGTTTTAGTTTCGCACTTGCTTGGATATTCTGAAATTTTATATCCGTAGCATATATACATTGCATGACAAGTGTTTGACAAAATTCCAAGTAAGAAGTTAAGTGGTTTTAAAGTCCTATAGAGTAGGGGACATTACAATATCTTCATATTTGCGCTTGTGACTAGTGATGATTGTGTGATTTTCTGATATCTGTTAATAATGGCCCAATGATGAAAATAAGTTTCTTAACATTCTCTTATGAATGATGAACACAAATTCCTATGTTACAGTTGCTCTATTGCAAGTACACCTTTACATTTTCATGTCACTTGCATTGTTAGACTTCATGTTAGTTTGCATTTTTAGGATGCATTATGAGTTTGCGAGGGTTTCCTTCATCTTTCTGGTGGACTTTAATCAACTGTGATCATGTTTGATCTTCATTTCCTTATCTTCTTTCATGATCTCAATCAAAATTTACTATCTTAGACAGTTGATTGATTTTGAGGCATTCTCTTTCTTAAGGCAAATTCTCTTTCTTTTCTCCATTTCTTTCCACCTCTTCCAAACTTCTACCTTCAATTCAATTTCACCCCACTTCGTTTCTTCTAATTCAACCTTGGGGCATAATCTTTCATGCTAGATGATCTACCTTGGTTCTTTTATCCTTATATCTTTCATCTTACATCAAGAACCTTATCTTTTGTTTGATTTGATCAAATTTATCAATTTGTTGTTTCTCCTCTATCTCATTTTGATTTTGATTTTGATCACGAGGGGGCAGTACCTATCAAAATTCAATCCTTGATTCAGCTTTATCAATCCTATCATTCGCTCCGCTTGGGGCAACCTTTCTTGAGATTCTTATCCCGGACATGTCAATTACTTATTTACAATAGTGTTGACCTTGTCTTTTTTTCAATCAGCTTATCTTTTTTCTGATGTCAATTAATTATTTACAACGGTGTTGATGTCTGTGTTGTTTTGTGATCCCAAATCGATCTCACACTTCAACTGCATTCTTTGACTACATGTGTTCCCATAAAGATCACACATTAGTCAAAGAGGGGCAAATGTATGTACCCTAAAATGGTCGCTTAGACTATGGGCCCCCATTCTTCAATTTATCAAATTCCTGAATCAATGCTTTGCAACATTTTCAATTCAAATCAATTTTCTTGATCAAATCATAATTAATTCAATTATTTCAATATTTCTTAAGGTTTGACCATTTTTTCAATAATATTATTTAATTAAAAGAAAACATCTCTTTTTATTAAATGAAATAATCTTATTTAAATAAAAGAAAATATATCTTAAATGAAATAATCTTATTTAATTAAAATATCTCTTTTTAATTAAATGATTTTATCTTATTTAATTAATATCCCTCTTTTAATTAAATAATCTTATCTTATTTAATTAAAAGAAAAATCCTTCGTTAATTAAATAAAATCCCCACTTAAAGCTCTCTTTTTGATGAAAAAAAAGAAATAAATCAAATAAATAAATAAATAAAACTCCTTTTTCTCCACACATATTCCTAAATGGTGGGCTTTTTCCTCTTACTTGCCTTTTTAAGCATTTATCCCACATTGCTCTTGAGGATGTATTTTCTCTCCACACTTTCCTTTATAAGGAGCCCTCTCCTTCTCATTTTAGAAATCAGAAGGGATAAAATCAGAGATATAGAGTTTTTATGCTATTGTTATGTTGCAGGATTGGAGAGCAAATTTGGAGAAGAATTTGAGCACTTTATCTTGGATATTGCAACTTCTCTCTTCCTGTCTTCTACTCTCATGCATTCATGGCAATTCATTTAGATTAATTTTGCATTTGCATTTTAGATTAAACTCATATTTTCTTTCATAGATTGATTTTGCGTTAGTATTTCCTTTCATAGAATAATAATGCATTGTTATCATATAGATTAATTCCATTTTCATATAGACAAAATTATGCATTATCATATAGAATCTCTCATTTTATGATGTACTTGTAGGGGTACAAACTAGGTCAATCTGAGGGCCTCCATTACAAACCCTTGCACTCCATGAATAGAGAGCTATGAGTTGCCATTCGAGACCTCATTCTTGAACAATCTTGAATATAATGACTCATAGAAGTGTGATACATTTTTAGCACACACAATCTACCAAAGAGCTAAAGGCACATCCTCCAATGCTAGTTTGTATTAACCATTGTCAATTCCCAATAGACCATAAGAATGTGTAATTATGGATTTTGTTGTTGGCTTACCTAAGTCTAGAACTAGTTTTGATAGCATATATGTTTTTGTTGATAGATTTAGAAATATGATTCATTTAATCTCATGCAAGGTGACTCATGATGCCACTCATATAACACATTTGTTCTTTAGGGAAGTAATCAGAATTCATGCGCTCCCAATCAGTATAATTTTAGATAGGGATACCAAATTCATGGGGCACTTTTGGAAAACTTTATGGAAGAGATTGGGAACCAATTTGTCTTTTAGATCTACTTACCATCCACAAACTGATGGGTAGACTGAGGTTATAGTTAGAACACTTGGAAACCTTCTAAGGTGTTTCACCAAATAATATTGGAAAGCTTGGGATCAAGTCCTTCATCAAGCTAAATTTTATTACAATGATACAGTGCATAGAACCACAGGGAAAAGTCCTTTTGAAGTAGTCTATGGAATGCATCCCATGGGTGTATATGAACTAAGAGATCTTATAGATGTGGTAGAGAGGAGTGCACATGCAGAGGACCTTGCATAGTCCATGAAGGAAGTACATGAGCAGGTAAAGAAGACTCTAGTTGAGGATACTTTAAAAATCAAGGGCAGAGTTGATGTTAAGAGAAAGGATATCCAATTTTAAATACGGGATTGGGTCATGGTTCATTTGAAAAAAGGCTAGGTGTCAGAAGGGAGTACCAAGAAAATTGAAAATGAGGAGAATTGATCCTTGTTAGATCATATCAAAGTATGTGACCAATGCCTACAAAGTGGACTTACCCAAGGAAATAACATTGTCTCCTATGTTCAACATATAAAATTTGGTGTTGTATAAGGATCCCAGTATTGAGGAAGGAGATAGAAATGCTGATGTGAAAGAGATGGTCAAGAATGTAGCACTACCTTCACAATCCAAGCCTACAACAGAGATGGTCCTAGACAAAAGGATTGCTAAGAAGACTAGAAAGAAGGATTACAAAGAATACTTGATCAAGTGGGCACAAAAGCCAAAATGAGAGGTTACCTAGATATCTGAAGCTGACTTAAGTAAGTCAGGAATTGATCTTTAAATTATGTCTTCTAAGGTAACTTGAGCTCTTCTCCTCGGGGGGAGAATGGTGCAGGAGCACCTAGAGGTTGGACTTGTTCAACCATCAAATTTTGTCTTGGAAATCCTTTTCAAGGCTTGTGTTAAGTTGAGTTGTGTTCTAAGGTTGTTTTAGAGTATTTTTGTTTAGTTTAGTAATGTGGTGTTTTTTTTTGTGGAAAGTGTGTCCTAAAGACTCTATTTTGTGGTTTTAAGACAAATAGGGAAAATTGGTGAACTGGCACCTAGATTGCAAAATTTGATCTATTTTGGTTGTATTTAGGCTTATATTTGAATTTTGGGTCAATTAGAACCCATACATTGGGTTAGAGAAATCTAATAGATGAAATGTCAAAAAGATGTAAAAGTTGTCAAGCAACTTTTGCAACTTTGAAAAGTTGCTCGACAACATTTTCACAAAAAGTTGTAAACTACCCTAAGGAAGTTATGGGCTGGTTTAAATAGTTGGAATAGGTCAATGGAACCTATTTAAGTATTTTATGCCTTTTATGAAGGTTGGATAGCTTCTGTACACATTTTCCAAGAAGCACAATCAGACAGTTTTATGAGACAATTGCAATTTCTTGTTTTTGAGTTACATAGGTGTTAATGGATTGAATCCACTTTATTTTCAATGTAATTGGATAATTTGAGGTTTTTGTAGCATCATGTGGAGTATTTTAGTCTTTTTTTTGTTTTTGTAAGTGGAAGCTTAATTTTGTCCCTATTTTTGGTTCACTGGACCAATCAGGGTTTGTATATAAAAACTGACTCCATATTTAATCTCCCACCATGGTAAACATCTGAGCCTTGGGGGAATAGAAATGGGGTTTATGTACATAGTTTTCCTTTTTTTTGGAGACCTAGAAGTTGCAGCAATGAATAGTAGCCTATTTTCCTAGGTAAGCTCATCTGTAGCCCTGTTAGGGAAACAAGATAGACAGTGAGATAAAACTTGCAGGGGTGGATTGAAAAGAGAAATCCAACACCAGACAGTGAGATAAAACTTTCAGGGGTGAATTGAAAAGAGAAATCCAACACCAGGAAGGTGTCTATAAGACCCTTTCAAATCTTGTGAATGAGCTAGAGGAGTCTTGAATCCATTTGGATGGATTTTGAAAACAAAATGCTAAGACTGGTTTACTTCTTAGTGAATTACCATAGTTAGGGTTTACTACTGTATGGAAGGTGTCAGAGCCCAAGAACAAGAAAATATCTTGTTTTTTTTTCAAAGGGTGTCTAGATCACACATTTTTTCAGAGGGTTGTGTTGAATTTTTTACAAGCAAAGTCAAAACCCTAAAAAATAGGGCTAATAGAGACCTAAAAGCTTGTAGCCCTTGTTTATAGGAAGATTGGGTAGTGATAGAAGAATGAACCTTAAATATTTATTCAGGTCTCATTTGTGGTCACAAATAAGTCAAGAACATGTTGTAGGATCCAAGGTCATACTTAAAGGGTTGGTGTGTGAACTCTGATTTTACCTTGGTGAGCTCAGTTGAAGAATGAGTAGGTTTTGAAGTTGAAATTGGTAGGAAGATTGAGGAGTGGGTTAGGAGATTGGTTTGAATCCCTCCTAAGATCATAGGTGATAAGGAAGACCCTAGAAAGTCTTAGAATGACTTGTGCTTGAACTAGTGCTTAGTTCAAGAAGCAACAATCTCCCTATCAGATTGGTATTAGAGCCCTAAACAATTTGGGCTAACAAGTGTGTTGTATGTCAGACACAGAATCAGCTGGGGAAGCCAACATGGTGATTAATGAAGAATTAGATAATAAGGTTGATGATCAAGAGCTAGACAATATATTCATTAGATAAAGACTATTCCAATTGGAACAAAAATTGGGTGAAGCAGAAGTAAAGACATAAGAAGTTTGTGGGAAGATAGATGAGCAAGAAGGAAAAGGTAAAACATTGGTAGTAGAAGATGAGGTCCTTGAGCCTGACCCTCTCATTCAAGAAGAACCTTTCCTTAGTGCCTTGAAGACTATGAGTGGAAAATCTCTAGAGGGAATTCCTCTTTTTTTTGGAAACATGGAGCCAAAGTTATTAATGGAATGGATTGAGGGACTGGAGAGACACTTTGAATGTGATGGTGTAAGTGAGGCATAAAAGGTTAGAGTAGACAAATCAAGATTAAGGGGAGTTGCCTTAACTTAGTGGAAGTTCATTCAAGCATAAAGCAAGAAGGAAGGTAAACTACCCATAGTTACTTGGAAAGAAATGGTTGCAAAAATCAAAGAAGCTTATATGTGAGAGGATTATGAAATCCACATGCACAAGAAAAGATAGAATTTGAGACAAAGAGAACTCGATGCGAACTCTTTTATTGAGGATTTTCAAAAACTGTGTCTAAGGTCTAAGGTCCAAGAAGATGAATGTATTAGAGTGGAAAGACATCTCAATGGATTAATATGGAACATCCAAGAAGAAATTTTTTTTCTAAGACCCACTACTAATAAATAGGTGTTACCAATTATCACTTAAGGTGGAAAAGAAAGGAAAGAAGAAACATGAATCATGAAATAGAGGTAGGGGAAGAGGAAGAGACAATACATGCCATAAGGGTGGTTTTGGTGGAGGAAGCATGGACCAAAGGACCCAAGGAGAATCCAAGCTTACAGAGAAGAGTGGATAAACAAGTGGGAGATGAATTTATGGTAGAGGAAGAGGTCCTAGAAGTGACAATAGTAGAGGTAGATCTAGTGGAGGAAGAGGATCTTACTTTGCTAATATGAAGTGTTATCACTATCATCAACTAGGAAAATTGGCCTATAGATGCCCTAAAAATAATTCTTCTCAAGGGGATAGGAGAGTTACCTATTTACAAGAGGACACTGCAAGTGTTAATTCACCTGAGGTGAGTTTGGATTCAGAGGTTGGAGAAAATATAATGATTAGGAGAATCCTAATCAAAGAGAATTTTAGAGAAGAACCAAAACAAAGGTCTCTATTCAAGGTGAAATGCAAAATTTTGAGAAAAGTGTGTAAAATTATAGACTCTGGGTCTACTGACAACATCATCTTAGAGGAAGAAAATAATAAGCTAAAGTTGATCAGAATAGATCATAGCAACCCATATAGAGTTACATGGATTAATAAGAGGAAACATGTGTTGGTGAATGAACAAGCATGGGTGGATTTTTCTATAGGAGTTTATAAGGATAGGATTCTATGTGATTTTTTATCCATGGATGCATGTCATCTACTGTTGGGTACTCTATGGAAGATTGATATAAAATCCATCCATGATGGTGGAAAGAACTCTTACTTATTTTAGAAGAATGGAGTTACCTATAATATTCAATATTTGGTGGATAAAGAATAAGGAAATATTGTTGCCCCAAATGTGTTATTGGTTAGTAGAAAATATTTGTTGAATACCCTTAAAGAGGAAGAAAGATATGGATTTTCTATTGTTGTGAAGCCTAAGGAAGAAACAAAGACTAAGAAGGAAAACATACCTACATAGATACAATGTCTATTAGATAAGTACATAAACATTATCAATAATGGAAATCCTACTACCCTACCACCACAGAGGAAAATAATTCATCAGATTGAATTTTTTCTAGGAGCATCTTTTCTAAAGAAGGCCCCTTACAAGATGACACCCCAACAACATGAGGAGATATCTAGAAAAGTACAAGAACTTCTTGACAAGTGGCATCTTCCCCTGATACCACAAATAATGGTGACATAGAGAGACAAGTTATGCGGGATCATGATAGTGTGACATGTGGAAGGAGGGTAGATCAAAGAGAGGTTAACAAGGGCTCAGATCTAATGGTTCTTGTGATACCACAAAGGAAGTTTCAAGGAAGATATAAAATGCAAGATCATGAGATCTTTCCATTTGTTAAGGGTTGTCGATTGGTGTAGCTAAGATGATGAACAGGTGGTTTCAAAGGCCAATTAGGGCCTACCACATGGTGTTCATAAGGTGGTTGACCAAGTTTTCTATTATCCTTTTGCTTGGTGCCCAGGTAATTCAAATAGGATCGATGAGTGGCTTTAATACTTTATGTTGAGGTTTAATCTAGGTTGTTGGATGTTGTTGGCATGTGAAGGTGACCATTAGGAGTTTTTTATTTGATTTTATTCCCTCTTGAGGGTTTTTAATCCCATGGTGGTGCGAGGGATCAAATATTTTGGGGTAGATGGATGGGGTTGGATGTTAGGGTCAGCATTAATGTGGTTGACATAATGAGATTGAGTAGATGCAGCTATTTTTGGTGATGAAGGATAGGAGGTGGCTTTAGAAGATCAGATTTTTTAGAAGGGATAGGTGTCAAAGCCAGAGAAAATTTTAGAGTTTCTCTTATATTAATCTTCTTCTCTTTTATCAAGATTTTGAAATTTTGTGAAAAAGTAGGTTCCAGTTGTCGTTCAAGTTCTGGAAATTTTCTCTTTTCTTGTATGTATAAGATGTGCTTAGACTTTATGTTGCATATATAGATGTATTTTTCAATAGTTTATTTTATGAACAAGGAATTCAGTTGGTAAAGGTATGAATTTTCATTAAGTTTTCTCCAGTCTGATAATTCCAGGTTATATAAATTGAAGCATTAAAGATGTTTCAGTTGTATCTATTGTAGATCCTCTACCTCAGAGTTGTCTGTTCATTGGTTATCTTCAAGGAAGAGATTGATATCTTTGTCTAGATGATTTTGATTTGGAGTTTTGTTGTTAGATTTGTATGAACTTGCAATATCAAGGATGTTCAAGTTTGTCTTTTAGTGTTGTGTTTCTATTGAAGTATCTGTTCCAGGGTCTCTTCTAAGGAGAGAGCTAAATAATTTGAGTAGATATTTGCATATTTGAATACACAAATGGATTTATAAGTAGAAATTAATGATGAGACAAATTGATATGATGATGTAAGGTATTGACATATAGACTATGTTTTATTTTATTCATAAGATTCCTATTGTAGTTTCATGTTTGAATTTGTCACCCAGTGGATAAGGCACTGATCTATGAAGGGCTTGGGATATTTCCAAGGACCCATAAACTCAAGAAAATATTTTTTCCTTTCATGTTTGTAGGAGAGGAGTTGTTAAGTCTAGTTCATAGCATACTTAATGCAAGTGGGATGTTGCATAAGATTTGGTATATTTTGAAGCACCCATCACCTATTGGTTTGAGAACTATCCATAATTGGATATCTACAAGTTGTTGTATGTCAAAAGGATTTATGTATGCATATATTAGGTACACCCACCAAAGTGATGTGGAGCTCAAAGAGAAGAAGGTCTAGGTACCTTGTTATTATTGATTTTTCTTATCTCAATTTCATTGATGGTGCTGATTATTTGTCCTAGGTTGCAAATCCCACAATATAAATCTTATACTCTCACCTAGGAAAGTAGGTAGAAAGAAAAATATGCAAAATTAACCAAGGTTGTATAGGCCTAAGTTTTCTTTTATTTGGATAGGTTCCAACATTCCTTTCATGGAGGCCTAACCCTTTTCCTTGATAGTTCATCTTTTCAGAAATTATATTTCCAATGGGATGATTTTTATTTTGAAAACACGATGCAAGTATGGGAGATTGGGGAGGGGAGATGGAAGGAAAAATAAGTGTTTGGAGGGATCCATGATGGATAAAGGTGGAGGACCCAATTTTATATGTATGGGGCTCATGGATGGATTGGATAGGTGTGATGAGATTTTATGGAGGATTAGGATCATATGGAGGATTAAGCTCATGAGGGGGAATGGAAGGGATAATAGGATATTGAGATGGATTTGGATTATGACATGGAGATGAAGGGGTGATTTGATCTTGACTTTGGATAATATTAGGTATTGGAGTGGAAGGTGTGGTTGGATTTTGAGATGGAAGTCTATCATGGAATAGGGTAGAGGGGATGTAATCATGAGATTGAGTGATTTGATCTTGAAATGGAGGGAGATTAGTGGATTGGATACATGGAATATATTCTTAAGATGGAAGAAGATCATTGGTAGGTGGAATACAAGAGATGTCTTGATCTTGATTATAATTGGGATCAGAAGATGGGTTAAGGAGGAAAAGTGGATCTTGATATTGAAGGTTGGGATATTCATATGGAAAGGTGTCATAAGATAGAAGAATTATTAGATCTAGAGAAGAAGAGAAATCCATGTTAGCATTAATTGGATCAAGGTCTTGGAATTTTTGGACTTGTGAGGGTGATGTGATGGAGGAGATGGAAGTTTCAACTTGGGTGGATGGAAGGATAGAGAACTCATGATACCTGGGAGATTGAGGGTTGTCCTCATTTGGAGAGGATGGTTGTGGATGTAAAACTTAAGGGGATTGTGCAACATTATTTAGAGTTGGGGATTTATACTTATCTACTATCCCTTGAATCCATTCAATAGAAAATTTATTGCAAGATGGGGATGATGTGGGTTTTGAAGGGTTAGGATTATGTGGAGGATTAAGAGTATAGTTTTGGACATTAAGCTTAGTGTATGGTGGATTAAGAAGAGGATTGGGATTGGATTTTATTTGGGAAAAAGGGGAAGGGCACACGTCTTCAAAGGAAAATTGTTTATTTTGGCCCCCATTTTGTAAGCTAAGGACAGTTCTTGAAGTTATTGAGTCTCTTGAGCAAGGTTACATGCATTAGAGGCATTATTTTGGCTACGAAAGGAATCATATGAGGGATTTCCCTTGTCAAAGGTGGAAGAAGGATTATAAAAGGAAGATGGATTAGGATTGAATATTATGTGTGGGGGTAGATATGAGTTGGAGGGATATGATTGATAGGTTGGTTGAAATGGAGGTATGGTTTGATGATTGGGGTCTGTAATTTTAAAGTCATCAACCATTTTGTGAAACCAATCCATATTCATGATGTTTAGGTGAAGGGTTTTGGTCAGGATTACAAGAGAATGATGTGATATGGGTGAAGATTAGGATTGATAATGGATGAGCTTGGAAGTTAAATGAGGGATGTTTGGAAAAAAATAAGTTATTAAAGGATGATCTTGGACTAGGAGCAATATTTTTGGAATTTTGATGTGAGGGTAGGGCCGAAAAAGGTATGAGATTTAATGTTTGATTATGAGGGAAGGGCCTAAATATTTGATTAATTTGTTTTGGATGATTATGAGGGAAGGGCCTCAAAGATATGATATTTGATGTATTATATTTTATTTTATGATGATCAAGATTTAGATCGATTGGTTTGATTCGATGAAGTTTTGATCAGATTAGGTGCTCCTAGGTCTGAAGATGAGATTTGAAAAGATGAGGGTGAAGTATTGATAATAGGATTGGATGATTAATAGGACCTAGATTGGATTATTAGGAAGATGATGAAATGATTTTAATGATTCAAATAGAAAGATGAAGATGAAGGATGATTAAGATAAGAGGAATGAATAGGGATGATTAAGAAGAATGAGAAGGATTAGAAGGATTAAGGTAGAATGAAAGACGAAAGATGATTAAGAAGAATATGAAGGACTTATATGAAGTGATTAGGATGAAGGAAATCATGAAGAAGTAATATAGTTAGGAATATTATGGATGACTAGGAGATGATGACTAGGATGAGTAGGATAAGGAGGATGATTGGATTAAGGAGATGACTAAGAATGTGATGTTTGATTAGGTGATGATTATTAGAAGAATTGGGAATGGTTAATATTTGAGAAATGATTTGGATGATTAAGAGGGGGATTAGGATAAGAGGTATGATGATGATGAAGAAGTGGGTTGATTTGGAAATGATGAAATCTTTAACTGGAGGAAAATAAGACTAGAAGAAAGACTTCAAGAAATCATACCCTAAGGAAATAGACTGAGCGATCAAAATATTTTCCCACAACTTGAAATCCCTTCGGCTCACACAGTTGCATCACCCACTAAAGGGCACCCATGTTTTTGCCTTTTTTGAGAGCTAAACAAAATATAGTTCAAAGGAGACTATGCAATGAGATCTCCAATGCCATATAAGCCATCTACAAATTTTCAAGGGGATACTTAACATGAGTGTCTTCAGGAGATATTCATCCCTCTCCCCCCGCAAAGATTATGATGACTTTCGGAGGTGAGACAGTTAGCTTATATCCTAAGGTGTCTAGTAAGGGCTTCCATTCGTAGTTATTCCCTATAGTCTCGCAAGAATGATTTAGGCCTATAGCCCAACGAGTACTAGATATAATATAGTCTTACACAAAGGATTGAGGCCTCGTAGCCCTAAAAAAATCTTGCAATAAAAATAACTACGTCATCTAACACATTAATCTCAAAGAGGACTTTGATTATAGTGGGTTGGAAGGGCTCAATTTTTTCTTGTTCCCACCTGGGTAGTTCTCGCTATAAATTTTCCTCAAAGGTAGGTCCTCTAAGGGTAAAAATGAAAAATAAAAGTGGATGACTAATGGAGGTCTAGATTTCTATATTTCCTCAAAGGAAAAGAGCATACTCTCCTACTTCATAGCTTCTCCCAAACACATCAAGCACATGTTCATTCATCCAAGATCCTTTTCTAAATGATGAATCAAGTAGGTCTAGATTTTTTATAACCTCTAAAGAGGTAAGAGTATACTCTCCTACTACTCAACAAACCATAAGAAATGAACCTTCCTAGTTAAGCTAGATGCCTAGAAAAATCAACTAACGAAGACACAATGTTTGGTTGATCTCCAAGGCAACCTGCAAATCCATAATGTAAGTATTTTTTTGATGAAACTCTTTGGAAAATGACCTACAAACAAGTGAGTCGGTATTTTTTTTATGAAATCCTTTGGAAAAGTGACCCACAAAGATATGTTAACTCCTTAATTCTGCACTAAAAAAACTAGATCAAATCACAAAAAGATTGCTAGAATGTAAATCTAATCAAGAAATCATTGTTGATCTGTCTGTAGTGCTAGAAATGATGAAACAGAAACCCAAGATGACACATTATATGCAAATGATTAAATATTTACCTCAGACAATAAAATACTTTGGAAACGACTAAATAAATACCGCAAATGACTAAAGAATCACTAAAAATGATGAAAGGATCTGAAAATGACTAAACATTCACTAAAAAATGATGAAGGGAAAATTTCTTACCGATTTTACCTTTTCTCATAAACGACGGTTCTTTGATGGAAAATGATAAAATATTGACCGGAGACGATGCAATATTTACCAAAAATGATACATTATTTACCGAAAATGAAGAAACACAACAAGAGAGGGCAAAATATTGACTAGAAATGACACTCTGCCTTCTGCTACCTGTTCTTCAACACAAAATATCAGAAAAATGACACAAATTTGGCAGTCTGACTAAAAATGTTGAAAATTAAGGAAAATGATGTTGAACCAAGATGTGGGTCGCACCAGGCATGCCAAAACATATCAATTGAAAATTCAAACAAAGAACAAGCATTAAGAAAACTAACACATATTCTAACATTGTCACATGTACCTCAAATATGAAAGATATGGAGAAAGCATGCATACGAATGAATATAATAAAGATGAGAAACAAAGCTATTCTACTCAAAACAACACATGCAAACCTCCCAAAATGAAGAAGTGTTTAATAATGTTGTTGATGGAGAAATGTGGTTGCTCAAAACTATTAGCATAGAATTTCACAAGAAGATGACCCATGTGAGAAATGGGAAGAAGGCTCCCATTTTATAGATTTTTGAAAGGGTTAGGTAGGGTTTTGGATTGGGTGAAGGAGATTAAGAGGCAAAAGAATGGATGGCCAAGATTAAGAGGTGGAAGGGAGTTGTTGACTATATAAGTGGGAAAGATCAAATAAAGAGATGAATGACAAGTAGCATGTGGAGAAATATTTAGAAGTTGATCCATGTGATTATACATGATTGGCTAAAATGAAAAGAACCGGATTAATTAATTTATAAAATAAATAAAAGTTCTTATTTAATAAATAGAGGAAATAGGAGCTTAGAAAATGGGTTTAATTAAATAAATTAAAAATTATTTAATTTTAGAAAGAGACATATAATGAATTATTTAAATAAATAAGAATATTTATTTAAATAATAGATGAAAAGGCTAATGAATTAATTAAATAAATAATTTAATTAATAGAGGAATTAGGACATTTTGGGTGTCTACACTTTGAACACTCTGATCCACTGGCTAACAAAAAACAATTAAGTTAGCAACAACCAGTCTATTCTTTTGATCAATTCCTTTTCTATGTTGAGATCAATGCCAACACATTCAACTTCAAACTTTTCTATTATGCCACCAAAGAACACATCAACACTAGTAGGAGGAACAACACTAACTCAAGTTCTTCAAAGTTTCTATGACTTCAGCTTCCAATTAATTCATCTTCTGGGTCGTATCCTTCAAATCTAGGATATCCGTGAGGCAAATTGTTAGCCTTCTTCTTTGTCTTTTCCCTTGTTCTTTAGCTCAGACCCAAGGTATCCTCAATATCATTCTCTTTTTCCTACTCCATATCAACAAAGGTCCTCATGTCCTGGTTAAATTTATCTAGCTTGGCAACAAAGGTATTCATATTATCAGCCGAGGACTCAACAACTTTCTGGCTATGCTACATGATTTTGTAGGATGGCCTCACAGTTGTTGATCCTCTGATCATCTTCCCCAAGTTTATTGTCATACCTTTCCTCCATCTTTTTGATTGCTTCCACATTCTTGGATAAATAATCTTCCATAAATTTCTTCTCCTCTTCAGCCCATAGGGCACATCTAGAGGTCCCTTGAGGCTTATCCTTCAAACCATCAAAGGGAAAAGGTATAGTAGAAACCTGGGTATTATTCCACATACTCTCCTTAGATTGTAAATCTTCAAACTTAGAAGAAAGGGCTCTCTATTTGAGTTTGAGGCTTTTAATCTTGTGAAAGACCATTTAATGAGTCTAAAGAAATACACAAAGCTATATTTGGTTACCTCCAGAACACCAAAAGAAATCTCATGCTTGGGATGAAAGTCATAAAGGCTCAAGTCCACAAACGACTCATAATTCCCCTATATATCATGAGGGGAAAGAGAATCCTAAGAGTCAAGGGGTAAATAGGAACATCATGATCTTGGGAGCTATCAGAAACCTCAAGGGCAAGAGATTTCCCTTTCCCTTATCCTTCTTAATAGATGTAGCCCCCTCCACTGAAGGAAAACTCATGCTCTTACTAGTCCCAACAGACAAATTCTTCACCACCCTTTTAGGTTTTTTGGGAGGAGGAGCCAGAAGGCTTCTTCCTCCTCATCCTCAATATTCCAACCGTCACCCTCAAAACTACTACTTTCTTCCTCAAAATCCCCAAAGGTCGAGAGAGCCCTAGTAGGTTTATCAGAAACCCTAGTCTTAAAATTTTTATAAAATATTATTAAAGATGATTTTTTGAAAATAATAGATATTTTAAAAGAAATTGTGAGATTTCTACATACTATTTAAAAAATAAATCAAATATTTATTTATAAAATCAATCATTCTTGAAACCAAAAAGTAAAAGTTATATATCAAAAACCTTTAATAAAAGATTAAACAAAATATAAATGAAAATAAGTGTATTTAATTATTTTTCAATCAAAAATTAAATTTAAATATCAATAATATATCTAAACTAAAAAAAAAACTGTTTAATATTTTTTCGGTAAATTGTTCTATATAAATTAATAATTCAATTTTGAAATTAGCTTAATGCTAAAAATTGAAAGGTGTTTATTTTTACAAATGCACTCAAGACATGATTCTCATCTCATCCCTTCTTTGTATTCATAGGCCTTCCACTCAAATTTACTAATAAAACATAAAATATTTTACAAAGTAAATATATATATTAATAAATTAATTATTATATTAATATTTTAATTAAGTACTGAGATTTTAAAAATCGTTCAAGAAAATTAGTAAGAAATCCAAACTAGTATAGCATATTTCAAGAGATTTCAAAACAATCCAATAAAATTACCCAAAAAATCTATCTTAATAATATTAACATTTCATTTTTAATTAAAATACAATATAATTATTATTTAGAACTCATTTTTACTATTTCATCCATTTCATAAAAGAATTAAATTAAAATTTCAAAACATAACAACTTTACTATAACTGCTTGCTAACCCATTTATTAATGTCACTAAAATTTATAAAAATTGACATTAATTTGGTTTCACACACCTCTCAATTGTTATGTATTTCTCTTCATCTAGAAGTGGAGGAACAAAAAAATACTTAGATCCTCAAAATATTTTGATTGTTTACTTTGCCTTGACACAAAATTTGAAGTGCATGGTCTTGTATCCAAGCCATCAATGAGTAAGATAGGGTTTATTTGTGATCTACTCATTCATTCTGCACATCGGAATCATCAATGTGTTACACACTCTCTTATCTACCTAATGTCGTTTTATAACTAA
The DNA here is from genome assembly GCA_018584345.1 of Thuja plicata. Lineage (NCBI taxonomy): Eukaryota > Viridiplantae > Streptophyta > Pinopsida > Cupressales > Cupressaceae > Thuja > Thuja plicata. Next base: position 3,218,716 of record MU228345.1, read on the forward strand.
AATATTGTAGAGTTCTTCCTTCAAAGTAAGGTCCACTGAAGATGAAGTGACAAGCATTTTCTGACACCCACCCATAAAAGTGTTGATGTTTTTAATCGCATGATTTGAAACACAATTATATGACACAACTGATGTATTACATCACGTTCGTAACATTACCATCACTTATCATGCAACAAAAGGTGCTCAACAAATTAAAACAATGAAAAATAGATGACTTGGATTTATTTAATCGTCTTGCTCAATGTCGACGAGAACGGCAAACACAACAAAATAAAAGTAGCAATTGACATTAATTTGGTTCCACACACCTCTCACTTGTTATGTATTTCAGTCAGAGAGAAAACTCTGTAAAGTCTTCATCTAGAAGTGGAGGAACAAAAAAACACTTAGATCCTCAAAATATTTTGATTGTTTACTTTTCCTTGACATAAAATTTGAAGCGCATGGTCTTGTATCCAAGCCATCAATGAGTAAGATAGGGTTTATTTGTGATCTACTCTTTCATTCTGCACATCGGAATCATCAATGTGTTACACACTCTCTTATCTACCTAATGTGGTTTTATAACTAAAATATTGTAGAGTTCTTCCTTCAAAGTAAGGTCCACTGAAGATGAAGTGACAAGCATTTTCTGACACCCACCCATAAAAGTGTTGATGTTTTTAATCGCATGATTTGAAACACAATTATATGACACAACTGATGTATTACGTCACATTCGTAACATTACCATCACTTATCATGCAACAAAATGTGCTCAACAAATTAAAACAATGAAAAATAGATGACTTGGATTTATTTAATCGTCTTGCTCAATGTCGACGAGAACGGCGAACACAACAAAATAAAAGTAGCAATTCACCAATTACAAAATATTCAATCGTCTTGCACAGTTTTTAGACACTGTCAACTATTGATGAAGAAACTGAACTTAGTGAGTTCAAATAGAACCATCTTAGCATAAATAAATTATATCTAGACTTAAATCAATTATAAATTATATAGCAATATAGGATTTAATTACTAATAATTACATTTGAAATAAAGTAATACAAACATAAAGTATACCCTCTTTACTTTCAACTATAATTTTTTTTTAAACCAAATTAATGAGATAATATGGAGCATATAATTGAAGATAATAAAGTAGGGGCCTTATCTAGATATAAAAGGATAAGGGATCAAGAATCACATCTTCTCTAGATTTTTTTTATCATTTATAAGCCTACACTTGTAACTTTCATTTTCAAATCCAAAGAAAGTGAGAAAAACTCCTTTAAACATGGTTGCTTTTCCAGTCTTGAAACAAAAGTCATGGTAATGATAAAAGCATAAGTTAAGGTACATCACATCATAGTGTAAGAATAATTTGAAGCATTAGATGGTTGAAAACGAGCATGACATAAACCTTTACATTTGTATCTTATTGTCTTTCTCCAAGAAGAAGATGCATCTTTTTCACTTTATCTTCAACAAATGAGACGAATTGGCTTATCTTCAATATTTTTGTTCGCTTGGCTTATCCACTTTGAGTGAGAAGGAATAGGAAAAAGAAAGGATAAAAAGCATATGAAAAGTATATATATATTGTATATCTAATGTAAGAGTCTATGGATATATGTCGACATATCACGTCAATTACTTATGCAATTAAATTATTCATTGAATGGACTTTTATATTTTGTGGGGTAAAATTGATTTTAAAGGGACATTATTCTAGCCATGCAATTAAGAGGAATATTTCATGCATGGAATAAAAAAGAGTGCAAGGAACCAAGACCAAATTTGAGAAAGACTTTGTCACTATAAGTTACATGGCATTTGTTAATTCTATTATTATGTTGTTTAATTGTCATTTTTGTATAATATATTATTCTATGTTAATGTCATTTAATTAGTCATTTAGTTGTATGTATTACGTGTAGTAAATCTTTTATAATATTGTTTGTTTTGATTTGAGTTGTTATGATTTGAATTGCAACTACTATCATGAAGGAACATTAAAGAATTCATCCTTTATCTTGTTGTATTCAATCTGATGACCTCAAACAACAAGAAAAAACCTACCCTATCTACCATATTTGTATCTCTGATTATTACCACCAACACTATAAATACTTTTTGTTAGACCTTTTAAGAGTTTGATAACATTTAAAAGGTAGTTATTCATCCCTCTTAGAGTGTTAAGTTGAGGCATTGGATGTAGCGCCCTTTTATATGATTGTATTTTGCCTTGTTTTCAAGACCTTAGATTGACTTTCTTGTGTGTGTGTGTGTGTCGATATCTTATTGATTATTAGAATATTTAAAATATTGTTGGAATCCTAATATTATTTAATTATAGTTAAAAATTTATTATAAGATATCATTAATAATAATTAATTATCATTACATGTTGGTTAATTGATATTAAGTATTATTAATGTATTTATAGGAATTATTGTTAGTATTATATTTTTTTAACGAAAGGTACTAAATATTGTATGTTGTTGTTAATATATATAATCATTGTACCTTCTAATTTAAAATAAAAATAAAAAAATAAAACAAAATAACTATTGTTTAATTATTTTAATACCAATTAAAATTAGATAAAAATACAAAATAGATTAATGTTTATCAATTTGATAGTGGCCATTAATGCTCTGCAAAAATGAACTACTAGTTTTTAATGGATTTTCATTTTTGAAGCAGGAGCATTCAGGGTGCAAGAGCAATCTTACATCACCAAAAAGAAAAAAATATTGTCTAGCTTTTCAATAAGGGCTATCTTTGGGAAAGGTTACTATTTTTGACAAGTTTAGTATTTTTAGTAAGTTGTTCATTTGAGCACATATTGTTCCAATTGCTTCCCTAGAGGTTCATTTTTAATATATAAGTCTGTCAGTAAAGTTTCATGGCAAGATCAAGTTTGGTTTTGAAGACATTAAATTTTTTTATGTTTTAGCAGGGTGGTACAAAAACATTGAACTCGGTTTTGAAGGCTTTAGAGGCTCCAAACGGGGGTCAAACTTTGATCGACTAACAATTCACAAAAGTAAGGCTATAGAGTGCTTCGTGGGATTTCCAAAATGGGGTCATAATAGCTAATCAAATCCATGGTTGACAAGTTATGGCTTTCAAAAATTGACCCATCAAAACTCAAGTTTCAACACGAAAGGAAAAGGGAGAAAAAAATGCTTAAGGTAGGAAATTGAACCATTGGGTGCCAAAATAGGAAATTTTCCCTTTCTATAATCTTTTAAGGTCAAAAGGGGGGTTTTAGGGTTTAGTTCCAGAAGTGTAATTTGTGGCTCTGTCTTGCACATTATAGTAATGAAAATGCCCATGTGGTTGAACCATGTTACTTTATGAATATTGTAATGTTATTTCATTGAAGATAATAGAAAGAAAGTGTTTATGTTCTTTCCATTGTTCTGTTCTTGTAATTTTCTATTTATTTCCCCTATTAAGTTGTGTATGTTTGGGTGAATAATGAGAGCACCCTTCATCAAGTGGTATCAGAGTAGAAGTTCCTGAGTGTGTAGAGAGATTGTCGAACATGAAGCAGTTTACACCAGGACTGTGGTTGTGGGTCTGAGAGATAAGTACAGAAAATGCTTCCATGAAGGAACCATGGTAGAAGGGTTGTGGGTATGACAAAAGAGGGTTTTAGAGCCCTCTAAAGGGAAGTGTAATAACTTCAAGAAGAGCTGCGTAGAGGAGTTGATATTAGGGAAAGAGATGCAAGTGAGGATGAATCTAAAGAAGGAGAATCTGAAGAAGAACAAGAAATAGCTAGGGATCTTGATGAAGTTAGGTTTTTGGGGTCATTTCCAAGATTGGAAAGAGACCTACATTGAAGTTTCTACATTTTCTAGAAATCTTAATCTAGAAGAGTTGATTGATTGGATCAATGATATGGAGTACTTTGAGTATGAGGAAATAGAAGATCCCGAGAAAGTCAAATTTGCAAAGGCCAAGCTAAAATATTATGCTAAAATTTGGTGGAAATAGGTTCAATTGGAGATAAATAGAAGAGGAAAGGAGAAGATAACAAGGTGGGATCATATGGTGGAGAAAATGAAGAGAAAGTTCATTCTTTTTTAATATGAGCTTGACTTGTTGAAGAAAATGCAAGGGTTTAAGAAAGCAGGAAAATATGTCCAAGAGTATACAGAAGAGTTCTATCGAGTCCTTATCAAAATGGGTGATTCTAAAGATAAATAGGAGAAGGTTTCCCATTAAATAAATGGGTTAAGACCGAGTATTCAAGAAAAATTGATAATGGTAAGAATGCCTACCATTGAAGATGCATATCAATTTTCTTTGAAGGTATAAGAAAAATTGAACAAGAAGTTTGAGAGAAAGCAAAGTGGAAGAGGTCACAGTGGAAAGCACAGTGGATGGTCTTATGGAGGCTGAAATGGAGATAAAAAGAAGAATGGTGACTCTAGTAGCAGTTAAAATCAGAGAGGAAATACTTTCTATAACCCTCAAGATCAAAATAACAGAGAATGAAGATGAAGAGGAAGAGGGAAATGACCAAGAAGAGGAGGTTTTCATGTGATGTGTTTCCATTATGGAGAAGGACACAAAGCTTATGAGTGTACCCAACATCAAGGGAGGACAAATGGAAGACCAAACGAAATTGCACAAGTTGCACATGTGGGTGAAGATGTCAATTTGTCACATTCTTAACATGCTGGAAGAGGAGAGGTCCTTGTTACCAGGAGAGCTTTGATAAATGATGAGAAGGAACCTGAGCACAGGAAGAATTTTTCGCACAAGGTGTATGTGTATGGTAAATTATTCAATGTCATTAGTCATAGTGGTAGTATTGTTAACCTTTTTTCAAAGGAAATGGTTGTGTTAGCTCTTTTTCTTGCACCACAACCTTAAAATGACAGTATATTGTTTATACTTGAATGCAAACTCCCTTTTTTCAAGAGAAAGGCTAATTGCTGAGGTATTTGATAACACTGGGGATACCTATTATCACCTCCTTCATTTTTGAGTTCCACAGACTCAGGCAGGTATTACCTACTGAAAGATTGCTGATTCTTCAACCTATGTATTTGGTGGACTAATTCATTCACTGGTTACTTACTTCAAACCTCACTGTAATAACTTGTAAAATACCTTGGAGATTGCAATAATTAGTTTGAAACAGAGTACTACAAGCCAGGCTGTGGTCTTATTAACATAAACCAATGAGACAAGGACTTTCATCCTTTTTCCTTTTACTTTAGGAGGAGTAACCTAATGATCCACTCTTTAAGGGATTATCAAACTGAATGGTATCATACTTATACAAATCCTTATGAGTTCAGCTCATTCGTTCTTAATAACAAAAGTATATTTGACTAAAATGATTTTGAATAGTAATGAATATTTGGATGATGATAGATTACCAATACAAATTCCTAGACCGGTGCCTATCCTTGGGCTTATAGAATCATTAAAAATCCACAGAAATATAAAAATAGAATATTGTAAGATGCCTTACAACCTACATGCAACTCAGATAAAATGCCTTACAAACTATCCTGTCACCTCTACAATATTGCATCAAATCCTTAGATATTTTTATGCTCCCTGAAACTACTCACAAAACTTAGTTCTTCCCTTGAAAGAAACTTGCAACAAATTAGATAGCTACCTTGCAACCAATATGCTTAAAAATGCCTTACAGATTTAAACATAAAAGAACATACACAACAAATAAAGAGACAACAATAAGATAGAGTAAAGTTGCAATGTATTTTATTCATATGTTTCTTCTTCAATACATAGAAAGCTCAAAAATGCTCAAAGATACAGACTGAAACCTAAAAAGTATGGTTTTCAATATACTTTTTCTCTCTTTTAACTATTACAATTTTGATCTATTTATAGGTCCTTAACCATCTTGGAATCATTAAAGTTAGGATGCAACAAGCTTTGGATGGTTTAAGGAACCTAACCATAAAAGTACAGAAAAGACAAGAAATGAGAATGTAGAAGCGGTGGAAAGACAAAAATAGGGGATGAGATCTTATCTTCTTTGTCTTCATATGGAATCTGGTGCGTTTGTCTGACAATGTTCAGGATAGCATCTGATATTCATACTGATATCAAGTGACCGCCATTTCAGGCTAACCTACACTTGTCTTGAATAATAACTAACCTCCCTATGCTCAATGATTAGGTGCCAAGTGTTCCTCTTTACTCTTCATACAGGATCTCCTCTTCTTCTACCATAGGCTTTTTTTTCTTTGGCTTGGTCATTAAGTCCCAAGCTATCACTTCATCCTCTATAGGCCATTTAAAACTCTATATGCTCTATAGTTGGCCCTTTTGTCTCTCCCATCTGACATCAGTGATGCCTTTAACATCCACTAAAAACTTGTTCATGTTAGTTTCTACCTTAAAGGCCTCATCCAAAATCTAATTAAAGCCATCTAAATATAAATTAGATCCTACAATAAATGCCTCATTGCTTGGCATTCTACTATCAAACTCACTCCTCCAGGCCTCCAAGGCCTTGACGTGATCATCTTCTTTTTTCAAAGGATGAACAAACCTATTAAAATCTGGTGAAAATAGGCTTAATTTAGCCTCTATATGATTCAACTTTCCTTTAAAGAATGATAAGGCTATATTTACCTTTTTTATTTCATCCTCTACCTCTGTAACAATTTCAGGTAAATCTGATCTATGCTGCTATAAAGAGGCAAGCTTCTCAAACATTTGTACCCTAGGAGACCAAGTGACAAAATAAGGGTTCAAAATAGTAATATACCCAATCACTTCAGCATGTAATGTGGGTAATTTAATGTAAGCATTAAGGATGATATCTATTTTTTCTTTGAGTATATCTATCCTATGCTGAAGAATGCATCTTAATGCATTTAGGGCTACCTCATTATTCTTTTTGCCCACATCCTCTATTTCTACCACTTCCTTTGCTTCATCTTTCTCCTCTATTTGCAAAGGTTGTACTGAAGGCACATAAACCACTTCAGGTTTCTCCTGTAACTACTTTGTCATCTCAGAAATGACCATGTCATGTTGATGTATCTTTATGTGACATAACTCCCTATCCTTTGCTAGGGCACTGGCTTCCTCAATCAAAATTCCACACTTCTCAGACAATTGTTTTGTCTTATCTTTGTTCAAGTGTGCCCAATGTGTCATGATCTGAGAAATCTCAAGATCTCCAGTATTTTGCACTATCCAAACCATTTGATTGCCAACCATACTCTCTTGAATGTTTACCAGTTGAGGCTTTTGGTCTCTTGGACATAGGTTCCACATGGAAAAGGCTTGCGATTTTGGACTATATCCAAATCCTTTAATCATGTTGCCCATCTGAATCTCACTTGCCAACTTAAGATCTGGTTGTTTTCTAATCTGATAAATTATGAATGTTGAGGCTAAATCCCAGCCCTCAGCAAGCAAAATCCCACTGTTTAAAACATTTTTCTTGCCTCATCAGGAGATACATCTTCACTATCAGGGTCATAGGCTTGCAGAGCTAGCAAAGCCTCATTTGTAACTATCTCTTCACCATCTATCTTTATTTGTTCTCTAATTTGTTCCTTCTTATGCCATCTCAAGAAATCTTTAAACTCATTAGTTTTAATAAAACTGTCATCACTCAAAAATTGTTGCTGGTGAAGTAGCCTTTCATCAATACATGCCTTAAGGGACAATTCTATGTTCTCCTCTTCATCAAGTTGTTGTCTCTTTCCTTGTCTAATTACTTTCCTTAAATTGTGGTCATATAACCTGTTGCTAGGAATAAGAGCACTTGTCCTATCTCCTTTTTTCTCTTTTCTAACAGAAGATGTTTGATCAGGGTCAACCTTTTGCCTCTTGGTGGCAGGCTCTTCTATATCATCTGGCTAAGAAACCTTAGTTAGGTCTATAATATGCCCTTGCTCTCCCTATATCTGAGCTGCCTCTGCAACATTTTGTTGAGGTTGGTCAAATTGAGGTGGATGGGCATATTCTCAATCACTATCACTCTCATATTCAAACTCTGAATACTCAGACTCTTTTCCTCCATTCTTTGTATCTAAAACTCTGTCTAAATACTCACAGAGTGTGTAAAAGTTATCAACCATAGCCTTGATCTTATCAAAATATGGTAGGTCAAGGTAAAAACCTCCAAATGATAGTCCATTTCTTCTTATTTGCTTCTCCAAATTCAGTAATTCCTAAATTCTCTCCCTTCTTGTCCTTATCTCATCTTCATCAAGGAGATTCCTTGTAACATCCTCCTCCACACAAAAACCATGAACATTTGTATTTGGTATGGTAGGAGTCAGGAGCTTCCCAGCTCCTGCAATGAATCCTTCTAGGTCAATGTATCTATATAATGCTGCTCTCATCTTGCAGCTTTCCAGCCATGTGCTCACCAAATCAATAGCACCCTTACCAATTGTAAACTGAAAAATTTTAAATTTCCTAGGGGTTAATGTCCCCTTCCTATGCGGTGCAAAGTGCTCATTATCTATCAACAATAGCTTCTAGATGAACTCCATAGCTGCAACTTTGGATGACACATGATAAGGTAGGACATGAGGAGGATGTGTGCATCCATATACCCTTATCATAGTCGCAAGCACTATGATATGGTAGGACACATGATAAGGTTAGGACATGAGGAGGATGTGTGCATCCATATACCTAGTAAAGCTAATCTCATTGTTGCGAGCACTTTTTACTCTTATGCAAATTTGATAGAGATTCAGCGACTACCGTTGATCTTTTCTCATTCTACATCTAACGGCTCCACTAAGTCTCTGAGTATATTTTAAAAACTTTAAATCATTTGAAGACTACGTGACAGCATTAAAATACATAGCCTTACATTCTTTAGTCTCTTAATCGCCAAATGATATTTTCCATTTGGGAGACCATGCGACTAACCTTTGTTCTATTCACTATGGACACGTGTCTCATTATAACTATTTGTCTCCAAATTGCTGAAGAAATGCCGACTTAGCATTTTTAACCAATGACTACCCGGCTACCATATACTTCAATCACCTTGCGGTTTGTCCCCAAGTCTTGACATATTTTACTTAACTCACTTTTTAATTGGAGACTACGCGACATAAGCATTCAACTTGTCACTTAACTATGTTCTGATCTGGAGACCCCCCGACTGAAGTAATTGCTAAGTCTCATGAAAATTCACTATCTGCATGATACTTTGTGTGACACCATGACTTAACTACTTGTTTCTATGTTTCCAAATGACATGTTTCTGTATTGGGAGACTTCGCAACTGAAGGACTTCGCTAAGTCTCATAACTTATAAGGAATATTCTCTTTCTTTTTAAGACATCCCGTCAACAGTTAATCGCCAAGTCTCATGAAAATATGGAATATGCTTTTAGGATTAAGCGACTCAGTGACTATTGAAAAAGGCACATGACTTAAGTTTCTCAAAAAGGTAATGCGAAAATAGAAACTCGATTAACATTTTAGGGCTTTTTTGCATTTTAACTTAGAAGATAGCTTAGAGTTTTGGGTTTTTTCACTATTCATGTGGAATTTGACCTAAGAACACGGAATTTCCACAAAGACACTTCAAAATGGGACAGACTTTCTGATTTGGGATAGAACTTTGGCATGAAGACAACAAAATTTTAGGGCAAACCAACAAAACCAGGAATACAACCAACAGGTTGATAAATTGAAGTTAGAGAAAAAAATAAAGCATCTAAATCCCTACCAAATTGCTTGGTTGCAGAAGGATCACTAGGCTTTGGTCAATGAACAATGTGTGGTAAATTTCAAAATTGGAAACTATCATGATGAGGTATTGTGTGATAGTTATCTTATGCCTATGGATGTTTGTGGTATATTTTAAGGGAGACCATGGCAATTTGATTATTGTGTAGTACATGATGGGTATGCAAATACATATTCCTTAACAAAGGATGGAGTCCAACACAAGATGATACCATTGATGGTAACCGAGGAAAAGGTATGTAGTATTGCAAGAATATGTTTAGTTGATGGAAGGAAGTTTCTAGAAGGCATGAAGCATGAACACACATTTTTTTATTTAATTCTAAGAGTTGATAAAGAGGAAGTAGAAGATGTACCTCAAGAAGTTGCAAATTTGTTGGATGAATTTCAGGATATTATACATGATAAAGTACCTGTTGGACTACTAGTAATAAGAAATATTAGTTATCAAATGGACCTGATTCCTAGAGCTAGTTTTCTGATTAAGGAAGCCCATATAATGACTCCAGCAGAGAGTGAAGAATTGAACAAACAAAAGAAAAAGTTTTTGTAGAAGGGGTTGATTTGAGAGAGTTTGAGCCCATGTGCTATACCAGTAGTACTAGCACCAAATAAAAATGGATAATGGAGGATGTGTACATATTCTCATGCTATCCATAATATTACTATAAATTAAAGGTTTCCCTTTCCAAGGATGGATGTCATTATGGATTACTTGAGTGGAGATAAGTACTTCACAAAGATAGATATGAAGAGTGGATATCACTAAATATGGATTAGAGAAGTAGATGAATGGAATACAACCTTCAAGACAAATGAGGGATTGTATGAGTGGTTATTCATGCCTTTTGGGCTAACCAATGTACTGAATACATTCATGTGGCTCATGAATGACGTATTGAAAGATATTTTGAGTAAGTTTGTTATTGTTTACTTGGATGATATTTTGATCTGTAGTAATACATTGGAACATAATATAATGCATATTTTTAGGGCCTTTAAGAAGTTAAGGGATGCAAAGTTATTGATTAATCTTAAGAAGTATAGTTTTGTGAAGGAGTTAGTGTACCTAGGATTTGTTGTCTCAGTTGTTGGTCTTAAAATGGACCCATAGAAATTGAAGTCCTACTCCAAGGAGTTCTAATGAGGAAAGATATTATCACGGGTTGGCTATATCTTACAAAAAGTTTAACATAATTTTTAGTAGTATCTATGGTCCCTTGACTGAAACCATGAGAGGGGATATAAAAGAGTATAAGTGGATTGTAGGAGAAGAAAAGAGTTTTGATTGTTTGAAGAGAAAAGTTACAGAGCAACCTATTTTGGCCCTTCTACATTTTAATAAGGTATTTCAAGCAGATTGTGATGTTAGTGGAGATTCCATTGGAGTTGTTTTGAGTCGGGAAGGTAAACACATTGCTTATTTTAGTGAGAAGTTGAATGATTCCAAAATAAAATAATTTTTTTATGATTATAAGTTTTATGCTACAGTTGAGACATTGAGGAAGTGGATACATTATATTTTCCTAAATATTTTGTTTACTTTACTGGTCATGAAGCTTTATAGTATTTGAATTTCCAAGGAAAGTTGAATCAAAGGCATTTAAAATGGGTTGAGTTTTCATAGAGTTGTACTTTTGTTTTGAAGCATAGGAGTGAAAGGTCTAATTGGGTTGCAGATTCCCCGAGAAGGAGGTAGAATTTGTTGACAAAGATGCAGATCAAATTTTTTGGGTTCAAGGAACTCAAGAGCTTGTATCTTAAGGGTCTTGGTTTTTGTGAAGCCTGGAGAGCTTGAACATAACCTATTACGCTAGACAATACTAGATGGTTTAATTTTATAATCCAAGATGAAATTTTATTCAAAGGTATCCAATTGTGCATTTTAAATAGTTCACGAGGGAAAACCTAATCAAAGAGAAGCATAGTAGAGGATTGGATGGACACTTTGGTCAAGATAAAAATATTTCTCTGGTTAGTGAGCATTATTATTAGCCACAATTACATCAATATGTTAAGAAGTTTGTGTAGATTTGTAGAATATGTCAAATGTAAAAAGGAACTAGGAAGAATACATGGTTATATGATCCATTAGCTGTACTAGAGAGGTCATGGGAGGATATTAGTATGGAATTTGTTCTTGGTTTACCAAGGACTCAAAGAGGGCATGATTCTATTTTTTTGGTGGTAGACACATTCTTGAAGATGACACATTTCATTCCTTATATAAAAAATCATGATGTTTTTGATGTGGCATAAATCTTTTTCGATGAAGTGGTGAGATTACATGGTCTATCAAAGAGCATAGTTTTAGATCGAGATACTAAGTTTGTTGGGTATTTTTGGAGGAAATTATGGAAGATGCTAAACAAAAATTTGAAGTTTAGCTAATCACACCATCCATAGACTAATGGATAGATAGAAGTGCTGAAGAGAAGCTTTTGAATTTGTTTGAGATGTTTAGTTGGAGATAAGTTGAAGGGATGGGATTTTATTTTACCACAAGCAGAATTGGCATACAATAATTGTATCAATAGGAGCACTAGTAAATCACCATCCATATTATATATGGAAGTAGTCCTAGAAATGCTTTAGAATTAAGGAAGTTAGACAATGGAGAAGAGAGTAGTGTTAAAATTGAAGACTTTGCAGAATGCTTGAAGAATTTGAATCAAGAGGTGAGGAAGCATATTAATCAAATGAATATTAAGTAGAAGAATAGGGTAGATCAAAAAAAGGAGACATAAGGAATTTCAAATTGGAGATGAAGTCATGGATAATTTGAGGAAGGAGATATTTCTAGTGGGAACATACAATAAGTTGAAGATGAAGAAGCTTGGGCCATGCAAAATCCTGAAGAGCCATGATTCAGGAAATGCTTATGAAGTAAATATGTCTAGTGAAATCAATATTTGGGGTAATGAATTTCCTAGTTGGCAACCCAAAATCAAAATTTTAGGTGATGACTCATCCATATGCCATGTCAAGAGGCCTATTTATACTAATGTGTCAAAAAGAAACCCTTTTAGTGCCTCGACTGGGACATGTGCATACCCACTATTGAAAAATTCTCTCCCTTCCATCTGTAGTGGATAGGGAAGCCTTGTTGCATTTTTCCACATGGCCACCATATCCACTATCACCATTGCCTTATCTTACAACTAAAACCTTACACTACAATGTCTTGTCGCATTTAATACTTTTCACCTCTCCTTAATTCATCTACCCTGGTTTCCCTTATTGATGCATATACCATTTACTATGCCTACCTCCTCACAGATTGCACCATATTTCATCCCTTTCTATCTCACATTTTATGCAGTCTTCTATCAGTTTGGGATTGAAACATGAGTGCAACAACACCCTGAAACTTCAACATGGGTGCATTACCTTCCATATTAATCATCATTATTTTACTCTTGCATGAAGGTATTTTACTGGTTTCCTTTCGCATATTTTGCATTCAAATATTTTTTTCATTTCCATTGCATTGAATGCTTCAAACAGATGATATATCTCCTTGATTTGTAGGTGTTGCGAGTGTCTTCCTCCATATCAATCATGGGGCCTACATGAAATGCAAAAAATGGATGGTCTTCGATAAAGGTGAGGATTATTTCCTCACCAAGCCCACCAATTAACAAGAAAAAGAAGCCATTCTAGGTTATAGATTTTTTTTCAATTCTATTTTATTATTTGGTCTTAAGGACTTGTCTTTTGGGTTGTCATGTTTATGAACACAATCTAGAGTGTTCATGAAAACATTCATCTACAAAAGGGAAACATACTCCTATTCTCTAATGTCACAGTCATATTTGGGTAGCTCATTTTTCTAGCTTCATGCATAGAAGTTGGTATTTGAATTCTGGTTTGAATGTTTCTTTAAGATCAATGATGAATATTTGCTTCTCCACACTCTATAACTTTAGTCCTGAGTTGGGTCGAGTTTCTATTCATTTGGGGTTTCTAGATAGTTATATAAATTGCCATGGTTTTTTCTACACTTTATATTTTGTGTTTTATTGTTTTTAGAGTGTTATATCATGCATTTTTCTACTATTATATGATTGGGGATTTTTTTAGAAGTTGTAGTTGTAGTAGTTGATTTTTTTAGAAGTTGATTGTAATGTTCGGTTATTGATAATAATCTGATTATTATTTTGCATAATTGAATCTGAATCTGAGTATATGTGGATATAAATTGTTATATCTTTGGTGTTTTTAAAATCAACTTCTAAAAAAATCTACCCGCTTACAACTATCTACATCAACTTTCAATCTTTCAGCTTATCAACTCATCTCTTCCATCCTCTACCTATCTCTCTCTAAACATCAACCTAGACTCTCTTTTATACAAACTTGCCACATGTCGGCATTATAATTGAAATAACATAAATAAACTAAATTAGGCATGAAAAACACCCAACCAACATGTTATCCATCAGTTGGCCTCCAACGACCATTAAATATCCATAAGAGAGTGACCCAAACAAGATATAGGTCATCACATCTCCCACATGCAACCAAAAATTAAATGCACTAGTCGGTCAGCCCAATAGATATCATAAACCTCGTCGGTGATCAAGAAAACCAAAAAAAAGACCACTCAGTGAGAGGCACAATGGGGCTGAGCTCCATCGAATAGACACCACCGAGAAACAAGTCACCAAGACCGAGACTGAGAAACTAGTTACTGATACTAAACCACAAGTAACCGAGCACTCCAACAAGGAACTCAAGGATAGTTATCGACTAGATTACCAAGCTCCCAAGAAACAAATCAAAATCAAACAAAAACATGTTTTTGGTGACACAGGATTGCCAACTACCCTAGGATGATCCTGCATCAGACAACCTAGGTGTGAAAAGATGTTCTTAGCAGCTGAACAAATATCTGTTGGGATTCAACACGTAGATCCCAAATTGGTTCTTGATATACATTTTAACTGACACACTCTTCCCTCGGTTCTTCTTATGCTTCTCTTTTCCACTGGTACTCTATGATGTACCTTCAGATTTTTGAATCCAAATGTTTGCACCAACCCTTGCAACCATCTCAGATCTACTACCAATGCTCAAGTTCCTTCTTCCTTTGTCTTCTTCCTTCAAAGGAATCAAAATAGATTGTTTTCCATCTTTTAGGATAGTAAATAAATTCCTTTTATAGTCATGAATGGCCTCTCTATCATACTACCAAGGTCTCCAATGTAAAACATGACAAGATCTCATCTCCACAATGTCACATAATAATTTATCTCTATAAGTACCAATGTGAAAAATCACCATGCACTTCTCCTTCAATTCTACTGCATGATAATCTTGTAACCAACTTATCCTATAAGGACAAGGATGCCTCAACCTTTTCAAACCAATTTTCTGAACCATGTCCTCAGCAACTAGGTTTTCAGTACTTCCTCCATCCACAATCACCTTACAACATTTACCGCCAAAATTGCACATAGTCCTAAACAAGTTCTTCCTCTAACAAGAATCAACTTGCTTCAAGGGCAGCAATATTCTCCTAAGCAAGAGAGTCACACCCTCCACCTTAGGGTCATTCTCTGCAACCTCATTCACCATAGTATTTTGGTGACTACCAAACTTCTTATCTATATGTGGACATTTAAATGACCGATTTCCTTCTTCAACATAGTTATAAAAAGTACCTCTGAATACACCTCTACCTATCCTTCTCCTTGGTTCAATAGGTTTTAGTTCATCTTCAACTTTTGGTTTATCTTTTACCAATTGTTATGGCTTCTCTTTCCCTTGGGAATTACCATGATGTCTTCTTTTCAAACTATCTTTTGCCTTCAATGCATATTGATAAGCATCCTCTACCGATTCAATCTTCAACATACCAATCTCATCATGGATATTGAATCTTAGACCATTGATATAGCTCGACACCTTTTCCTTAGAAATTTCTCTATGCCCAAACTGAATAGTCAATTTGTTGAAATCCTCATTATAATCTTCCATAGTCATATCCTTCTATTTCAGATTCTACAATTTCTTAAATAAATCAAGTTCATAGTCGACAGGAATGAACTTAGCCTTTTTCTTTGTTGCCATAAATCTCTACCAATTGATCTTCATCTCACCTTCTTCTTATATGTCCCTCTACAACTCTTTCCACCATAAAGTAACATCTCCTTTTAACTTAGTATGCACCAATCTTACTCTAAGATGATCTTCAATATCTTCTAGCTCAAAGTAGTCTTCCAACTCACCGATCCAATCAATCAGATCCTTGGGTTTCAATGTACCTAAAAAATTGGACACCTCCATTCATTAACTTTTACTCAAGAATGCTCTAGATTTTTGCAACCGATAAGTTCTATCTCCTCCATATCTCTTCAGCCAATCGCCTTTGTCATCTCCAATAGATCTAGCAACTTCAACGTCTTCAATAGCTTCTTCATAACTACCATTTATTCTCAGACGTCTATGCAATCCAACATATCTGATACCTTCTTTGATTTCATTTTTCATTGCCGCCATCTCATATCTAAATATTTTTTTTATCCTCGCTTCCACCTCCTCAAAAAGATATGCAATCTCCCTAGGTTCCAATCTTCTTAGAGGCATCTCTCCATATCTTCAAAAACCCTAAGCTCAACAAGAAACAAACCAGCTCTAATACCACTTGATGTAGTCAATTTTAGAGGATCTAATAATGGTCTATCCAAACTTGCAGCCAACAACAAGACAAAAATGGAAACATAGAAACACCATAGATATAAAAATTTATATCCATATATACTCAGATTTAGATTCAATTACGCAAAACAATAATCAGATTGTTATCAATAACCGAACATTACAATCAACATTTTGGGCTATAAGGCCTTCCTAGTTAGGGCCAAAATAACAATATCTTCAGTAGGATCGTGCAAGATCCAAAATTCCCCATCTACTCTATAGCTAAGTACAAGAAACCAGATCTAAACTTGTGCTCACAAGCCTCCAATCAATATACCAATTTCTATCTACCCACTTACAACTATCTACACCAACTTTAAGTATTTCAACTTATCAGCTTATCTCTGCCATCCTCTACCTATCTCTATCTAAATATCAACCTAGAATCTCTTTTATAAAAACTTGCCACAAGTTGGCATTATAATTGAAATAACATAAATAAACCCAATTTGACATCAAGAACACCCAACCAATGTGTTATCCATCAGTCGGCCTCTAACGGTCATTAAATCTTCATAGGAAAGTGACCCAAACAAGATATAGGTCCTCACATCTCCCACACATAACCAAAAATTAAATTCACCAGTTGGCCAACCCAACATATAGCATAAACCCAGTCAGTGATCAAGAACACCAAAAATAGACCACTCAGTGAGAGGCACAACCGAGCTGAGATCCATCAAAAAACAAGTCATCAAGACCGAGAAACCAGTCACTGAGACTAAACCACAAGTAATCAATCCAATAGGTAACTGAGAACTCCAACAAGGCACTCCAAGATAATTATCAACTAGATTACTGAGCTCCCAAGCAACAAATCAAAATCAAATCAAAATATATTTTTGGTGACACAGGATTTCCAACTACCCTAGGATTCTCCTACATCATAATTGTATGCTTATCTTTTTCATTTATCTTTCCTCAATTTGATTAAAGGCATAGAAAGAACCCTATACTTAGGGATGCCATAAAATCTTTTGAGAATAGAAAGTCATGTAAACCACAAATTGTTGTATAATTGTTTCATTTTTGGATCCCCTTTAGGTGATACTAATAAACATGAATCAACATAAATCCATTTGCTATGAACACAATTAAAGATATGGAAGTGGTGTCTTACAATACTTTCTATTTTCTAGATATTTTATAACACCCTTAATTACAAGGTGGCTTTCAATTCCCTTCTAGGTATGCAATGCACATTTGATTTATGATTGCAATGCACTTTGTATAGTTGTGAATTCTTTTAGGACTGCAATGCATGTTTGATTTAGTATTCCATATTGCAATGCACTTTCAACTTTACTTTTATAGGATTGTAATGCACTTTGAATTTTATTTCTTTAGGACTTGATTGAACTGCATTATGTAAATATCTACATATATTCTATGACCACTTGTATGATCACTTATTACCCTTTTTTTTTACGATTGCAAATCACTTTGTATTCTATGGCCAGTGTCCGCTTCTAGTAGATTATATGTAATAGTAAAAATATTATACTTATGTTTTTCATTTATCTTTCCTCGAGTTCATTAAAGGCATCAAAAGCACCTTGTAATTAGGCATGTCATTAAATTTAATACAAATAAAGTTGACATGAACACAATTGAAGATATGGATGTAGTGACTTACAATCCTTTCTATTTCCTGGTAATTTTACTACATGCTAATTACAAGGTGCTTTTGATGCCTTTCTAGGAATGCAATGCACATTTGGTGTATTCCTTATGATGAAATAATATAATACATGAACCATATGATTAGATAATGGGGGATTCGATCACACTATTGCAACACAATTTGGGTGAAAGATTCCTTACCTCTCTTAAAAGTGGTTATTGATTTGGTAATCAAACACAAGGATTGGGTTACAATCTTGTAATTTTTCCATAATTTTAGGCAAATGGAATGAATTCTTACTATAGGTAATTTAGTTTGGAAATTTATATTCCCACATTAATTTTAATTATTCATATTAAAAAAATTTCATCACTCTCATCTCTTTCCATCTAGGTTTAATTTAATTATGCTTAGGCCTATGAATGTTGTGTGTATGTTTACTATAATTTCATAATTATATAGAATTGTTTCAATTTTCAATTTTAATTTGACATACTATGCATTTATTGATTTTCAAACCAATTTTTCAGCATATCTAAGGAATTCCTAAGACCCGTAGATCAACTGTGCTCTCATAAAATTATATGCAAATCAATAAAAATTTGTTATATACAAATTTAATTTCATTTTTAGTGTTAATGATCAGTTTCCAATTTCATCTCATTTCATTTTAGAAGTTGTAAATATGGTTCAATTACAATTATAGGAGAAATAATAAATTTATTGTTAGGGTTAAAATATGGTTAACATAAGTAAAATTATTCATTCTCAAGCATGTGTATAAATTAGTGTTTGGATAAGATTATTCGTAGACACCTTATACTTTTATTCTTTTAGTTTTTACATTTTCAATTGTTTTAGTTTTACTTCTTGCACAGACTTTATAGTTAAACATGGACTGTCACCTTACACTCTAACATGCATTTTCATTTACTATGGTTCACCTCTCCTTACTTCCCTTGATTTTATATAAACCCACCAACATTTTTATTGGAAGAATAGTAGGGATGCATGTTTTTGGAATAATGGAAGGGTGTGTATTGAGAGGGGAGGGGAGAATTAGTACCCTTAAAACTTTTACAATTTAAACCTTAGTACTTATTACTTGCATAACTGACCATTGTTGCTTTTCTACTTCATGCATGCAATATCATAGCATAAATCTAAATACATGTAAAAAAACATTGAAACATTCATGAAAATTATTTACACATGACACAAGTATTGATAACATAGAAACCCTTGTTAGAGGGTAAAAATTACGGTGTGGATGAAACCCACAAAGCTTCACTATCCACAGAATGGAAGGTGCCTTTTAGGGATACAAGTTGTGATCACTTCTGATGATCTTACCCTGTAAGGAGTAACATGTTAGACTTGTTAAGTCTACTCAATTAAGATATTTTAGCAATATATTGTATGTGTGCACTCGGTTAAGAGATTTACATAAATACTATTAAGTCCACCTTGTGAAAGGATTTTGTTGTTTGCTACAATTTTTAGATAGTAACAAAATATGTGACTTGATTGCTGCAATCTCAAATTTATGATTACAGATCCATTAAGTTCACAATATATATATATATATATATATATATATCACCTATTGTGATGGATAATACCTTTGTTCTGCTCGGTAGCCTTGTATGTAGTTCTTCATAACTAAATTCTTCTTTATGTATTCTTCTACATGAAACTCTCTATCTGATTCATAAATGTCCTTGGTGGCTACAATCATCATGTTCTTGATTGATTATTACATCTCTATATACAATATTTTGACATAATTAGGTTTCATGCTTTTCTTGAAAAACACTAAGATCAAAGGTTTACAACTTGACCTTGATCCCCTAGTTTGCATGAATACAATGAGTTAACTAATTACATCCATGTTTCACGCTTTTATTGATCCACAAGAAACTATTATCTAGCTAAGAAAAAATCTATTTTAAAGATTAAAGTGCTTTAGCTGATGTGTAGTTCAAATCCACTTTTTTAGGTGTAATGGTGCCTCTCGGTGTAGACTGGTGCTCAGTGATGTCTTTGGTTGATATACTACTCGGTGAATGCACTATTGCTCAGTGTTCAAATCATCTTGGTGATCAATGTGATCGGTGAATGTTGTTGCTTGGTGAGTGTTGTCACTCAGTGATCATGACTGACCAACCAAAACTGTCTTCTTGTATACTAATGAGAACTTCTTATCCTTTATGGATTATCAATCTCCCCCTTTGGCATTAGTATCAAAAACTGATATGTACAGTATATACACCAAGTTTTGTATTTTTACAATGAATCCCCCTATGTGCATGCCTCAGTATGTAGATACAATGTATGTACATGTTTCCCCCTTTTTTGAAAGTAATGACAAAGATCTATAACTTACAGCTTGTCAAAGATGTGTTTATGAGATTGCTAAATGACTGCCATCATCTTTTCCCACTTTTCCTTCAAGTTCTCTAGGGTCATTTGTCCAAAGTGATTTGACCATGCATGTCATATATGATTTTTGTGACTGACATCTCAGGGGTGTCAATTAGAGTCTTTGTCATAGTCATGTGTGTTATCAGAAATGTGAGATTCAGTAGTAATATAGCCTATATCTCAGTTACTTCATCTCTGATTTTGCTTTCTGCCTTTTGTATTTCAAGTATCAACCATTTATATTCTACAATATTTTCATAATGTAGTTGGAATGCATTTGTCTTGATTGATAGACTTAGTGCACTAGCTTTTAGATCTTCATCTATCTTGGCTATTTGTTCACTATGCTTGGTAGTGAAGTGCTCTAGTGTGCACAAATTTTGAACTAGGGTAACTACTTTTGAAATAACAAGTTCGAATGTAGCTACTAGTTCAAAAAGTTTCACCTTATTCTCTGCCACTTCTTGGCTGATTTTCTCGGTGAGTTTGTAGTGATACTTCTCTTCTGCTCATTCCTCAATGCCCTTTTCAGTGTCTACATTCAGTTGTGTGATTGCCTCAATCAGAATGAAAAGTTGATCAATGATGGGTGCATTTTGATCAATCTGTGTGTTAGGTATTACCTCCAATAGAATATCCCTTGCTATTTCTAGGACTTGTGAATTTTTTTGTTCCATTTTGAGCTTGTCCCATAGTTCTTTCCTCTTGCATAGCTCCCCATATTTTGTCAGTGACTCAGGATCAAGTGTTCTTGGATCACAATCGGGTATGTCTATGATGGCATCGAGTGTGATAGGTGCTTTACTCTTCTTTTTCTTCTTCTTCTTCTTCTTCATAATGTTTCTAACAACAGGGGAATGTGTTATTATAGAAAGAGCCTTTTGTTTCTTGGTTTCTGTCACTGATTACTTTGGAGGTGTGGTTCCTTGGCTAGGTTGCACTATCTATACCTATTGGTTGGTTGTAGATGTCTCTACTTCAACCTTTTCTTGACTTGCATCCTTTTCTTCCTTTCCACTATCCTCGGTGGATGCATCATTCTATTTGTGCTCTCTACTATCATTTGTCTTCTCCTCATGTTCGTCACCTTTTTCCATTGGTAATTTTTCTTTAGGCTCAAGTGTTGTCTGCATTGATTCAGTCGTTATATTGATTGATTGCATCAATAAAGGCATATTACCTGGTATAAGTGCCTATGCAACATTATTTTTTTCCTTTTCATTTGTTGGCTTGGTGGCAATATTGACATCTTCATCAGACTTTGCATCATCATCAATATCTCTATGAGTTATATCTTGTGTAGTTATGTCTGGTGTTTCCCCTAATGATTGCAATATTTTAGGAATGTCATCCATTTCCTTACTTGCTTCTATGGTTAGGTTAATGGGATTGACATCCTCAGTGTCATTGATGAAAATGTACTCGAGGCTTGGTGTGGCCTCCTTCTCCTCGGTGTGAGCAATCTCAATTAAAGCTAGTACCTGCTCAGGTGGATTGAATATTTGAGTCCAAATCTTATTTCTCTCAATGTAAATATCTTCAAGCTTGTTTTGCAATACCTTGTATGCTTTGGTTTTTGCAGATTACTTCTTTGCATGCTCCTTCATTGTTAAGTCAATTTCTTCAACTATGGAGTTGGGCATGAATGTAACTAAGGATTTCTCTTGCATCTATTTATCCATGTGCAATGCATATGTCCACCTAGCTGATATCTTATATTGTAGTTCATGTGGAATATGATTTCCAAATTATAGAGGTACATATTTGTAAGCTACCATCATCTTAATGATTGCCTCTTCTATTTTGTTCTGATACTCGGTAGATAGAGTTCCCCATTGTCTAATCTTATGATGTTGTATACTTCTTGTGTTGATGATTGACTCTATAATTTCATCAATTATCTTTGGTATTTTGGCCTTTTCTGCTTAGATCCTTTGGTCTCTTTTAGCTTCTTTAGTATCATCACTGTCTTCTCTTCCTCTTACATATCTCTTTCATTGTCTTGGTTCTTGTTTCTCAATTGAGGCCTTTCTTTTTTGATATGTTTTTACTATGCCTTTCTTCAATGGTGGTGAGTCTACCTTAGCTGTTTTGCTTCTTGTCCTAGATGCAACTATTACATCAGTAAAATTTGTTTTCTTAGCCTTTGGTGGCACTACATCTGATTCTGTAGACTTGGAATCACTTAACCCTTTTCCTTCACCAATGGGTGTTTGTTCCTCAGTAATGTCTACTAATTGTTCCAACTCTTCATCAGTTACTGAAAGTTTCTTCTTAAGTTTTTTCACCATTTGTGTTTTCTTCTTTCCTATCTTATTGAATACTAAGAATGTCTTTAGTCTTGACTTGGCTTCTTCATATGTGCCAAATATTCTTACATATTTTTCAACTGGTTCATTCAGTGGGACTTCAATAGCTTTTGTAGCCTGATCTATGTCAAGTTCATATTCCAATGGTGGTAACCATGTTGTTCTTGGGTTGGCATGTTTGATGATTATTGTCTCAGTTTCAAATACAAATCATATCTCATCCTTGTATTTTTCAACCAACTGTACAGGGATTCTCATCCTCTTCTACATCCTATTTTTTGAATGAAGTAAAATATGCATCCAATAGTGGTATGAAATTATCTCCTAGTGATTTAATGTAATCACTAATTTGTGTTGTGACAGGTCGGTTGGTGTCCCAAGTAACATTACCAATGGAAGGAAAGAAATTTAGGAAGTAAAAGAATGTGCACATCAATACAGAACCAAAATTACATGTTCTCATGTTTTCTTCTAGTTGTTTCAATAGCAGCTCGGCTAGGTCTAGTTGCACACCTTTCTTTACTATCTTATATGCAGTGTTGATTGCTCCATAGGAAACACTGTTCATTTTTATTTCTTGAAAGATCTTGTACCCAATCACATATGCACCAAATTTCATTTTAGGGTCAGTGATTGAATTGAATTTTAGACCTATGCCATTCCATATGACTCAAGTTAGCTTTTCAATCTCAGGATGTCCAGGGTGTCTTAGAAATTTTTCCTTCTTAGTTATCCAGTAACCAGTCACTGTGTGAATCACATACTTTGTGATTGGCTTGGGTTCATCTAACTACATATTTCCATCATGCACTTAGCTGAGCATAATGTGAATCCATTCTATTTTGAATTCTTTTGGGAATAGTAAGGCATTGGTTAACCCTTTCACTTCAATATGCTTGTACTTTTCTATCAGGTTATCATCCTTGCATAGCTTCTGATAAGCTTTCTTGATTTCAAAGTCTCCAATCTCTGCAAATTTATAGTGGATGTATGCACATATTTCTTCAACCAGTAAAACCCTAGGTGGGATACTAAAAAATGCTCCCTTGTCGTCGGGTTGAGAAGCAACCTCAGGGAAAAACTTGTAGTTAGGTTCCTCACAGGTTGAGTTCTTTATTAGAATGACCTTATTGTCCTTTTCCATCTTTATCTTCAAGTTTTGAGAATTGGATGCCATTGTTTGTTAATTTAGGACTTTTCACAAATAACTTGTTAACTCGGTAAGTCTAGATACTCACTGGATGTTTGTTGTGAATGCTTGAGATTAGTTGGAGTAGCTTTGAAAGTGTTGTGAATTTCTCTACAATGTAATCATTCTTAATCTCTCTTCTTTTCTCTATAATTTACTCTTTAACTTTGGGTGAACAAATGAGTTCACATTGCCCTTTTTATATAAAAATACCCTAAGTGATGCATTAAATGCTTCACTTACCACTCGGTCAACAAAACAGATATGCTTGATCAACACACCAAATTCTTCAGCTCGGTGAGTAGGAAATTCTTGTTACATGGTGTCAACTTGATTGTCTTTCACAAGTTTACCAACATGAAGTTTATGCTCGATTCATATTGACCAACTAGACTAGATTCACAAAACATAACATGCAATACCATAGTGCATCTTCATTCATGCTAATTTGGCATAATCTCAATGAATATAGGAATAGATGTAAAATACATCTTTGTAGAGTACAGTTCCATACTTACTTGTATTGCTTAGGTGGTGGTTGTGGAATTACCTGATCCATTAGATGAGGTGTCACCAACTATAGTTCTTGGTCCCAAATTATCATTATTTGAAGCTCTCATCCACATTTGATTTCTCATTTTCATGATGTCTTCAATAGTATTTAAATTTGCAAAAGTGCTTGACTCTGTCACTCAATCTATATTGTCCTTACTTAAGTGACCAATCTTATCACAGTGTAAGCATGCCATTCTATGGTTAAAACCAATTTCTAGATCTTCTTATCCATTTCCTTATACAGTTAGTAGCTATATGTCCAGATCTACCACATGATGTACAATTTACCCAAGTGTTGTAATCCCAAACATATGTATTATCGACTCATCTCGGTTGATATGCATTTGCTTGTTCTTTAGGTTTCTAGACTTGCTTTATCTTTTTCTTGCATTCATTAAATGTGTGGCCATACATGTTGCAAGTAGGACAATGTTTTTCCATGTAAGATTTATTCTTTGGTTTTTTCAGCCTAGATCTGTAGTCATGTGCTTTGTGTCCATGCTTGTTATAGTTATAACAATTACCTATGAATGTAGAAGTAGTTTTAGGAATACACTTTATCTTTTCTCTTGCAAACATTAGATGTGTGGCCTGGTTTTCCATAATGATTACATGAATGCCTTTTTGGTCTTAGATTTGTGTTGACATTCCTTTGGTCAACTTAGTTTGATGATTCTCCATGCTTGGTATACCCTAAACTAGTATTTTTGTTAAGTCTTCTTTGTCCATTCAGAAATTCATCCATTCTTTTTTTATTGTCTTCAACTTTCTTGATCATATCGTTATGATATTGTTGAAGCTTCACTTCATGCTTCAGTTTCTCATTTTCTTCTTTTAGTTGACCAATAGCTTCCAATTTTCTAGCAAGTTCCATGTTCACTCAGTTGGCCTCATGACTCATAAGAACTATTTGATTGGTGATCTCAAGGTAATGTTCAGTAAGTCTCTATATCTCAAATTCTTTCTCTTGGAATTTTTTAGTATTCTTTCTCCCATCATCAATAGCCAAAGTTCTTCCTTGTTCAGCTTGTCTTTCATTACTCATAACATCAATCATTCTTACCATTTGTGTCTCTTGATTGATATGTAGTACTTTCACTTGTTGAGTCAGATGTTGATTTATTTCATTTAGGTCTGCAATGGTTCCTTCAGATGTGTCAGATGTACTACCAGATCTAGATCTAGATGAATCAAATAGGTCAGGTATCTCTTCTTCATGATAGTTAGTTTCATTGTAGCAAGATGTCATGACTTTTCTTTTAGCCAATAACTCTTTCATATGTTTTCTTTCCTCTTTGTATTAATGCTCAAATAAAATTTGTATTTGCAACTTTTGATTCTCAATATTTTTATCAAGCTTATACCTTTCCATCGTAAGATATTTTCTCTCAAGTGATTAAAATTTTCCAAATAATAGATCTAGCTATGATACCAATTGTTGGAATAATGGAAGGGTGTGTACTGAGAGGGGAGGGGTGAATCAGTACCCTTAAAAATTTTACAATTTAAACCTTAGTACTTATTACTTGCATAACCAACCTTTGTTTCTTTTCTACTTCATGCATGAATATCATAGCATAAATGTAAATGCATGTAAAAAAACATTAAAACATTCATGAAACTTATTTATACATGACACAAGTATTGATAACACAAAAACCTTGTTAGAAGGTAAAAAATACGGTGGGGATAAAACCCAAAAAGCTTCACTATCCATAGAATGGAAGGTGCCTGTTAGGGATACAAGTTGTGATCACTTCTGATGATCTTACCATGTTAGGAGTAACATGTCAGACTTGTTCTGATTAATTAAAAATAGGTTTTATAAGGACCCAAAACCTTTACAAAGTAATAAAGTTTAGCAGGTTTTACAAGGACTTGAAACCTAAAGAGTGAAAAAAATATATTCAATAAAGAGCAGATACATCTGTGCCAGAGCACCCAAAAAGGAAAGGAAATAGAAAACAAGCAATCGAGCCAAAAAAAATCCCATAGATACAACAATAAAAATAGGGACAACAAAAAACCCCAAAGGGATAGAGAAAAGGATAGCTACATTCCCTGCACAAGTTCCTCCACTTCGATGATCATTATCTGCATGTTGCTGACCAAACTCTTGAGCTCTGCAGTGTCTTTGTCCTCCTTAGGACTATTCTTCGTTGTGCTAGCTCTGGTGCACGATCCCAGGATAATACCCTCTTTGATCTCTTTGCTCTCCTTCTCCTTGTTATCCCTATCCAGTTTGTCCATGAAAATCTGTGCATGGCCACAGTAAGCTTTGATACTAATTAGACATTGTTCCCCAATTTTTTTAACCATATCCTCCAACCTCTCCACCTTAGTATTCATATTTGTGATCTGCACAACACTGCTATCTTTCTCAGCCCTATCTTGGATATCTTTGATTTGTCTCTCCATTGTCCCCACTTTATTAATAAACTCCACCTGGGCTTGAGAATTCACTAGCACTTCTTTCATTTCATTCAGACAAACAACCACCAATTTTTCTCCAATTCCCATACTATTGAGAATATGTATCTCGACCTTCATAATATCAACTTGTTTTTTCAAATTATTCTGATCATCATTCAAATTGCTTACCAGACCAGTAAAACCTGTAATGCAATCTTTGTTGTCCACAAAAAATTGATGCTCCCTTGTGTCCACATTGTCGTGGAAATCACAATCCTTTCTCCCAAAATCTTCATCAGTCCTAGTAATCTTATCCTCTTTTGTATTTCCTTCTCCCTGCTTATTTTCTTTAGTTTTCTCCCTAAGACTGGTCTCTTCAATGACCTCATCTTTTCTCTCCTCCCTATTTTCCCCTCTTTCCTTATCCTCCTAGTTCTCCTCTATATTATCCTTTAAATCTTCCTCGTCTGAGGTAATATTAATTCTCCTCTTTCTGGAATAGCTACTCTTACGAGTAATTTTAACTTTTTTCCTTACCCTCCCCACATTTTCTTTTTTTATCCTCCTTTTTCACCTCCTCAATTTCAGTCTCTATTTCTGACTCCTCATTCTAAATCTTATTCTTTGTTATCTTTTTACCCTTTTTCTTTCTACTTCCCTCCCCAATTTCCTCATCACTATCCTTCTCCATTTCTGACCCTTTAGAGTAGGGATTCTTCTATTTTTTTGAAGCACCCTTTCTGTTATATTTAGGGGTTTTAAACCCTTTGGACTCCTCTTAACTTTCTGTTTCTTCCCCATATATACTATCATCTTCATCCTCTTCAGTCTCTTCTTCATCCTTCAAAATATTCTTCCCCAATGGCCTTTCCACTTTCTTAGTTTTCAGTACCTCATATATGAGAAGCATAAGCCCTTGGTGGGATGTATGATCCCCCTTTGGATCTTTCTGTAAACTAGAAATGGTAGCATCTAATGAACTAAGTAGATAGTAAGGTAAACTAACTTTAACCTTGTACATAAAATGCTTTAATAATATGAAATGGTGCCCATATGCCCTAGTAAATATACCATCAAGAGTGACATAACTGATGATCACATATAGGACATACCTCCAAGGTCTGGAAATGTGCTTCAGATTATGGTAGGAAGCATCAATCTTGACCAATCTATTCTTTTCCTTCTCATCTTTTGGTAAAGTCTCCCAAGCTTTATCCGAGATCAGTCTATCTCAATAAAACTTAATTCCATCCATACCCATTCCCATAGCTTTGGCAATGATCTCCTCCATTACCTCCATATACTGATCACCAACCAAGACCTTGCCCTCTTTCTAGGATTTTGTAAATATTCTAGTGATAGAAGGATTCCTACCATGGATCCATTCCAAAAAAACCACCAGCCCACCCTCTTTCACAATCTTCCATACTCCGTGCTTTTTCTTCTAGTTTTTGCAGTTAACAGGCTCAACCCTTTTCTTATTTCCTCCCATTTTCTTACTCTGGTTGCAGCAAATATTTCTATTATGGTTGTTGATAATGCCAAAATGAGTTTTAAGCAAAACCAAAAAGACCTAGAAAGCGTGCCAAATCTAGCTCGGCGCTCGCAATCATGATAGAGTACTTACACCTTCAAAGGCAATAATGACACATCACCTCCATATTATTGATTTTAAAAAAACTTACCATTTGTAATTATTTTACTGATGGCTCCTCAATCGATCACTCTCAAGCAATAATTTCACTTGAATTAGCATTTCATTTCCATCATTCCACTGTGCCACCTCATCACTCTTACAAGCAGTATTAGCCACCTAGTTAGCAACGTCATTTGCCTCCTGATAATTATGTGTAATAATATATTTTTCAAAAGAGCAAATAATATCTTTGGATTTTTAAATAACATTATAAATAGTCCATGAAGCAGAAGTATCATTATTTAAACACTTGACTATGTTGAGAGAATCCCCTTCTAACCAAAATTTAGTGCTACCTTTCTCTTTAGCTAAAATAAGACCTTGAAGAGTCACACAGGCTTCTGCAAGATAATTCATTTGATTACCAATGGGAATAGCTTTTATACCTATATAGACACCATTATCATCTCTGATGACAATGCCACACCCTACCACCCCCGGATTGCCCTTAGAGGCAGCATCAAAATTGATTTTCTACCATCCCTTTGTGGGAAAATCCCATCTAGCATCCTCTCTTTTAGCTTTGTTATACTTTTTTGGGGGATTTCCATTGATTTTCCAATTTTTGAACAGGGTAATATCATTCTCCTGTAGAGGTTCCAACAATCTATCCTGTAACATAAAATTCTCTTTTATGGCTCTCTTAATCTTAAAGAAAACCTCCTTCTCACTATTCATTTTATCTCTGAACACACTATCATTTCTTTCTCTCCAGACCCCCCCAGCAAACATGGGGGAGGAAAAAATTCCAAATCTTAACAACAGTGTCATGCTTTGATGGATAGATCCAAGATGTAAAAAGACTCTCCAAATTATCAAGAAAAACACACTCAATATTAAGGATCTGGAAAAATAAATCCCAAATCTTTCTGACAAAGGGGCAGTGGATGAAGATATGTCCCATACTTTCCTCCTCTTGCTTGCATAGGTGGCACCTGTTAACAATAGTCATACCTCTTTTTCTAAGATTGTCAATAGTCAGAATTTTATTTTGCATCATTATCCAGAAAAAAACATTAAATATAGGAATGAGGTTTTTATCCCAAACTTTCACCCAAAAAGGCTCTATAAGGTCTTCAACTCCAAATGGTATAGAGAAGAGATAGTTAAGTTACCATCAGTACTATGTTTCCAAACAATCCTATCCTCTTCCTCAATCAAATTGATTGAGTTGAGAATTTTGTTAAGATGTCCCACTCTAATATCAATGATAGATAAATCTTTCTAGTGATCCCTTTCCCAATAGTCTTCAACTTTCCTTCCAAAAATAGTTGTACACTGATTCTCAAAGATACTACATTCAGGGCACTCCTTGAGGGGGGAATGAAGAATCCACTCATCTTC
Organism: Thuja plicata; assembly: GCA_018584345.1. Taxonomy (NCBI): domain Eukaryota; kingdom Viridiplantae; phylum Streptophyta; class Pinopsida; order Cupressales; family Cupressaceae; genus Thuja; species Thuja plicata. Next base: position 3,248,706 of record MU228345.1, read on the forward strand.
CAAAAAAATAACCTTGCTACCATTACCCACTTTCTACTTAATTCCTTTTTTGATTCTGTGTTTGTTTTTCATAACATTTTTCCATATGAAAGACCCAACCCCCTCCCTATCCTCATTCAGAAAGGCATCAAGATTAGGCCTATCCTTATTGTACTTGTTATCCCATATAAGATTCCATTCTCCTTTTGAGTTATAATATCTCCATATTAATTTAGTAAGGAGATTCTCACTCAAGTTCTTAATTCTTCTTATCCCTAAGCCACCTTTCTTGATCGGATAGCAAACTCTGTCCCAGGCTATAAGCTCTATCCTTTTTTTTTCCATCCCTGTCCACAGAAACTATTTTTGAATTTTTTCAATAGCTTCACCAAACTTTTTGGGGATTTTAAAAATGCTCAAAGCATAAAGAGGGAGACCTTGGAGGGTAGCTCTAAGAATCTGGATTTTACCCACTTGACTTAGCAGCATCACTTTCCATCTCGCAAGTTTACTGTGAAATTTTTCCACTAAAGAGCTCCAAAAAGTATCAGAAGGTTCCGAGCAGAGAGGGAGACCAAGATAGGTACCAGGCATAGTCCCCAAATCACATCCTAAAATCCTTATCATTCTCATCTTTCTTTTGTCAGGGACATTGAAGAGAAACACCAAACTCTTTCCCCAATTTATAATCTGGCCAGAAGCTTTCCCATAATTAGTCAGAGCTTTCTTAATATTGCTAGCATTTTTAATTGAGGCTTCTCCCATAATCACTGAATTGTCAAAAAAATTCTAATGAGAGAAAACTTGGTTCTTCGAAGATGGGTTTAACCCTTTAATGTCTCCTTTCCTCACCTGATTCTCCATATACCTTCCCAGACATTCAGCCATAAGGATGAATAGGATAGGGGACAGGGGATCCCCCTGTCTTAACCCCCTAGAAGATTTAAAGAATGAGGTAGGAGGCCCATTGACCAAAACCAAAAAATTTACCGAAGAAATAAGCTGGAAAATGAGATCAGTACACTTTTTGTTAAATCCAAAAGCCTTCCGGACTTGCACCAGAAACTCCCAGTCCACTCTGTCATAAGCTTTAGACATATCCACTTTCAAAAGAAGGCCCTCCTTCCTAGACATCACAAGAGAATGAACATTTTCATGAATAGTGATGATAAAGCCCATGATTTGTCTCCCAGGCAAAAAACCAGTTTGTTGCCAGGAAATCAAAGAAGGGAGAATCGCCAAAATCCAAGTAGTTATAACCTTAGAAATAATTTTTTAAACAAAGTTGCATAGACCATAGGTCTAAATTGATCCATCTTATCATCTCCCTGTTTATTGGGGATAAGGGCTATAAAGGTTCCATTCAGCTCCTTTAGAAGTTTTCTATTTCCAAAACTCTCTTTAACCGCATTGGTCACCTCCTTTTCAATAATATTCTAGAAAGATTGGAAAAATAACATAGGAAAACCATCCGGCCCAGGGGATTTTTCTCCCTCAAAAGAAAAGAAAACATTTTTAATCTCAGAGTTGGAAGAGATAGCATTGAGCCTAAGATTCTGATTTTCATGAAAAGTGTTTGGAATGCACTTAAGAAACTCCCTTTGTTCATCCTTGTCGAGCTCATTGTCCTTTTGCAATAGATTTTGAAATTTTTTTTGCCTCCTCATTATTAGTAATAGTTCCACTAATGCTGAGCTTAGAAATCTTGTTATCCATTCTATGTTTTAGCGTAGTCATAAAGAAATACTTTGTATTTCTATCTCCCTCCTTCATGAAAATATTTCTCGATCTCTGTCTCCCAAAATTTTCTTCTTTTGCAATAATGTCATGCATCTCGACCAACTTTCCATTCTCTTGATCTCTTGAAATATAAGCATAACCATCCTTTTGGATGTTGTCCTAGATTTCCTTAATCTCTAAACTAACACTAGCCTTAGTAGTGAATATATTGCCAAAAGTCTCTTTGTTCCAAGCTTTGATATTATCCTTGACATTTTTAAGTTTTTTAGCTAGGATGAACATGGTAGTACCCTTAATATTTATTTTCCACCATTCATCTATCCTTTGTTCAAGTTGTGGGTGCAAAGTCCACATTTTCTCAAATCTGAATGGAAAGTTTATTTTCTTATCAATTGGGTCCACTAGAAAGGGTATGGGATTATGATCTGATCCCACCCTTATATGAGATGATAAAGAATAGTAATAATGAGTGAACCATTCATTAGTAATGAGAGCCATATCTAGCCTAGCTTGAATGAGGTCCTTTCCAATTCTTGTATTAGTCCAGGTATATTCAGTTCCCTGTAACTCTATATCATGAAGAAAATGACAGTCAACAAAATTCATGAGGTCCATCCTACTGTCCAGGTTAGATTGGCTTCCTCTAGTTTTTTCCTTTTCTCTTAAGGGGGTATTGAAGTCTCCCATAACAATCCATTCTTCATTAATAAATGAATTTCTCAAAGAAGACAACTACTTCCAAAAGACTTCTTTACCTTTTTTAGTATTGAGAGTGTAAATATTAGTCAAAACCCAAGAGGTATTATCCTTCAGATGCCTAAACCTGATACAAGCCACATTATCACCTTGATATATAATATCCCCTTTTATTATGTCTTCATTTCATATAGTAGCAATGTCCCCAGAAGCACCATTAGATTCACCCCCACAAGTTATCCCATTCTTAAAAAATCTAAGCTTTTCAACTTTATCCTTGAGCATTTTAGTTTCTTGAAACAAAAAAATATATGGTCTATTATCCCTAATAATATTCCTAACAATGTCATGTTTATGGGGATTATTCAGTCCCCTAATATTACAAGATATAATCTTCATGATTTAACAAAGGATCCTACCTCCAGAATCCACTGGCTTCCATCCACAATTTTTTTTTTGGCCTCCTTATTTCTCACCTTCTAGTTTGACAGCCTCCCTAGCGAAGATATAATAGCTCCCACATCTCCATTTCTTCTATTTCTTGTTGCTACCTTTCTGCTTGGTAGCTCTTTGTCCTTCTTTCCTTTTTTTCTCACCTAGAGTTTCTTTCTCATCTTCCATTTCACTCTGTTCCCAAGAAAGGATTTGGCTTATCTTTATAGGGTCCCCCCAGTTAGGTATTGTAGTATCATGATTTCTTCCCCCCTTAGGAGTCATTTTCGATTGGTTAAGGGTTTCTTGACTCAACACCATATTATATTGTTTTTGCTGCTCTTTAGTATTTTCAACCACTTCTTGAGTGTCGGACTCTGGGCTTCCTTCCTATTTTTTATCCTCTTTCTCCCCATTAGGATCTTATTTTTCTTCATCTTCTATATCCACTATTATTGTTTCCATTATCTCCCCTTCTTCTACTTGGGCTTCTTCTGTATCCTGATTTTGTCCCTAATTTTCACCTTTCTTAGGATCCTCATTATTTGTAAGAATTGCTGCAATAGGTTTGGATATCACTGTATTTCCTAGTAAAGCATTATTAATAGTGTTAGATTTACTATCTTGTCCCTTTTTCTCTTTATTTTGGCCTTCCCTTGCTATCTCTCTTCCAGCTTTGATAATCCTCCCTATAGGAACCCATTTCTTATTATTTTTCTGGATAACTTTTGTCAGGCACTTCCTTTCCCAATGTCCATCTTTCTTGCACTAAAAACATACAAAAGGGATGGTTTCATATTCAATAGCTTTCTCCCATGATCCTAGTTTAGAGTTTAGATTTGTTTTCTCTAGCATATCAGTATCCTGTGTTATGCCAACATAGATCCTTGTGTAGGTGAGTCTTCTCCTGGAAGTAGTAACATTATCTATAGAGAGAAGTTCTCCAAATGAGTTATCTATCCCTGCAAATATATCCTCCAACTAGTATTCAAGAGGCAAACCATGGATCATGATCCATACAGGGACCTGACTGACAGCTTCCTCCTCGAAGACTAAATTGGGACACCATTTCTAGAGAATAAGAGTGTTTTTCCCAATCATCCAGGGCCCGTTGCATAGGACATTCATTCTATATTCCTCACAAGAGAAAAAAAAAGACATGCATCCCTTTTCCATGGCTACCACATCAACTTGCCCTTTCATACCTCATCTTCAGGATATGAAGGCCCTTACCACTTCAATATTTGGTCTAACCCCTAAAAATCTTCCAACCAGGGAGTTAATCATTCTTGCTATAGAATGATCAATAATATGGTCTAGGATGTCTATTACAAAGCTACATTGAGAAGGTCTTGAAGTGTTCTTAACTGTTGGTAAACAAGATTTACCTGAGGGTTTGACTCCAAAAAGGGATGCCCATTTTCTAAAAGGCTTCCATCTTTTATCAATCCTGGGTTCCCCAACTGGGTCCCCAGGTGCCAGACCAGCATCAAGATCCTTCCCTTGGTTCTGATTGTCCTTACCATTGTCTAGCTTACTATGCTCAGAGGGTCCTACATCCTTCGAACCAGTCCCACCCAAATTCAAACTTGAATTTGGCAGCTCTCGCGTTCCAAGCTCCCATGCTCCGCTCCCGCTCGTTATCAACATTTTAGACTTATTAATTCTACTCGGTTAAGAGATTTTAGCAACACAATTTATGTGTACACTTGGCTAAGAGATTCATAAAGACTGTTAAGTCCACCTTGTGAAAGGATTTTTCTATTTTCTACAATTGTTAGAAAGTAACAAAATATGTGACCTGATTGCTGCAATCTCAAACTGTTGATTATAGATCCATTAAGTTCACTATATATATATATATATATCACCTATTGTGATGGATAATACCTTTGTTTTTCTTGGTAGCCTTGTATGTAGTTCTTCATAACTGAATTCTTCTTTATCTGTCCTTCTGCATGAAACTCTCTATCTGATCCATAGATGTTCTTGGCGGATATAATCATCATGTTCTTGATTGATTATTACATCTATATATACAAGGTTTTGACCTAATTAGGTTTCACACTTTTCTTAAAAAACTCTAAGATCAAACGTTTACAACGTTCCATCAGATGTGTCAGATATACTACTAGATCCAAATCTAGATGAATCAAATAGGTCAGGTATCTCTTCTTCATGATAGTCAGTTTCATTGTAGCGAGATGCCATGAATTTTATTTTAGCTAATAACTCTTTCATTTTGTTTCTTTCCTCTTTGTATTAATGCTCAAATAAAATTTGTATTTGCAGCTTCTGATTCTCAATATTTTTATCAAGCTTATACCTTTTCATTGTAAGATCTTTTCTCTCAAGTGATTAAAATTTTCCAAATAAGAGATCTAGCTCTGATACCAATTATTGGAATAATAAAAGGGTGTGTACTGAGAGGGGAGGGGTGAATCAGTACCCTTAAAAAATTTACAATTTAAACCTAAGTACTTATTACTTGCATAACCATCCATTGTTTCTTTTGTATTTCATGCATGCAATATCATAACATAAATGCAAATGCATGTAAACAAACATTGAAAAATTCATGAAAATTATTTATACATGACACAAGTATTAATAATATAGAAACCCTTGTTATAAGGTAAAAAATACAATGGGGATGAAACCCACAAAGCTTCACCATCCACAGAATGGAAGGTGCCTATTAGGGCTACAAGTTGTGATCACTTCTGATAATCTTACCAAGTTAGGAGTAACATATCAGACTTGTTAAGTCTACTCGATTAAACAAACACAATGTATGTGTGCACTTGGTTAAGATATTTACATAAAGACTGTTAAGTCCACCTTGTGAAAGGATTTTGTTGTTTGCTACAATTGTTAGAGAGTAACAAAATATGTGACCTGATTGCTGCAATCTCAAATTTCTGATTACAGATCCATTAAGTTCACAATATATATATATATATATATATATATATATATATATATATATATATATATATATATAACCTATTGTGATGGATAATACCATTGTTCTTCTCAGTAGGCTTGTATGTAGTTCTTCATAACTGGATTCTTCTTTATCTATCCTTCTGCATGAAACTCTCTATCTGATCCATAGATGTTCTTGGAGGATACAATCATCATGTTCTTGGTTGATTATTACATTTATATATACAATATTTTGACCTAATTAGGTTTCACACTTTTCTTGAAAAACTCTAAGATCAAACGTTTGCAACTTGACCTTGATCTCCTAGTTTGCATGAATACAATCAGTTAACTAATTACATCCATCTTTAATTTTTTTCTTGATCCACAAGACATGGTTATCCAACTAAGCAAAAAGATATTTTAAAGATTAAAGTGCATTAGCTGATGTGTATTTCAGGTCCTCTTTTTTTGGTGTAATGTTGTCTCTCGGCGTAGACTGGTGTTCAGTGATATCTTTGTGTACTGGTGCTTGGTGATGTATTTGGTTGATATACTGCTTGGTGACTGCTCTATCACTTGGTGTTCAAATCATCTCAGTGATCACTGCGCTCGGTGAATGTTGTCACTTGGTGGTCATTGTCGCTCAGTGATCATGACCGACTGACTGACCAAAACTATCTTCTTGTTTACTAATGACAACTTCTGATCCTTTATGGATTATCATTATGTATGTGTGTATATGTATATATGTATGTCACTATGTGTATATGTATGTGTATGTACATACATACATACATATATTTATATATGTGTGTATATATATGTGTGTATATATATATATATATGTATATATATATGCATATATATATATATGTATATATATATGTATATATATAT
>MU228345.1:3269899-3283184 GCA_018584345.1 Thuja plicata
CTTTGTCCTACAGAATATTGTAAGGGGAATACCCATGTGGCTTTGCATATTGTAATTCTGAAAGTTTGTAATTCCACATTTGTGGAGATAATAAGAAGCCCATTTTCTGTTCTTGCAAATTGTTGTTTCTCTGTTTCCGTTATATGTTTGTGGCATTAAGGGGAGCACCCTTCATCAGAAACAATTAATAGATTATAGTTAAGTCCTTTCACCCAATATGCATTTTCACATTTGATCAGATTATTCAACATGATGGTTACTTTTCCTTCAACTGGACAAGGTGAGTCATTACCCATCCTAACTGATCTACCATTATAATATTCAAAAGTTTCAAACTTTTCCTTATCTCCAATCATGTAATGAGTATAGCCACTATCAATAATCTAGACATCATTCTTTCTAACTTTAGATATGAGTGCAGTTTCAACATACCTTTCTTCTTCATCTGAATCATCCTTCATAGCAACAAATACTACCTTAATATCTTCATCAGAATCGATGTTAGTATTTTAAGTTTTCTTTTCAACTAGGTAACAAGCCTTCTTTCCTTTGTCCTTTTAGTCTTGGTTATCTCTTTTGTCAGAGTTTCAGTTGATTCTATAGTCTCGATCATCACTTCTATCAAACTTCTTTTCATAAGATCTATCATTGTTTCTTTCATCTTTTCTCTTGTTAGGGCATCTAGCAACAAAGTGTCTAGTTTGTTTTCAATTAAAATACACCAATGGTAATTTACCTTTCTATCTACCTTTACCTATTTGCAATCTTCTAGCCATTAGTGCTTCAATTTCATCAAGTTCTTGTTCATCACTATCACTTTCACTATCATTTCTCATAGTGTGTCTATGACTAGATTTGCTTATTTGCAGAGAAGATTTGAATGTAGACTCAATAGGTGGTAAGGAATTATTGTCATAGTCATTCATATCAAATGAAATAAGTCTACGAATAAAACTATTATAAACTAAAATTTTCACCCTATTAAGTGTTTGAGCCTAACAATCTAGTATACCATGGGAATCACTTCTAGATTGTGGGACCTTTGCTAACTAAAGTGAAGCCTCTAGATTCTAGGTCGGTTCCTCTTGGATAATAACCTTATTTTCTATTTTAACATGAAAGTAAACTTGGAAGGAAAAAGGATAGAAGGAGAACTGAAGGGAAATGACTGAAAAAAGAAAAATATCCTACTAGGTGATACATTGATGGTAACATGAACCATAACACAATGACCAAGGCTAGTTTAAAATTTCACACAACTTTCTGAACAGACTTGCATAAGTATTTCATAGAGAGGTCTGGAATGACAAGAGGCTATTTAGGGAAAGAGAAGATTACACAAACAATAGCCTATTAAAAAGAAAAGACACAAACTATGACCTGCAAACAGACATTCACTCTAGAAAATAGGTACCAAAATGAGACAAAATGATAGGGATTGAACAATATCCAAAAGATCATCTAAATCTGATCATTTATAATAGTGCACAAAGATGCAGAAAGAAAGAGGGCTCAAGAAATCCAAGATCTTTGAAATATTAGTCACTGTATTATAATCCAATAAGAGAAATACAGACAAGAAGGCCCAGGCATAGAGAAAATATCTCAAAAATCCTTTGCATAATCTGAATTCCAATGATAAATTAGAAACACATAAAAATTTAGGGGTAAATAAAATGCCACAAAAACCTTGCATAAGATTAAAAAAACCTCTAAGCTACGAAAGCTCAAAAAAAACTTATATACAACCTCCCCTAGTATGCAGGCTCAGGAGTCAATCCACTGCCCAATTAGGGCAAAATTAGGGTTACAACAATTTTTTAAATGACAATGTAGAAACCCTAAACCAGTTAAGTTTATCATCATTGCAATCAGAAAAATATCTCAGGAGATTAGATATGTCTTTACAAATATCTCCCATATTGCCATAATTCAAATAGAATAAGCGACGGTTCTAACTATCTATCTTGAAATTTGTCTTTATCACCACCTCTACAAGCCATCATGAAAATAGATTCAAATATTTGAATTCAAATACAAACGGTCACTATATGGTGTGGAATTCTTGATAAACGACTCAGATTTGAATCTTCATCAACTTTAAAACATGACCATCGATCCTTTTTAAACTACCCATGAGCACAAGATTATATCTGCCACATGTCACCATGGCGTGTTGTCTTATAGGTTAAACAACTTCATCTTTCTCTTCAAGGCATTAAGTCGGCCATTCCATCTTCATTACTTGTTGTGCCTTTATCTTAACTTTCCAACCCAAGACCCATGATGTTAGCTACCACATGTCAACACATCTTAATGGCTTGATCACTAGATCGTGCGCATTTTGCCTTTAATCCTTTAAGCTGACCATCCAATCAAAAAGGACTTGATGGGTCTTTACTTTCCTCTATTTGAATATCCTAGATCCACCATGAACACATGTCACAACAGCTTAATGGATTATGTGATAGATCTTGAACACCTTTTCTTTAAGCCTTTAAGCCCACCGTTGGATTAAATCAAAGCTGCTCATAGATTAATCAATCAAAGATCCTGCATAAAGGTGACCCCACCATCCAAATGTCACCATGGCTTAATGGCTTGATGGGTAGATCTATATAAACTTGTCTTTAATTCATCAAGTCGACTGTTGGATCAAAAGAGACTTGACTAAACTTTACCTTTTTCTGACTTCACCATGGCTCCACCATGGACACATGTCTTCACGGCTTAATGGCTTGATTTTTAGATTTCGATCAACTTGTCTTTAATCCTTTAAGCCCACCATTAGATCAAAAGGGAAATGCATGCACTTTATCATAGCCTTTAACATAGGTTGGGCCCACAAAATACATGTGTCATCATGAGTTAATGGCTTACTGGGTAAATCGATTGCATCTAGGCATTAAGCCATTACGTCCTCTGTTAGATTAAAAGGAAGATGGATGCACTTTATCCATAGAACTTTAAACAATCTTGGGTCTGCCAAATACATGTGTCATCACGGATTAATTGTTTTAAGAATAGATAGACTGCATCTTGGAATTAAGCCTTTACGCCATCTGTTGGATTGAAAAGAAGTTGCACGACACATGATCATTAAAATAAAAGGCTTGCGAGTATCCAGACTTAGGGTAAAATAAAATAATTAAAGTGCCAAGTCTATAGGATAATAAAAACATGGCCCCTCCAAATGGACGACTTAAAACACATGAAGAAGTGGAAATTTGAGTGGAAAAAAGGTAATGAAGAATTAGAAACGCCACTAAAGAACTAGTGTTTTAAGGAATTTCATAGGGTTTTCTTGCATTTAGGCTTTATCCCATGAGCTAGGGGTAAAACCAGTGACCTAGAAAGATGAAAAAAACATGATAAAGACCAAGAATCAAAAAGAATTCATACAAGTTGGGATCTACCCTTGTGGGAGCCTCATTTTTCTCCACTTGTAGCCAAATTTGATAGAATGGGGAAATTTGGATAATATTTTGGCAATTTCTACTAGATGTCATCCTGCTAGACATATAAAACTGGAGACCTTATGAAAATCCATTGGGCATAGGAGTCTGTATCTAAGCACATAAAAATTCTAGGAAACAAGAGGATTGAAACCAGGAGGAGGAACTACAACCAAAATAGGAAAGGGACTATATACAAGCAGAAACAAACTAACTGACTGTGCTCAAGCAATTTGAGGAAAGAAGGAAGACTAACCTAGAAAGAAGAACAAAAAGCAGGAAACTTAATAAAAAGATGGAAAAAACTTGAAACAAGGCTTTAGGTGAAATCCATTGATAAAAATTGGAAAGGATTCTCCTTCAAGATTTGATAGCTGAAAAGCATTATGTTCCTTGCACTTAGTGATCACAAATGGGCCTCCCCAAAAAGAATCAAACTTGGTATGTCTGCCAGGCTTGGATCTATATTCATCCCATTTGAGGACTATATCCCCAACATTGAAGCTTCTTGACATGGATCTCTTTCCAAAGCTCTTCTTGGTTTGCATCTGTTGAAACTCCTTGGTTTTCATAGCCTTATCTCTGTTTTCTTCCAACTCCATGAGCTAAGCATATCTTAACTGCAAGGGGTCTCCTTCTTCAAAGAGGACAAGCTGAGTGAAAAGGTCTAGAGTTGGCAATTCTGTTGAGATGGAAAATGTAGCTTCCTTTCCATAGACTAGCATGTAAGTGTTAGAAACACTGAGAGGGGGGGGTGAATCCATGTTTTTCTATTTATTCTATTTCAGCAACTTTAAACATTAATCAAATATATATCAATTGAATCTTAACATAAGAAAACATAACACATGATATGATTATGGGGAAACCTTGATCAGAGGAAAATCCTGGTGAGAATTAGTACCCACAAATATTGCACTAGTATAATGAACCTGTAAAAGTTCCTTTGCCCTGTTAGGAGCAGTCTTTCCAATGCAAGTACAATGGCCTGGTTAAGGGTCTGACCCTGTTAGGAGTCTTTTAAAAATGACCCTATTAGGGGTGAGGACTCACTGTCCAATAAGCTCACTTCTCAGTAGAATGAAGGCTAAAACCTCCTTGATAATAGATATACACTATATCCAAAAGTGAACTGTTGTATATGACACAATTGTCTGATCAGTTCCGATTATGTGTTGATGCTCTTATACTCTTAAAGAGCTTTATCTCATTCTAACATCTTATACTGTTCTTTTATATATCTACTTTTCATATTTGACAACACTATCTAATACAACTTTGCATGTTATATGTGTGTGTGTGTGTGTGTGTGTTCATGCATGAATAGACACGACCATAAACAAGACCTTAGTCAGCCCAAAATAAATATTCACAACGCTTCCAAACAAAATGGCTTAAGCATGTTTACAATAGTAATTAAGACATGATTACAAACATACTATTGTGAGAAAGGAAAATTTGGTTGTAAAGGAACACGATAATCATATTAAAGCATTCTACAACTAAATTAACAAGCTACATACATGATTGAACCGAAAAAGAAAAACTTAAACAATAAGGAAACAAGGAAGTGCAAACCTCCTCAAACTGAATCTAAGCTCCCCTTTTGATGTGTTCATGCTTATGGATGTGTGCTCAAGATGTGTTCCAAGCTTTAAAGGTATGTTCTCTAAACTGACATTATAAGTTTACTCTTCAAGATTGGAATATCTAAGCTAAAACTGACATTATGATATTACTTCAAAAGATGGATGAAATATGAAGGAATGAGCCTTTTGTTTATAGGAAATGGGGTTGAAAATAGGTGGTTCATATGAAAAGATGAAGAGAGGTCAAGATGCCACTAGAAGAGAGCACATGAATTGTGCTTCTTTAAGTGCATCAAATTGTGACACTTGTCACAATATTATTGGGTTGAAAGTAGGGAGGAATGTGACCATTTAGGGAAGAGAGCCAAGAAGACTCTAGAAGATAAGGCTCATAAAGAGGGTGTAAGAGGAATTTATGAGGGTGTAAGAGATATTTATGAGGTTGTAAGAGATACTTATTCTTATGGATAAAAATAGCTTGAGATTATTGAATTTGACTTTGGGGGTTGAGTTCCTAATCAAGGATTAGGAATGTGACATGGTTAGGGATAGAATTAGGGTTAGGGTTAGGAGATAAGAAGGTGGTTAGGGGGATAAGGAAGGGTTAGCATGTGTGAAGAGGTTGGGATTAGTTTGAAATCAGGGTTAGGTGGTTGGGATTGGTTAGGTTAGCATGTGTGAAAGGGTTGGGTTGAGTTTGAACTCAAGGTTAGGGGTTGGGATTGGTTAGGTTAGCATGTGTGAAGGGGTTGCATTGAGTTTGAACTAAGGGTTAGGTGGTTGAGATAGGTTAGGTTAGGGGTTAAAGGGAATATTAATGAATTGAATTACATAAATAACATATTCATTCAATAATAAGGGAATAGGGTTTTAATTAATTATTCAGCTATTGGTTTCTTTTAATAATTAATTAGGACTATAGCCAATTAATTGAATTAATTAGGGCTAGGGGGTGAAATAGGTCAATTAGGTAATGCTTGATTACTTAACTGATAATTCTCTAAGAAGGCACTAAATGTGATTAGTTGTGTTAATCAGATTTAGCTGTCTACATTTTGCCCCTCTTCGACATAGTGTTAGAATAACGCTATTTTCAAGACATTTAAAACAATAGACGACGTGAAGATGTGGACATAGACAACAAAGTTTTACTAGAGTAATGGTTAGGATAGAGTTAGAATAGGATGACCAAGATGATGCCCCCTTGAGAGGGCGACAGGGAGAGAAGGCAAAGCCCTGGTGGCATCTTGAAAAGAGATAGCCAGGAGAGACATGATAGAAGAAAAAGGAAGTGGGGATAGAAGAATGAGGGATGGGATAGTCAGGTGTGCATCAAGGATGAAGGTTAGGTGTGAGAAAGGATTTTATTAGACTAAAAAGGAAATGCTATGCTAGGGACAGGATGGGGGTGATTTTTTTCTTGAAGCTTGAGCAAGGGGTATTCCAAGATGGAATACCGCCATGTAGTTGAGCACTTATTTTGATATAGCAACGCTAGAGACTATGCCAAGGTTACTAGGAACATGAGGCCTTGTCACCAGTGTTGCATAGGACTGACACAACAAACACATGATGGTTGCCCCTACATCAGACATGGGTCCCAGAAAAAACCATGGTGTAAAGGATGCTGGAAAAGCCCACAAGAAAATGACATTTCCCAAGTGCAGCATGCAAACCCAAACAGATTACATACATGCAAGGATCATATCCAACTGACTCACAAGAAGAAATCCAAAAAGATCAAGTTCCCTATCCTAGGTGCATCCATTCGTAGTGTACCATGATATAAAGAATCATGGCAACTTTGAGGATGAGAACAACCGAAAAGAATCAGGAATGATAATCAAGAACCAAAATCAAATTTTAAGATAAAAAATTCAATAACAAGACACCTTTTTCCAGAGAGATCAACGATATGGGATAATGATCAGATTGAGATTAGGTCAAGAGGAAGGATACATCCTACAAGAACCTAGTGATGATGACGATCTAGATTTAGGTCAATGAGAGGAAGGATACATCCTCAAGGACCCATTTCCAAAAAGATGATTGGATTTAGGTCAATGAGAGGAAGGATACACCCTCAAGGACCCATTTCCATGGAGAGGTCATGTGTGTATCTAATTGGCCAAAAGATGTGATGATGATCAAATTTATGAAACAAGATTTTGTCATAAGGAACTTGCAGAAGCACATGATTTGGAACAGAACTGGATCACTTTCTACAAGGAGACCGACCGAGGATGTGAGATATGTACAAGTAAGACCGGACTCAAGAATGGACTTACATGGACAAGATATGCATAGGATTGAAGCTTAGGGATTGGGATTGGGATGAGGTAGATATGCATGATGTTTCCCCGGTTGAGCCAAAAGGTCAAGATAGAGTAAAAGAGGATGGGGTGCTCTAGATGTGGGAACGATGTATTTCAAAGAAGCGCAAGGATTGGTAAGGACGCATCCCAATGATGATGAAAAAATTGTTATCAAAACTTGCAACAAGATGAAGGGTGTTCTTGGATAGGCTTCTTGATGTTTTCTTTTGCTCTTGGATAGCTGGAGGATGTGGATATGCTTTGTATGTGATGGTAGGAAGCCTGAAGAATTAGGATTAGAAATATGGCATTGGGTGCATGTGGATAGATGAGAGATAGATACCAATGACAAGGGATGGAACTAGTGATGGAATATATGAAAGGAGGAATAGGAAGATGGAGAAGATGTTAGGGAGTGTGAAGAGGGAAGCACTAGATGGAAGGAGCTTAGTATAAGAATGGATGGATAGATGAAGGATTGTGGATAGGAGAGGAGGATTGGGAAATGAAAGGTGCATACGAGAAGGTCTCCAAGGAAGATGTCACCAAGTAACAGAATGCCCCCACTTAGGATAGGTCATACATGTGAGGAAGCATTAGGAGGGGATACGATAGGATGGAAGAGAGGATAACAAGAGGATGATAGAGGTGAATGGAAGATAGGATGAAGGGTGGATAAGGGAGGAAGATAATGCAGAAGGATATATGGAAGGAAGGATGGGTGGATAAAAGGATAGGTGGATAAAGATGCGAGATGGGATATGGATGTCAAGAGATGTCCAAAGGAATGTAGATATGGTGGCCTATATATTTCTCATCAAGATCCAGAGGAGGATGGAGGAAGTGAAAAGGACAAGACAGGATATGGATGGTGGCCAAAATGAACTATGCCCCCAAGTGTGAAGAGCAACTAGATGGAGGAACTACACATGACGCATGTTTACCAGGTTTTCATCATGGTACTTGTCCAAGGTGCTTGTTTGCCAAGTTTTGACTAGTGAAAGAATTGAGTTCTCTTTCTTTTTTTCTTTTTTTCTTTTTTTCTTTTTCTTTTGCTTCTTTTGTTGTTTTTTTCTTTTTTTTTGTTTTTTTCTACTTTCTGCCTTGCATTTTTTCTTTTTGCTTTGCTTTTCTACATTTTTCTTTGCTTTTCTACTTTTTTCTTTACTTATTTCACTTTTTATTTTGGTACTGATCACAATATGTTCGTATAACTTTATGTGGGATGAGTGACTTATGAAGATGCAGGGATAAGATGATTATGCGGGGGGAGATATGTGGGATAAGGGATATGATAGTTGGAAGTATTCAGATAAAATGATGGAAAGTGAGTGGGATAGGGGGATGCTGTCAGGATTAATATTGGCACATGTTGTGAGGGATGTGGGAAGAGTGAATGTGAATCAGATGGTAGTTGTGGATGCGATGTAGGAATCATGGTAGGAAGTTGTGGGACATAAGGACCCAAAATAGATGTTGAAGATGGAGGAGAGGAATGCTCAGCTAGAGGTTTAGTAACCTTGGATGCCACAATGGATTTTTCTTGTAGATGCATGCCATCTTTTTGCTTTGGGATCCACATAGTTTTTTATTTTTCTTTGGTGGTCCTTTGTGTCCTTTGAAATGCAGTGCATTTTTTGAGTGGATTTGTTTTTGTTGGAGCATGTCATTTAGAGTGGACATAACAATCTTTAGCATTTTGCAGATATTTTTCTTTATGCATTGGTGATTTGGCATCCAAATTATAGGGAGTAGCATTGGGACAGATATGAGAACTTGCATGAGATGGAGGAAATATGGATGGAGTGGTGGATGTAGGATGGTGGATGGAGCGCATGGGTATGTACCTTTGTTGATCTTGATTGGGAATGTAAGTGGTGGGATTTTTTATATGGGATTGATGGATGAAGGAAGGAGTGGGATAAGATATGGGATAAGATTTTGGGACATAGGGGCCCAAAATGGATTGAGAGGATGAAGGAGGAATATGGTAGGTTGTCTTGGGTTGCAAGGATGGAGGAGGGGGGATGGCATTATATGTTTTAGAGGGATGATAGGAAGAGGCAATTGAGGGTTTGAAAGAACTCTTGAACTTTGCTTTAGTTGTACCAAAAATATTGGATGAAGAACCTCTAGGTGTGTAACCAATACCACAAAATTGTGGATGTCTTTTAACAGAGATGGGCTCTAGTATACCTTGCTCATTTAGGCCTAAGCCTTTGACTTGATAATTCTATTTTTTTAGTTTTCGATCCATGATAGGGTACTTATTTCCTAGGGAACAAGATGCGAGTCCATTATCAAGAGGAGTGTAAATGGTGGACATGAAATTTATTTCTGCTACTTTAAGTGGACTGCCACAGATGAATGTAAGTGGACGAAGGGGATAGAGTAATGGTGGTGGGCTATTTGGAATTGGAGGTGATAAAGGATCATTGAGTGGAGGAGATGGGATGCTTGGATCTTGACTCTGATGGGGTAATAGATTTTGAGATGGAACAGGTAGAGTGGGAGGATCTTGATTTGAAGGAGTGTATGAATTAGGAAGTGGGGTAGATAGGATGCTTGGATCTTGACTTAGATAGGATAATGGATCTGGAGTTGGAGTAGATGGAAGGATAGGATCTTGAGATGGAGGAGTGAAGGGAAATGGATCAGGAAGTGGAGTGGATGGATCAGGTAAGGGATGGAGGGGGATGTTAGGATCTTGATATGGAGTGGATGGAATGATACAATTTTCATTCAAGTCAATGGATACTTCAACATGCTTTTGGATAAGTTCTTGACATGATTGGATTGATGTGGATGGTGTGATGGGGGATATATGGATGGATTCTTCAGATGGAGGGGATGGAAGAATGGGAGATTCTGCGAATGTAGTGTATAGATGGATGGTGGATTTCGTAATGGAGGGAAGAAGGGTCAAGGCGTGAGGTTCATGGGATGGGGTGTGGATAGTGTTAGGAGGAGAATATGGGGATGAGGATTCTATGGAGTTAATAGATGGGGGGACTTCAATGGTGTTGGGAGCTGGAAGAGGATCACAAAGTATGAGATTGGGAAGGGAAATAATAGGTATGGGAGATGGAAGAGGAATGATGGGTGCGAGAGATGGAGGAGGATCAGAAAGTATGAGATCCAGAAGGGAAATGATAGGTTTGGGAGATGAAATAGGAATGATGGGTGCAGGAGATGGAAGAGGAATGATGGATGTGGAAGATGGAAGAGGAATGATGGATGCGGGAGATGGAAGGGCTTCATCACTAGTGTTTTCCCATGGGGGGCTAATATAATGTGACTCTTTAAGAGGTGGATTTTCTACTGGCTTCCTTGTGAAACTCCTTGGAGACTTACATATTGAATGGTGGGAAGATGGTATGGTGAGATAGTTCACATAGGTAGGCATGGGGGTGACTTGCAAACATGATTGACTAATGGATGGAGGGATGGATTGGGGTATGGACTATGTGTTAATGTAGGTAGGAATTGGAGATGGTAGATTGGGATAAGATGGGGGAGATGGATAGGATAGAGTGGATGATGGAGGGGCAATATTATGAGGATTCTGGTGATGGATTGGAGGGAATGGAGGACTAGGATTAGGGATTTGAACATGGGTTGGAGGATAATGAGATGGGGGATTATGATTAGGGATGTAGCTAGTAGTGTTGTTATGGAAAGACAGAGGGTGGGATATGGCCATGGGATAAGATGGAGGCATATATGTATAAGAAGGAGATGTGGATGGAGGATAAGAAGGATTTCCCTTGTCAAAGGTATGATAAGGAGTGATAGTGGGTATGCATGGTGGCATGATGGGGTAGTGCGGAGGAATAACTAGATTTTGGGAGATGCTTGGACTAAGCTTGTTAAGATTTTAAAAGTATGCATCATGATCAACCATAGCATCATCATCATTAGAATAGGATGCAGGTGCGAGCTTGCTAAGTCTTTCAATATATGTGTCATGATCAACAAGACCTTCATCATCGGGATAGGATTTAGATGTGAGGTTGCAAAGATTTTCAATATATGTGTCATGATCAACCATATCATCATCATCAGAATGGGATAAATTCAAAAAAGGGGTGGTACGACCAAACTCCTCATAAAATAGTTTTGACATGATGATGCAGATGAGTTGGATAGGAAGAAAGGATGAAGATAGATAGAAGATTGAAGTCAAGATTAGGATTTAGTTTTAGCTTAGGATTGTAAGAAGGACTGACTCAAAAGAAGATGGAAAGGATGGAGGATCAAAACAGACAGCTCTACTAGAAGGACCCGATGACACTAGAAGAAACTGATGTTAGAAAAGAGTAAGGACATAATTACGAACCTAGGATGAAAATATTTGGAGGCTTGGGTGTACAACTTGGTGATATGGAGGCTTTTCATCACTTTCTTTTGTTTGATGGAATAGGACATGAGCTCAATCTGATACTTCTTAGGATGAGGCAGTGACAATGACAAGTGTTCGTTGGAGTGGTTTGCTGTTTGGAACAAGTGATGAGCTTTTTGGAATTTTGTGAGAAAATAGTCTTGCAAGAGGCAAAGCAACCTTGCAAGAAGCATAAAATGTTGATCTCCTTGGCAAAAGGACTTTCAAAACTTTCAGATTGTGTATGTTCAAGATTTGGTTTTCACAAGGTTTGTAACACTGAAGACAAATACAAGCACTCTCTACCTTAAGGATGTGGTGAGCTTGAAAACCTTTGTCCACATATGTAGGCACACACACAAGAGATAATCAAAATACAACCACCATCAAACATGCTATGGCTCCATGATGTCGTATTAGCTGACTCCAAATGCTCAGGGTGGCACAAATGTGCAAATTTCTCAGGGAAGTTACTATCTTCCTTGCCCAATTGATAATCAAGCTTTCGGGGATGGATCAGGTAGGTTGCTAGATTTATGAGTTGCTAGTATTTTTGTGGTCTCCCCACAATCAGTTTGTATGATGTGACTCACTTAAGATCCTAGTTCAACCATGCCAGTATGCTGAGGATATTCACTCAGTATGGACTAGCATTGAACACGACCCACCCGAGCTTGAAGGGATATAGACAGACCTTTAAGTCCACCTTATTTCTATACCAGCTGAAGGATTTTACCAGTTTGGGGTCATTCTCTAGAAGGACTCGTGCTTCTTCTAGACAGGCCCCTCTAAGCAGATCTAAAGATTTATAAAGAGTAGATCTGCAAAAAAAAAGTTTGAATGGTCACAATCACCTTTCTCTTGCACCAACAACCACGAGAGCCAATGGGAGAGGATAGTGCATGAAGTGAGGTTGTGTTCTACAAAATTTTGTGCAAGTGCACCAAACACATAAGACACGCGATTGATTTCTGATAAGTTAAGCAATGTGTGTTTGATCTAAAACTGAAATAAACTCGCAAGCTTGTTCTTTTTATGAGCACCAAAGTGAGATATTGTTTGCCTTGTTCAATTTGTCTTTATGCATTCAAGATTGAGTTCATTTGATGTTCAATTTTAAACCCAAGAGGAAATGTGTGATTGCTTTGTCAAATTTTAAAACCCAAAAAGTGAAGTGTTTGATAGTTAGTTCAATTTTAAGATCCAAAAACAAGATGTGTGATTTGATTGTTCAGTTTTAAACCCAAAATCAGATGTTTGATTGTTCATTTTCCTTAAAGCCTTCAAGATTTTGTGCATGTTCATTTTAAACCCAAAAAAAATGTTGACTTTTGTTGACTTTTGACTTTTGTTGACTTTGACTTTGACTTTTGTTGACTTTGAAACCCAAGAATAAATGTGAAATGTTGTGAGTACATACTGTTAAGATTGCTAAACTGCAATCTTCCCAAGAACACCTGCATGCATAGCTATTACATAAACAGAAGCAAAAGACAGAAGATAGAAGGATCTATGGAGGCCAAAAAGCCAGAGACATCGTGTGCT
>MU228345.1:3308095-3324779 GCA_018584345.1 Thuja plicata
AAGATTATTTAAATAAAAGGGTGAATTATTGCCACATAAGTGTCCTTTCACATGGAATTATGGAATTCCTTTTTGAGGATAATTCACCCAATAATTAAATAACCTTTCAATTCCTTTTATGTATATTTACTAAAGGGGTGGAATTGATTTAATTAAAAGCAATTAAGACTTTAGGATTAAATCAATTAATCATAGGGGTTTTTAGCTAATAATCATTGAGAATTTAAGAATTAAATGTAATGTCAGATTTATGAAAATTTGAGTTTTCTGCATTTGAAACTCAATCAATTAAAGTCAATTAGGAGAAGAATTTGCCTAGTACAATAGGACTTCGAGAATAAGAAAATGCACCAAAATTGATTGGATTATTAGGTGCCAATTTTGGGGTGTTACAAATAGAGTCTCATCTATCACATTTAGGTGATCAATTATATTAAGAAGGATCTTATTCATCAATAAAATTTGCACAGAGAAGATCATTAACTAGTTCATTCTCACAGGTAGATCAGAAAAATCCTTTAACAAGGTGGACCTAATAATCCTTTCTCTAAATCTCTTAACAAAGTTGCATCACTTATTGTATTGTACAAAATCCTTTAAATAAGGTGGACCTAACATTCCTTTCTATGCTCCTAACAGGTCAGACCATCAGAAGTGGTCATTGTAAGCTCTAACATGCTAAATTTATACTGTAGTACTAAATCTTGTGGGTATCATCCCCACCCCAGCTTTACTTTATTTTGGAAGGTTTCTAGGTAACCAAATATTGTGTTATGTGTTTTGTATGATTCTTTACTTTCAAGTTCTATGCATGCAAAAAAATGAGTTAATATAATTATGGATTAAAAGGATTAAGGTTTTATTGGTTCTTGATTCACCACCCCCCCCCCCTCTCAGTCACTAGGCACATCATATAGTTCCAATAATTGGTATCAGAGCAGTGGTTCTATTATCAGAAGTTTAACAGTTTGAGAAGAGATCAGAGGCTATGGAAACATACAGACTAGAGAAAGCCATTAAGAATGAAAAGGTAGATCTTAAAGTGGCCATGGATCAGATCAAGAA
Organism: Thuja plicata; assembly: GCA_018584345.1. Lineage (NCBI taxonomy): Eukaryota > Viridiplantae > Streptophyta > Pinopsida > Cupressales > Cupressaceae > Thuja > Thuja plicata. Next base: position 3,309,161 of record MU228345.1, read on the forward strand.
ACTTAAGGAGCAGCTCTCTCTTTCCCTAAAAAGGAAGAAAAGAACTAGAAGTACAGATGAATGATAGGAACTATATAGAAGAAAGAAGTGAATACTTTTGCAAAGAAAAAATCTCTAAAGAAGTTGATGCAGCAATTGAAGACTTACTTACAAAGAATATCACTTTACATGAAGTCAGAAAATTGAAAAGAGAATAGAAAATTCATTCAATTAGAATATGTGAAGTCATGGAACTAAAGAAAAAAGTATAAAATGACAGAGACATAGCACAAGAAGATAAAATACTATTGAGTACAAGATTAGAGGAAAAAGAAAATGAAAACCAACACTTGTCACTTCAGCAAGATGATTTGGTAAGTCAACTCAACAATGCAACACAAGAATTTGTCAATCTAAGGACAGATAATGAAAGACTAGAGAATGATCTCAATGTTGAAAAGAAAACAAATGAAATTATGATGAATTCACAAGCTAGCATGGATCAGGAAAGAAAATTAAGACATCATGGACAGACTGGTTTAGACTATACTAAACAAGGTGAATCTTCACAACAAGGAGCTCAAAAGAACAAGCCTACATGCAATCATTGTGGTAAGTTAGGGCATACATAAAATAAATCTTGGAGAAATGGAAATTCAAAATTCAATGTAAAATGCTACACTTGCAACAAACATGGACATAGAGAAAGTGAACGGAAAGAGAAACCCAAGTTTGAAGGAAAATGCTACAAGTGTAACAAACAAGGGTGTAGATCTTCTGAGTGTAGAACTAAGAAGTGGAAACCTGCTAAACAAATAGCCAAGGCAATTTTTGGTTGGGATTACAACACATGGTAAATATGTTGTCATTATGGTGAATATGGGAACATAGGTGCAAATTGTATGAAAACTCACTTCAGAAAAAGGGATCCTACTAAGAGATGTTATGTGTGCAAACAACTCAGTCATCTAAGAAAGAACTGAGTGAACAGAGAAAAACTTGATATTGGTTTTCAAGATGGAAAAGCTAAAGTCTCAAAAATCAAAGCTTAGATGAGAAATCAATGGGTAAGGAAGTCTACTAACAATTTAGATCAAAACAATGAAGGATCTATTGGCACCCAAAAAAGTGAGCTGGGTAGATCAACCATTACAGAATAAAAATATGAGGTGACTAGAACTATGCAATACAATCCATCACACATCAGTTCCAGATGAGATAAAGGTCCATATCTATATATTGATGCATGAGGAAATATTAGATTTCAACCTGAGTTAGAATTTTAGTTACACTCGAGCTACTCTGGCTTAACCGAGCTAAGTGGGGTAGTATTGAAAATTGGAAAGTTGGTTTCACCCGAGCTTTCGAGTGAATCTTGGAGAAACACCTGAGTCATGTCAACTACTATATATATAGGATTTAATGAAGTACTCTAACATTTGAAAATATCTTATAAATGAAGGGTTGTAAAGGTTATTATTTACAGCTTATAGATCAATTTAGAGCCCTTAGCAATTCAGTATGAATTTGTAATTGAAAGCGAAGTTTGTTCAATTCATCCAAACAACATGGCATCCAATTCTCATAGAAAAGTCAAGAAAGGTTCTGAGATGTTGGTGAGGAATGCAATTTTTGATCCTCCAGTGTTTAAGCTTCATTCGGCGGTTGTAGAAGTTATAGACCCAATGGGAGATCATTCCCTAATTCCTTTGAAAGTGTTACTAGTTAATGAAATACAAAGCTTCTATTAATGCAACATATAGGAGCTTAGAACCATTGAAATGAACAAGGCATATGATGAATTAAGTACAGATGGGAGCTTGAAGCCTAAGCATAAGAACATCAAAACCAAGGGTTTGACACACATCATGCACATGCTAAATAATCTCCAGGTAAAATGGATGAGATATGTTCTAGCCATGTTCACAACATGCACCTGTGGTTGGATCATCCTATGAAGATCACAAAGAAGATGATACACCATGTCACTGGGTTCCCTATGCTAGAAAAGCCAAAAGCTACCAAAACCCTAACCTAGGATGACCTAGCTGAGCTAACTCTTGCCGAGTGGGATGGAAGAGGCATGAGACTTAATGGAGTAACTGATATGGAATTAAAATTTGGCATCCATGTCATAGACCACAAGATATATAGTTCAAGAAAACCCAACACTGTTCCATATGAAGCTGTTGACATAGCATACAAAGTGGTGAAGAAGAATCTGGTATTCGACCTAGCAGAACCGCATCTCATACAGTTGAGCAAGAATATGGAAATCATCTGAGTATCCAAGACCAATTCATGTAAGTTTGGTTCTCTTCTAATCTACGTACTCTTTTATGTTGAGAAGTTCTTTCCCTCCAAGGGTACAGTAGCATGGAAGAGGGATAGACCAATAATCCATCAGATTAATGAATTTATAGCTGAGTTAGGAGATAAATTTGATAACATTATGGATGGATACTTTGAGAATTTTAAATAGAAGATGTAGAGTAGGTACAGAATTCCTAAACAACTAGTAGAAGATTACAAAGATGAAATTTATTTTCTAGTTGATTGTGATAAGGTTTGTATACAAGTTGTAAGGCCTAGGGTTGCATGGGTAAAACCCCTCTCATATGAAGTCAACATAGATGACACAAGATATATCATTACTTTGGAACATATGAGAAAGCTAAGAGTGGGATATCTTAGGAGATTGAGATTCCCAAGATTTTGAAAAGAGGAAAGAAGAGGCTTGATACATTTAAGAAGTAAGGAAAGACCTCTGACTCTCCTACCATCTCTGAGAGTAAAGAGGATACAGTTGAAATAGAGGATGTTAAACCTGAGGAAGATAAGGAAGAGACCAATATTGAACCTCCTCAGAAGAAGAGGAACGAAACACCTAAATAGAAAAATGCAAAAGGCACTACCCCTTTAATAATATCAAGGAGAAAAATTATATTAGGTAAAGATGAGGATGATGTTGAAGAAACTAATACTGTGGTTTTCATAGAACCAACACACACACTTGATCAGAAAATCAAAGAACTAAAATAAGGAAGAGCTATGAGTTCTTTGAAGTCACTTAATTATGCTTTTAGGATTGAGGAAGAAAAAAAAAAGATTGAAGAAGCAGTAGTTGAGAAAATGGCAAAGTGGAAATATGACCACTCCAAGCTGAAGAGCTATATGACTGAAGACCTATTCAAGGCAGCTTGTATTCCCTAGTATAATGCAGTCCAAACTAAAAAGGACATAAGGGAACATACATTAAAACAAATTATACCTACAATGAAGGGCAAAGAAGTAAAAGAAGCCCTGAGTAAATATGAAAATAAAGGGACATTAGTGTGGAAATAAATATTTTAGATAAAAGAAGAAACTGATAAGGAAGAAGTACCAAGTACAGACCCTCCAGAATAGGAAAATGATGACACATTACTCAAGGTATAGACTATTGAAGAGTCCAATGCTGAGAAGATTGCAGTAGAGGTAATGGCATCATTACCCCAATCTCCTATTCATAATATAGTATCTCTGAGCATGGTCAAGGTTGCAGAACTCACATCTGAACAAGTAGTAATCGAGCAACAAGCTCTACTTACTACTGAGCCAAGCATACCCGAGTCATAGAAGGACAAGGTAGATATTTCTACTGTTATTATTGAACCATCAATTAACATTGATTCAAAAATTGGTACTAAAAAATTCAATGACCTAATTAATATTGGTAAAAGGATAAGGAAGGTAAAGGTAAGGAAATTGTTCTTTCACCGAGTCCTAAGACAAAAGGAAAAGAAAAGGTAGTAAATATTGATGAGATAGATCTTGATGAAGAAATTGTGATTCCAAATTGGGATCAATCCAGCTTATCTATAGAACAAATGGACACTCTGGGAGAACTTTGGAAGAAAAGAGCTACACAATAGAAGCTCTAGAAGGAAAGGAAAAGGAACAAAGTACTTGAAGATGTCAAGGGAATATTTGTAGATGCATTGGAGATTGAAGTCAATGAAGGTGACTCAATAATGGATCAAATTGTTGACATTGTCCGCAAGTTCAACACAGATATTATTGGTCAAGAGAAGTTACTTGAGAAAGCAGAAAGGAAATTTGAGAACAAGGTTCTAAAAAATATTGTAGAGAAGATTGCAATTGACCAAGTGTAGCTTACAAATATAATCAACACTCTAGCAACCATAGTAACCAATGTCGTAGCACTGTTTGTAAAGTTAAGTGACACCTCTAACTTTACTATGGATATTAAGAACAAGTTAGTAAAGATTGATGTAGGTATGAAGGAAAGTGCAAGCCAGTTAATCAGTTGACCCAAGCACTAGTTCAGCTCATTTCATGAAGATCAAGTATCTTATTGATCTTCAGGATGACTTGTTGAGAGAAGAAGCCAAAACTAGAGAATCACTTTCAGCCATACAGAGGCAAATACTACCACACATGGATGTAATACAGAAATGCATCACACATGCAAAGACACTCATTCATGACAACAATTTCTCAGTTGCAGAGCTATTGATAGAGTTGTCTGTAGAGCTGAAAATTGAATTGCACATCATGAAGGTGCTACAAGAAAATTGGGATAGCACTTTGTCTCAGATTTTGAAGGTACACAGTGATTTCCTATCTTATTTTGGAATAACCTTGTAAATATCACTTTTGGCATTTTTGTCAAAAACAAGGGGGAAATATCAATATACTGTAAATAAAGGGAAAATATCATTGAGGAAACACATGTACAGTGGAACTGTGAAAAATAAATACTTTATAAAATAATTTTAAAAAACACAAAAGTAGAGTCAGTTGGACCTGAGCAACAGAAACAGTCAAAACTCGAGAAGACAGTAAGGGGGAGTTTTGACATATTAGATACAAAATTTAATGATAACTATTTTTGTCACTAATGCTAAAGGGGAGATTGTAGACCTTATGACAAGACATATTGTCAATTAGTGTCAAAACACTTAGTCATCTAGTGTCCGACCGAGCCAACAAGCATTATGCAAGTCCTGAGTGATCAGCTTTGCCCAAGTGACCAGCATCGCCTGAGTGATCAGTATGGCCCGAGTGATTTGCAGCATTTCTCGAGTGATAGTTTATCACCCAATTAGTCCTCTAGACCCAAGTGACACTTTGAAGTTAACTTTGCATATATTGTTATATATCATTTTGTTTATTGCAGGCCGACTTATAGAGTTATTTTTTTGGCTAAAGATATATATGTAAGATAGTTTTGTTTTATCCAAAAGAGAGTATGTAATAGAGGATGTATGGTGAATATGTATGAAATGTATAATTAAGACATGTGAATGGAAGTTTTATTAAGAGAAGATTTAGTTAGGACAACAAAGTCTCATCTATCACATTTAGGTGATCAGTTATATTCAGAATTATCTTATTCAATAATCAAAGTTTCATAGAGCACATCATCAACTAATTCATTCTCACAGGTGGATCAGAAAAATCCTTTAAGAAGGTGGACCTAACATTCCTTTCTCTAAATCTCTTAACAGAGTTGCATTACTTATTGTATTGTACAAAATCCTTTAAACAAGGTGGACCTAACAGTCCTTTCTATGCTCATAAGAGGGCAAACCATTAGAAGTGGTCATTGTAAGTTCTAACAGGCTAAATTTATACTATAGTACTAAATCTTGTGGGTATCATCCCCACCCCAATTTTACTTTCTTTTGGAAGGTTTCTGGGTAACCAAATATTGTGTTATTTATTGTGTATGATTCTTTACTTTCAAGTTCTATGCATGCAAACAATTGAGTTAGTATAATTGTGGATTAAAAGGATTAAGGTTTTATTGGTTCCTAATTCCCCCCCTCTCAGTCACTAGGCACATCATATAATTCCAACAATAGCTTGATTAGGGGGTTGGTTGCAAGAAAAACACCATTCATTTTATGAGGCCACATTATTCTGACTTGGAACCAGCTCCCTAGTCAGATTTTTAGAGTTGAGGGGTACATGATTATAAGGCTGGAATGGTCTTTGATTGAATTTTTTCCTGTGGTCTTGGTAATTCCCTTGATATGGTGGCCTATTCAACTGATAAGATTGTCCCTAATTTTGATATTGCTGGTTAAGACCTTGATTTTGGTGCTGAAAAGGTGGTCTAACCTCCTGATTCTACTTTTTTATATTGGTCAACTCTTTGGTTAGGGTATGTAACAGATTTTTCATTTCTTGTTGACCACTTTGTAGTATTTTATTTGTCACTTGTTGATCACTTTTCATTGTTTGTAGTTCTTGGGAAAAACCTATCCCCAATCCCTCATTGCTAGAACTAGCTTGAGGTGTCACAATAGTAGCTATGGGGGTAAATGGAGGGATTTGCATAGGCATATTGGGCTGAATGTCAGGAAAAATAGGCATGGGTGGCCATGGGGCTATCATACCAGCTTGAATTAGACAATTTTCAACTCTTAGTGCTATGTCAAAGTCTGAGGTAGTGAGGTACCTCCCATGGATTGAATCATGATAGATATGTTTCTATTCAAACTCTTCAAGAAGTATAGGAAAGCATGGTCAGCTGAAGGCCTTACGGAAATAGGAATCATATTCCATGTCTTGAGAAATCTATTATTAAAGTTTGTCATCTTCTTTTGAGGAGCTCTTTTTATGGTTGTGAGTTTCTCAACCAAGGATAGATAGTCTAATTTATCTTCAAAGTATTTACTAAGGGATTCCCCTAATCTATCAAATGAATCAATAGAACCAAAAACTAAAGTTCTAAACCATTATAAGGCCTTACCTTTGAAAGAATCTACCAACAAATTAGTAGCTACATCCTCTTCAGTAATATAATGAATATTGAAAATAGTAGCCACATCTCTTATGTGTTCACAAGCCATTTTCTGTCCTTCTCCTGTGAAATCAGGTAGAATTTTGAGCACTACTAAGGGCTCATCATGATGTTGAGAAAAATATAATTGAATCCCTTGATTGAAGGGTACAAAATAAAACTATATTGCCATTGCAGGGACTATGATTTGTTGAACAACAACTATGTGAACTATATTTGAATCACAGAGTGGAGCTAAGTCCTCTAGAAATTCTTTGTTTAAAGATCTTCCTCTCCTACTTGAATGTAAAATCAAGGGTCTCTCCTATGAAACATGTGGTGTAGACTGTACTCTCCTTGTAGGGAATGTCCTTTGAGATGATCTCCCTTTTCTTCTTGTTGGAGGCAACTACAAAAATTCAAAAGGCTTTGAGCTCCTTGTTTCTATCCTTCTCATAAATTTGAATAGGACTGGATCTTCCTCTTCTTAACACCAATGGAGTCACCTGATATGCTTTGAAGAGAAACCTCTTTAGGTCAGTACGATCTAATGAACATATCAGAGATGACATGGTCTCTAAAGATAAAATTCTTTATGGTCCCACCGGGTGTGCCAGAATTGTTATACACTAAATTTTGCACCCTATTAAGTGGTTGAGCCTAAAAATCTAGTATAACATGGGAATCACTTCTAGGTTGTGGCACCTTTGCTAACTAAAGTAAAGCCTCTAGATTCTATGTTGGTTCCTCTTAGATAATCACCTTATTTTCTCTTTTAACATGAAAGTAAAATTGGAAGGAAAAGGGATAGAAGGAGAACTGAAGGGAAATGACTAAAAAAAGAAAATATCCTACTAGGTGATACACCAAAGGTAACATGAACCATAACACAATGATCAAGGATAGTATGAAATTTCCTAAATATAGTACAGCACAACTAACTGAATAGGCTTGCATAAGTATTTCATAGAGAGGTCTGGAATGAAAAGAGGCTATTCAAGGAAACAGAAGATTTCAAAAACAATAGCATATTAAAAAAAAGGCCCAGGGGTAGAGAAATTATATCAAAAAGCCTTTGCATAGTCGAAATTCCAATAAGAAATTATAAACACATGAAAATTTAGGGGCAAAGAAAATGCCACAAAAACCTTGCATAAGTTAAAAAACCTCTAAGCTATGAAATCTCAAAAAAAACTTATATACAACCTCCCCTGGCATGTTGGCTCGGGAGTCAATCCACTGCCCAATTAGGGCAGAGTTAGGGTTACAACAAATTTTTTAAATGAAAATGTAGAAACCCTAAAACAGTTAAGTTGATCATCATTACACTCAGAAAAATATCTCAGGAGATCAGATATGTCTTTAAAAGTATCCCCCATATCACCATAATTCGAATAGAATAAGCGACAATTCTACTTGTCTGTCTGGAACTTTGTCTTTATCACCACCACTACGAGCCCTCATGAAAATAGATTTGAATATTTGTATTCAAATACAAATGTTCACTATATGGCATGGAATTCTTGATAAATGGCTCATATTTGAATCTTCATCAGCTTTAAAACACAACCGTCGATCCTTTTTAAACTACCCCCGAGCACAAGATCAAATTTTTCATGTGTCACCATGGCGTGATGGCTTATAGGTTAAATAGATTCGTCTTTCTCTTCAAGGAATTAAGCTGGCCATTTGATCTTCTTTACTTTCTATTCCTTTATCTTACCTTTCCAACCTGAGACCCATGACATCATCTACCACATGTCACCATGGCTTAATGGCTTGATCACTAGATAGTGTGTATTTTGCCTTTAAGCCTTTAAGCCAAACGTCTGATGAAAAAGGACTTGATCAATATTTACTTTCCTTTGTTTGACTAGCCTAGCTCCACCATGAACATGTGTCACAATGGATTAATGGCTTATGTGATAGATCTTGAGCACCTTTTCTTTAAGCCTGTAAGCCCATCATTGGATTAAATTAGAACTACTCGCAGATTAATCAACTGAAGACCTTGCATAAAGGTGACCCCACCATCCACGTGTCACCACAGATTAATGGCTTGATGGGTGGATCTCGAGAAACTAGTCTTTAATTCATCAAGCCAACTGTTGGATAAAAAAAAACTTGACTGCACTTTACCTTTTCCTGACTTCATCCTGGCTCCACCATGGACACATGTCTTCACGACTTAATGGCTTGATTGTTAGATTTTGATCAACTTGTCTTTAAGCCTTTAAGCCCACCATCAGATCAAAAGGGAAATGCATGCACTTTATCATAGCCTTTAACATAGGTTGGGCCCAAAAAATACATGTGTCATCATGGCTTAATGGCTTACTAGGTAGATCGACTGCATCTTGGCATTAAGCCATTACGTCATCTGTTGGATTAAAAGGAAGTTGGATGAACTTTATCCATATAACTTTAAACAATCTTGGGCTTGCCAAATACACATGTCATCATGGCTAAATCACCTAAAGGATAGATAGACCGCATCTTGTAATTAAGCATTTACACCATCCGTTGGATTGAAAAGAAGTTGCACGACACGTGATCATTAAAATAAAAGGCTTGCGGGTATTCAGACTTAGGGTAAAATAAAATAATTAAAGTGCCAAGTCTATAAGATAATAAAACATGGTCCCACCCGATGGATGACTTAAAACACATGAAGAATAGGAACTTTAAGTGGAAAAAAGGTAATGAAGAATTAGAACCGCCACTAAAGGCTTAGGGTTTTAAGGAATTTCATAGGGTTTTCTTGCATTTAGGCTTTATGACATGAACTAGGGGTAAAACCAGTGACCTAGCAAGATGCAGAGAACATGATAAAGACAAAAAAACATGAAGAATTCATACAAGATAGGCTCTACCCTTGTGGGAGCCTCATTTTTCTCCACTTATAGCCAAATTTGATAGGATGGGTAAATTTTGATAACATGAACTATCAAGAGTAACATTTTTATTTGCTACTGCTCTCATTTCTTGAATTACAGATACTCTAATAGCATAAATAGGTAGTAAGGTTCTTAGAATTTTACTTACCATTTTTTCTTCCTCAAGTACTCCTCCTACTCCTCGGATAGCATTAACAACCTCTTTAATTCTACTACTATACTGAGTGATGTTCTCTCCTTTCATTCTTAGGTCATCAAACTTTCCTCCTAGGATTTTAGCTTTATCCCTTAGCACATTTGTATCTCCTCGATTTAATAGCTTGAGTTTGTCCCACATTTTCTTTGTATTTGTGCATATTTTGACATCTTCAAATTCAGCATCGGAGAGTGAAGAAGCAAGTTATATCATCATAGAATTGTGTTCATGTTTCTCTCTCAATTAATCAACAGTTGGAGGTCCAATAGGTAAAACAAATTTAGTATCCAAGTATTGTGTGACATCATTTCCAATACCTGATAGGTGGAGTCTTATCATGCTTTGACATGATGCAAAGTTATCTTTTTTCAACTTAGGCACATCCCTTTTACCCATCTTGTGATATTTAGCATGAGTCTTGAAACTCTGCTTCCAAGCACCAAATCTCTAATACCAATTGTTAGAATAACTGTGAGGGGGGTGAATCAGTGGCCTCAAAAATTAATCCAATAATCCAACCTAAACTTTATATCACAAATATAATATCCTTAGTTATCATTTAGTCCTACAAGATGTATTCCTTTAAGTAATCTTAACAAATAGATACTTCTCACTGAATATATTGTTTATATATTTCTAAGCTTTACCAAATAGGAGCAATTAAACTTAGTGTTTACCGACCAATCCAATTTTAGTAATGTGTAAAGAAAAACATTAAATAAATGAACCATATACACATTTGACACATGGATTTTTAATGCAAAAACCTTGTTAAGGGAAGAAAAACCACTTGGGACCAATAACCCAAAATTTTCACTCTTTTGAAGTGAGCTCGGTGAAGAGCCAACCCTGTTAAAGGTTACAAACACACTGTTAAGTGAAACCTTGTTAAAGGATTTAAAACCATTGGTTAGAATTTTTACCTTAGGCATTCACTATGTTGTCAACAAGAAAAACCTTTTGATACTCTTGAGTATCTCAATACATCAAGGACTATTAAATCCCACTCAATTAAGAAATTTTTTGAAACAATGGTTAAAATGAAATAGTGAATGATCTGCTCAATAATACAAATTTTACTTGAATATTTTCAGATCTATTGTAAGTCCATAATACCTCTCTGATCAATGTTCTCTTCGATTCCTTTTCTCCCCTCTTTGTTCTTTTCTTCTTGATGAATGTTCTTTCTTCTATTGCTTAGTGTCTGTAGAATTCTTGGCTCTATTATTCATCCTGTATTATCCATAATATATTCAGGATTCCTTCTCTTTTCATAATGAATTACTTGTCTCTTTATATAGACATGATTTCACCATTTCTTCTCCTTGTCTTTCTTATTCTTGACGTAGATTCTTTCTTGATCCGCAAATCTCGCCATGCATTGCTTTAATCTTTAAAGCTTTTCTTTAGTTTTATCTCATAGATTTCTCCTTGACAACTAGGAATAAAAATTGATTTGAATCTTTAGTTCAACTAGTTGATAAAAAAAAATCAATCAATCAGTTAACTCTCTATATAGATCCTTCTAGCTAAGTGTTTTGTCATTTTCTAACTCCAGTTCTGATTGTTGATCAACTCTTAATTTTCTTTGTTATTGACTCCTGTTGTCCTTGGACATCAATACTATTTGTTGGTCTAAACCATGAACTGCTCAGGGTTCACTTTAGTTATTCTTGGTATACACTGTGACTACTCAGGGTTCTCTATCCGTTGGTGTTCACTGTCTGTCAGTGTTTACTATAACTCGATGTACACTGGCTTTTTATGTTAAACAATAACATAAAATTTATTTGTTTGGTTTCTTGAAGTCTATGAAAATATGTATATGACCAATCAGATTATATCAAGTTGACATCAATGGCAATACAATACATTAACTGATTTAATGTCTTGCATTTAATTTTTGCAGCTTGGTGATCATCAACTTATCAACTTCAAACATTCAATCAGTTATAGTTCATCAGATAATACTTCCTGGGTATGCATGAATGTTTATATTATACACATTTTTTTTCCAACCTCATCTACTAAGTGTTTCTAAAATGAAGGATAATGTGACAGTAGAAAAATTATTTGAACTAGTAAAGAGTTCTGTAATTGAATATGGGGGTATAAAGGAAATGATGATTGCAAAAAAGTTGGTGCATGTTGGAGCAAATGGAGCTTCAATAATGAAAGGCCACAGGAATGACCTTTGTGTAAAGAGAAATTTCTTGTGCACCCTATGTTATTGGCATTCACTTCATGGACCATAGGATTAATCTATCTTTTGGAGTTGTCATCAATCATGCTACAGTATAAAAATTAAAGTTTTAGTCAAAGAGATCTACCAACACATCTATCAAAGTGGGAAATGATTCAGGGAATTTCAACACTTTTAGGAAGGACTAATTGATGGGAACAAGCTTCTTAAGGATAATGATACCAAATGGATCTCTTTGGATGGACCAATGCATCAAGGATTTTTATAATATACATCATTTCTTGGTCTAATGAACTCGATTCATGATGAAGTAGGGATATTAAAATTTCTGAGCTACTACAAAGGTTAAGTAATGTAGAGACACTCTTAACAATAGTAGGTCTTTTCTCCATGCTAGAGGAAATGAGGAATATAATAAAAGAGGGTTAGCAAAGAGCTATGTATATTGAAGAATATGTTGCACCATGTAAATTGACATGTGTGATGATCGATAATCTCCATCAATTATGTGATGATATAAAATTTTCCAACTGGCTGAGAATCACAGTTTTGGACAATCCAGATAACTTTTTAAGGATCGCAAATGGGGAGTTATGTGAAGAAGTACGTAGAGTTGAGATACCAATGCACTACTTTTCTAGGGTCGAGTCTGAGGAACCAAGAAAGAAACCCAAGAAGCGACTATCAAGTGTTACAAGGGAAGACTTTACCAAGATTGTTGAGTTTGTAACTGCTTCTATGAAACAAATATCCTATGATCTTTCCTCACATATTAGAGAAATATTCCCTCCAGTCAAACTACTTTAATCCATGGCTATTGTGTTTCCTCGATATTGGATTGTCAATAATTCAAAAGATTTTCAAACTAAGCTACTAACTTTGATAGATCATTTTTGCAAAACTAAATAATTCAATAGAGTAAATCTAAATGGAATTTTAGATGAATCTCATTTGAGAGAGAAATCAGGCCATTTTCATAGAAAATGAGGGAAAAATATAAAATTATATGGAACCCCCATGAAGATGGATCGGTAACAAGGCTTTGCAAAAATCTAGCTTAGAGTGAAATGTTGATTGATTCAATATCAGAAATTTTCAAGCTTGTTTATTTCTGTCTGACCATGATATTGGGGTTAGTGGACGATGAGAGAGTTTTCAGTGCTATGGGGTTCCTAAAATCAAATCTAATAAACAAACTATACAAGAATTTAGAAAATTTATTGAGGCTCTATACATCTAGGTATGATGTCCATACTTTTCCTTGCAAAGTGAATAAAACATAGCGAGGAACAAAGGAAGCTATGAAGTTGATAACGACGAATCCAAGAATCCTGATAATGAGATGATGTATAAAATTGAACCATTGTCAAAGTAGCAGGTCTTAGGTATTTATTAAACTTATTACTGTAGTCTACTTTTTGCATCTCATCATCAATCATGCATAATAGCATATTCCAATGTCAAAAACATGAATGTGGTTGATAATGTCATCAATTATATAATTAATATTGATTTTCATTTGCATTATTCAACTCATATGGTACAATTCTTGAATATTTTCATTGTTTTTTTGAAAATATAGAAATTCATATGTTAAAATTCATATAGATTATAATTTATTTATTTACAAATATGATATAATTCATTCATTAGTAGTAATAAGTACACAACTCTATTTGATTCTATTTGCAAAAGTCAATACCCAAATTTAATTGCCTTACCCTTAGAAAATGACCCTAAATTCCTTTTTATAGAAACAAGGGAGAAACAACAGCTTCATGTCAATTTTCCTCATGTGAAGACTCAACATCAAAATTATTATCACAACCTCTCTACAACTATATGTTTCTGCATTTGATAGGCCAATTTAGTAAATTAGCATTTGCTACATTTATCCTGTTCAAAAAAAAAAGTTCAAACTTTAAACCCAATTCAATCCATTTGAAATAAAATATAGAGATGATTGAAAGTAATTTCACATACTATTAGTGATGAGATGATTCTAGCAATTTTTTAGGATGCTCCATTCTACATCGTTTCAATGGTCAATATTTGTGAAGTTATAGTAAATGACCTTGAACCTCTCCAGCCATCCATACTTGGAAGAGTGACTTGACAATAATGCTCCATCCAGTATTGTATTCAAATATTTCAATGGCTAGATGTAATTTACAATGCCTTCATGAGTTGTGTCCTGAGGAAACTTGCCCAAATCAGACATCATTGTGTCCTCCAACTTTTTTTGTAAGCTTCTCTTCCAATGAATTTATTTGATGAGTTAGTAGGACTAGGATGAGGATTAGGAAAACCATGACCAGGATTCAAAAAACCAAGACTTATCATTTTGGTTTTTTTATTCATCTTGCCAAACTTTCTCACATATAAGGCCAAAATTTCCTCTCCTTCCCTTAGTTTCTGATATTTTTGAAAGAGAGATGTTTCCTTTATTATTGCACAAATGTAGCCGTGAATTCCCTTTCTTTCCAAATACCTATCACTGGTTGAGTTGATCTGTTGCAAAATATGTTTTGCAATATTCTCTCTCTGATAAATATTTTTGTTCTTCTCAATGTGCTCTTTGAGCTTCCCAAAAACATCTGTAGGACTTTCATTCAATTCAAACCAATCACACAACATATCCAGGGATTTTTTTAGTGGTGATTCTTCGCTAATTGCTGAATATGTCCCGTTGGGAATATAGAATTTGGCAAAAAAATCCATAGTGTACTATTTGACCGGTTCACCCAGATTTTATAAAAAAACATGTTAATTGGTCAGGTTGTTCACCACTATTTGCATGTAATTTCACTATGGTAGTGGGGTTGTTTTCCCATTTATCTATTGTATATTTACTAATATTCACCACGGATTAAGCAAGGGGTATTTATCAAGGATTTTCATTCGCCAAAGTCCCATTATCCCAAGTTAAAATTTTATTTGCACTAGGACCCAATTTGCCATGCATCGTAATTCACCGTGTCCCAAATTCTGGCCCTATTCACCTATTCAATTACTTGGAATTACACGGGGTTAGCCAAATATTAGTTTTTATCATATGCAAATGTCGTCCCCTTCGCCAAAATTTGAAATAAGCATTTGTATATAAGGATAGTTTCAAGAGATTTAGGAGTACAAAAAATCAGTTGATTCTGAGCTAACAATTGCAATCGGTAGCGAACCAGAAATACTACGAGTCCTTAGTATCTTATAATTATTCAAGTAAAATTCTATTGCAGCCTTAATTTGTTGGAGATGTCACAGTCAAAGTTACACAGGAAGAGGTCTATTGAAGGTGGAGAATCTGGAGATGTCCAAGAGAGGCCAACAAAATGCAAAAAAATATCTTCATACTTTGGCGGGGGCAGGCACAATGGTCATGGTGTTGGTCAAAGTGAGGAAGGTACATCATCAGAGGAACCTGTACAACTTCGAGGTTATCAACTTACACAGGAGTCTATTCAAAAAACTAGGGAACCTAAAGTTGCGGAACCTGATATCTCTCATGAAGATGACCTTGAAGATGAATTTCAAGTAAATAACCAGTACCAGGA
>MU228345.1:3324829-3344298 GCA_018584345.1 Thuja plicata
ATGATGATGTTTCAATTAACAGTAACACTAAAGGGAGAGGAAAATCAAAAGAAAAAATAGATCGTCAATGGGAGATGTCCAGGAGATTTAAATTTGATTGGGCAGAAAAGTATCCATTCATTGAACCTGTGGACAATCCAATTGTAGGTGAGCCACCAGTAGAATGCAGATGTATGATTTATAGTTGGAAGTATAAAAAAGAAAAGCGGTTGCAGCTTAAATTGGACACCATAGAGAAACATATTGGTAAGGTTTACGAAACCTCAACTGTAGATGGAAGGGAAATAAAAGTGGTAAGATATAAAACAAAGGAGCAATGTCAACATCAAAGGCATGCTAAGGAATATTATTTGTTTCAAAAATTTAAGAGAAGCCTGGTGAAGTTCAAGGTTCTATTAATGCTATTTTTGCAAAAGCAAGTGAAGTAGAAGAACGCGGAAAAGCTGTTCAATTAAGCAATGTTTTCCATATTTTGAGCAGAGGGCGTCCAATGATAGACTATCCAGAAATGAGTGGTTTGTTACACTTTTTGAAATTTCCTAACTATCCTATTACTCATTGGTCAATAAACAGTGTATGGGAATGGGCAAGTTGTATTGCCCAGGTTGAAATAGAGGATGTAAAGAGAAAAATAAAAGAGTCAACCTTTATTGCATTGTCCTTAGATGAAGTTACGGAAATAGATAATACATTGTGGGTATGCATGCATGTTTATACTATATAGAATAATTAATGCCAACCACATCTACTAACTGTTGAAAAATTGAGGGGCAATGCGACATCAGAAACTTTATTTCAATTAGTAAAGAGCCATTTAATTGAATATGGAGCTATGGATGAATTGAAAATCGTGAAGAAGTTGATCTATGTTGGAGAAAATGGAGCTTCAGTAATGCAAGGTCAAAGGAATGGTCTTTGCACAAAGATGCAGGATTCTTGTTCACCATATGTTGTTGTAATTCACTGTATGGCCCACAGGATGAATCTTGCTTTTAGAGTTGTGAAGAAGTTTCCTTTAGTAAACAAGGTTGAAGATATAGTAAGAGAGTTGTGCTCATATTTTTGTCGAAGTCCCAAATGTTTTAGGGAATTTTAGCACTTTGCTGATGGAATTACCAATGGAAACAAGCTTCTAAAAGATGTTGATACCAGATGGATCTCTTTGGATTGGCCAACGCATCGAGTTTTTTCCAAATATCAATCTTTGATTGGACTTATGTACGAAAATCATGACAATATAGAAAATCAGAGATGTGGTGACCTGCTTCGAAGGTTAAGCAATATAGAGACACTTTTGACTTTAGCATCTCTTCTTCCCATGCTAGAAGAAATGACATTCATTATGAAAAAAGCCCAGCAAAGAGCCATGTATATTGCAGACTATGCTACTTTGCATAAAATGTCATGCCAAGTCCTCGATAATCTTTATTGAAATGACCCAAATTTATCTGATGAAAAATTTCATCACTGGAGGAAACTAATAGATTTGGACAATGCTGATAATTATTTAAAGATCATTGAAAATGGAGATTTATGTGCTTGTGTAAGGGGATTTTAGATACCAATGTACTACAGTGCCCCAAAGAAGCGACCTACAAGAGTTACAAGGGAAGAGTTTACCACGATCATGGAGTCTATAGCAGCTAATGCAAGGGACATAGCCTATAAAGTTTCCTCTGAAATAAGATCCTGATTCCCATATGAACAACTGCTTGAGGCCATGGCAATTGTGTTTCCTCAATATTGGCACTTAAACTCTAAGGAAGATTATTGTAAGAGGTTGTTGACTTTGATAAAGGAATTTTGCAAATTTGTAGAATTCAATGGAGTGACTATTAATGGAATTTTAGATGAAGTTCTTCTTAGACATCAATCAGGCACTTTTGCAAGGACTATGAAGCATCAATATCAATTAATGCATAACCCACATGCAGAGGCCTCGGCAACAAGGCTTTGGATAGAACTAAAATAGAGCACAATGTTGCATGATAAAATTTTAGAGTTCTTCAAGCTTGCTGATCTATGTCAAACCATGATATTGGGTTCGGTGGAGGATGAGAGAGTTTTTAGTGCTTTGGGCTTCATAAAATCAAAGCTAAGAAACAAACTAGACAAGAATTTGGAATCATGCTTGAGGGTCTACACATCTAGATATGATGTCAATACTTTTCCTTATCAAAAAGTAATGGAAATCTAGAAGAAAAGATGCAAAAGAAGAGGGTTGGGCAACACCATTAACCAATCTCCTACTCTGAGTGGTGTTATTCCCTGCATCCCTATTCCTACATTTTGTGTGCAAAATGTTGGGTCCCCCCTTTTTCTTCTTTTGTTTGTTTTTTCTTGCGGCTCTTGCCTTGTCTTTCTCCCTTTGTTTTCTTTCTCCAGGGTTTTCTTCCCCATTGTTGTGTTTTGTTTGTTTGGTTTTCTATCTCTAGGACTCTGGTCCCGGAGGTTGTTCTTTGTCAGGAACTGGATTCCAAACTCTGGGATTCTTTGCCATGATGTTCTTAAGGTTATCGTCAAGGGAAATCCCCGGGCCCGAGGTCCAGAGGTTTTCTTGTCTGGAGATTTCCGGAATGAGGTGGATTGCCCTTTTTACCACAGGTATAAATTGAAGCTATATGTCACTCTCACATTTACCACGATTAAAACACTCAAGCACTCAGAGAAATTTTAGAGCAATTTGCAGAAAGTTAGCGATAATCAATGCTTAACACTTCCATCCTTTCCAAGGCGATTGTGAGTGCTTCGTGGTGGCGGTTGTGATCGTTTGACAGTTGTAGCTATTGTAGAGCTCCCATGGTAACTTCCTCCTCTCCTCCACCATTCGACATTCTCAGGTTGGTGTCTATGTTCCCGCCATTTTTCTTTTTGTTTGTCTGGTGTTTCTTCTTCGTCATTTGTTTGTTTGTTGTCTTTCTATTTCGTTTGTTTCCTATTTTTTGGTTTTGCCGCCCGTTGGTGGGTCATCTCTGCCATAGGGTTGTCCGCCCTCTGTGCAGAAGTAGTTAGTTTGTAGATTATGTATAAAGCTGTGTATAGTCTGTGCCTTGCCTGGTTTCTTGCGGATGTCATTCCGCGATGTATATGTGTGTACATTTGTGTATATTTGGTGTATATCCCTTTGTTCCCATGTATATATCCCTCGGCTTTCATCTATATCCTTTTGGGTGGCTTGGCAAGGTGGTCAAGTCACCTGTGTTACTGGTCCTCTGCCCATGAATTCATTTTGGGGCAGAAAACCACCTGTTTGAAACTCGGCTCTCAACAAGTTTCATACAGGCAGTTTTCTCTCTCTTCCATAAAACTAGTCAGACCCTCATTTATGTCCCATGCACATAATCAATTCTAGCCAAGTGGCCTTCACTTTTCACATGTTTGGACTGTTGGCTCCGTCGTCATTGCCATTACTCCTATTTAATACCTATGCACGTGGCGCCCACGTGGGCTTGATGACTTGCCTTTTTACATGTCCTCACCAACAGTTACTTCTCTAGGCTCTGAGTCTCCTACCATCATCCATCCCATGTCTTTACCAAGTGTGATAAAATCCCTGGACCCAGATGTTTAGTAGAAACTTTAAGTTCATGTAATGCGTGTGCTTTTCAGGATTTTTTGTGAATGAAACTAACTTTTCAGGAAAAGAAGACATCACGGTGGTAAGATCTCCAAACCCCAGAGTATTTATTTGTTAATACATTTTGACAGTCACTTTGCCTTGCAGGTTTTTGGAGTTCACTTCCCAAGCATGTCTGAAACATTTGCATCCTCCCCACCCGGAAGTCCAGAGCTACCTTCCACGACGGCTACCAGGGCGGCAGTAAAGTCCAAAATGGAAAAGGCCCTAGAGAAAATGCCCCTAACCATGAAGTTCGTGCAAGATAGTTTCATTATGGGCTCAAATATTGAGTCCAAAGTTAAGCTTTTTACCGACACCAGCGTCGGAACGTGGCCAGAAATGCAGGCCTTGGTAAAAATCATGTACATCCAGCGACAGGCTGGAGATTAGCTAGAAATCAATGTTGGGGACTCTAGAATCCTCAAGGTGGCTTGTTTCCCATGCTCTGTACAATCTCTAGAGCTTATCTTGACGCTGGCCACCAATTACAACTCTTCTGTTTGGGCTGTTATGCTCGCAGCCACAGAACCAACTGGATACCCTACTCCTCTGGTATCCCTTGACCCAGACACATTTTAGGCGGGTCTGGTAATCCCACAATTTTCCAAGGCCTCAGTGGTTACAAGGACAGATGCCTTCGCCCAATTCACACAGCTGCAGGATGCTTCCTAGGTATACATGAATACCCATTGGCTCAAGGTTCCAAAGAGGGACCCTAAAATGATGAAGATAGAAATTCCCTGCTCTGAGTTCAAAGAGAGCATTCAGATGGGAATGATAGCATTGGCCCAGGTCTTTGGGAAACCCTCCACCCAACAGTTTGCTAAATGGATGTATTACTTCCTCCTTGGCATCTCCACCAAAGGAGGATACTTCAACTGGGCAGCAATAATTTCCAACCATGTCGACTCCCAGTTCCTTCAACTGAATAGGAAGAAGAAATTTTACATGTCTTCCTATGTTTTCTGGGCCCTGGCGCAGCAGAGGCCCCATGCCCATGACTTACTCACACACGGCGTGCTCAGGATTGGCCTGGAACAAAAGGCACCGTGGGACTATTTCCCACAAGTTCAATGGGAGGTTAGCTTCCTCAGTTTTTGCCGGGTAAATGACACGTTCATTTATTATCACCTGCTCACACCCACCCGGAATGTAGGATACCGCCTATCCTCAGAGGCGATAAATTTGGTCCATAATTATGGACACTACTACATCTAGTTCCAATAGCACACTTACATTAGGGTCACTGGCTTCTCTGGGAAACCCTACTTGTTGCCCAAGCACTGTGGGGACAAGATCGTGCTCTTGGAATACTGTAGGCAAATAATGAAGGTGCACACCCTCTTTGCCTTGAAAAAGATACCCAATATCTCATTCCTAATCATCTGTGGGAACTACACATGTATCCTGGCCACCGTAAAAGAGGCAGATAATGAATTAAAAAGCTACAACTTGGAGGAATTTTATTTGGCGCGGAAAAATTTTGATCCGCACGGAAAGATTGCAACGGCACTGCCTTGGGCTTCAGAGCCCCATCACATTCATATGGAGGATTTCTGGGCAGATTTCCAAGACAATGTGGAGGTGTGGAGCTAGCACTATGTAAGAATGATGGCTGGCATGATGCAAAGGTTGAAGCTCTGGAGGTTCCTGAAGGACTTCTCAGACGTCGCCCCCACTATCGATCCCCAGTACAAGGCAAAGGGGATCGATACAATGACTCTTCCACTGGTAAGTTGGGATGCCTAGGAAGGGCCTACAATTGAGGACTTCAATCAAGAGGTGGTTGAGCAGAGTCATGCCTATTTGAAAAGGGTGTGCCCTGAAAGTGCCTGTCGAGCGGCCCAACCAGCACCAAAGTTGACTCCGGGGGCCGGGACTTCTTCGCAGAGAGTTGATAAAGGTAAAGAGATAGATACGACCCCTCCTGCACAAGAATTCCCCATAAAAGAGTAGATAAAACAATTAGTGGCAGCCTCCCAGCAGATGAGGGATAAATTAATAACGTGGCTGGCTATTCCAACGCTCATGGTCAGGCCAATTCATCTCTCTTCCTCCCCGTCGCTGGCAGCCTTAATGATAAAGGAAACAGGGGTGGATCCCATGGAAGCAGCAGCAATAAGCGATGCGGGGCCACCTTTGGTTACCTGAAGAAAAAAGAGGCTTAACAAAAATCCTAAGGCAGAGCTGGGGTTGGGAACATCCCACGCCCAACAAGTAGAAATCCTCTCTTCCAGTTCCCTAGAGTCGGAGAAGGAAACAGAGCCTGTTGAAGTCCCAGCCAGTCCCCCTTTGTAAGAGGAATTTGATGATGTCTTTGCAACTGATGAGTTCAGAAATCTGCAGGGGGACATCAGATAGGCAGGGACAGAAGTCCCAGAAATAGAAGTCCCAAGGGCAGAACAAGAAGCTGCAGAGCAAGAAGCTCCTAAACAAGAGCCTGTGCAGGAGCAGGAAAAGCAGGAAGAAGAAAGAGAGCCAGAGCCATAGATGGCCTTTGAAACTCCAGAAATGTAGGGTCCAGGGGTGGACCAACAAAGGTAGGGTGAAAAAATGGCATTTTCTGGGGGAACCGGACCTTTAGGAATAACCGTAACCCCAGCCGCCATGTTTCAAGCGCCACTCCCAGGAGCAACCTTTGGGCAGGTGATTACCATAGCCCAAACTTTAAATCTCAACCCAACACCTCCCCTACTACTATAGGATGTACCAATAGAAGAAGAAGCCCTGGAAGTAGGGGAAGAGCAACAAGAAGAGTAGTATGAAGAAGAAATCCCTGAGGAAGCCTACCAAAGTCCAAACCAAGCAATCGACACAGAGGACAAGGGTGAGGAGATGGAGGTCATTGAGGAAAATGTTGCTATAGAAGAAGAAGATGTAGGGAAAGGTATGGATGAGGTCCACACCATTGAGGAGAAATAGCCGTAGAACATCAGGGAAGAACCAAGGGAACATATTCTGGTAGAAAAGCCACCCCTGCCGCCTGAGTGGTTAATAGAGAGTAGAAAAAGAAAAGCTCCGTCCACTCCCAGAACTCCTCTCTCCCTGGCCAAAATGATGGCCCAGGTCCAAGCCCCACCGAAGGCCAAGAAAGCTCAAACAGTTCATACTCTTTGAAACAGTTCAGGCGGGGAAGCAGTCGCCATTGTGGCAACACCTCCCCCAGGCGCCGATGAAGTAACCGTGGAGCCCAGAGACTATAACATTGCAGAGGTATCGTTGGGAAAAAGAGGAAAACAGGGTGAGGTGGATTTACTAAAGGAGATAGCTAGGGCAATAGAGGCCTGTTATGAGAAGGAAACCCAAAGACTCAAAGCAGAAAAGGTGAAAAATGCAAACCTTATGGGGTTGCTTACCGAGTTGGCCTAACCTATCAACATCGCTCCTCCAGAGGCTTCCACCTCTGAAGATCTACCACAGAGCGACATCGACTCCCTATGAATTATGA
The DNA here is from genome assembly GCA_018584345.1 of Thuja plicata. Classification (NCBI taxonomy): domain Eukaryota; kingdom Viridiplantae; phylum Streptophyta; class Pinopsida; order Cupressales; family Cupressaceae; genus Thuja; species Thuja plicata. The sequence goes on from MU228345.1 coordinate 3,331,897, forward strand.
AGAAGGCCCAAGCAGTGGATGAGTGGGTCACCCTACAGATAGGAAACACCCGGCATTTCTTGGTATCCACCCTCCCAGACTTATATATGGCCCAGCATGTTATACACCAGGAAGAGACTCTTATTGACCTATGGGAGGGTGATATCAAGAATTATCAAGTATGGAAGGTGGAGCTTGAAGAACTCCTTGGCCTGGGAGAGGAAATAATTTCAAAGTCCAAAATTCTAGGGGACAAGTCATTTGATTTTGTGAGGACCCAACACTCCAGACTTAACCTCACATTGGAGGTAACCAAGCAACTGGTGGGGACTTTGCACGAGAAAGTCAATGCGGTAAAATATTCTTTCAATTTATATAAGTATTTTGTAGCAAAGACTTCCGGGGCTGACCCCCTTAGCACAGATACATGTACACCAGAGGATTCAGTTTTAGGGAATTTTGATGAAATAATGAAGTCTCGGTATCAATCCCCAGAGGGGATAGATGGGATCCAAATGACAAATTTAACTCGCATGGTGCTTAGTGGTCACAACACGGAAAAAATGGCTGATGAATTTAAAGAGAATGTTTCAGACCTGGGGGAAAAAATTGAAGTGGCTAAGTACCGAAGGGCTAGCCTAAGAGATGTAGATGAAGATGGCATTTTCTACCTCCTTCAGGCTTTTAATGATAATAAACAACCTTGAGCTTTCTCTGAAGGCTGGGGAAAACTCAAGCATTGGGTATTCTTTATTCTTTTGAGGACGTAAGTTCCCAGATCCTAGAGTCTCAGATCCAAAAATTTTATATTCTTTCAAGTGATCTGTGTCCCGGTCCCCAAGGCCAACTGATCACTTTTAGAAGTGGTTAATAAAGGCTGTCAGAAGATGGTTGGCTACATCAAGGGGACATCCACTCAATAGTTGGTTTTCTGACGGGATGGTCTTCTTCAAGCACCACTCAGAGGTACACCTAGTGCATTGGAGATAGGGTGTCATATTTCCCATTTATGAGGCATGTAGCCTCGATCCCTGGGGGACTTACTTTCTTCCTTCTCCTTTTTGGCTCTCTTCTTGAGGTTGATTCTTCCTCTGTATATTCTTGTCTCATTCTTCTGACATAACAAGCCTATTTCATCTCAAGGTCTTTTGTAGGGTGGCATAGGTAGTACCAGCCCCCAGATATTATATTTTATTAAAACATGATATAAAATAGGGTTAGGGTTAGAAGAAAATTATATAAATAGCTAGACCGGCCCATTTCCAAGGGTCAGCAAAATTGATGATTTTGTTGTCCACAGTAATAGAAAAGGAAATTTCTCATTTTTTAGTTGCAGAGCTCAATGCTCCATTGTTCTATTTTCAATAGTTAGACGCTCCCCTAGAGCCACCATTGTATCATGCACTAGTGCTTGCTGGAAGAGACATTAATGAAGAAGGAAGAATTCTTTGGAATGATGTTGTTGGCATTCCTGCTTCTGAGTTAATGGTATTTTATGTTTTATGTTCTTTATGTCTTCTACTATGATATGTTAAAATAGATCACGACCTCTTTACCCTCGCTACTGATAAAATACTAGCTGATGGTTGTGTATTTTTTTTGGTATTTAGTGTAGTATGTCAGAGTATTATTGATGTTCTGGACATCTAAACATGACTATAGTTAGATGAAGTGTTTCTAACCTTGCAGGATCTTTTTCATTTTATTTGCTATGTGTAGAATGCTAGGGGAAACCTTACCTTATTGAATCTCCGGAGGGAATGAGTTGAAGAAACCAGCTATCCCCCTCAAAAATAGTCACTTCTCCCAACCGAGCCCCGCACCGTCGTGACCCGACACCCAGGTGCTTGAAGACCTAGGGAATCTAATTTCCCTGGATAACCTTTGTAGGTAGAGTTGACCGGTACCTCCGATACCCAGTGACAACTTATGACTATTGGCAGACCCGGTCAGCAAAACCCCATCAACAAAAACTGGCGCTAGAAGGAGGGCATGAACTCATCCCCCTCTTGAGATTTTGATTTTACACCTCTTGAGGGTTCCTCGAGTTATAGTTTTAAGATTCAAGCCTTCAGCGGGATTGGGTCTTTCTCCCCAGTGAAATTTGAAATAATCCTTAGGTTTTCCCTGAACCCTGGAAGGTTAATCGAGCTTGAGCCTCCTACTCAAAAGAAGTGTTCCTTGAAAAACACACCAGCCACTATTGTCTAGGGGTCTAGCCTACCTCAGAATACCCAAACTTCTCAGGAAATCCCAGGAACTAGTGCCTAAACCACTCAAAATCTAGTTCCCCCAGTGGCCACGTATTTTAGAAACACCGAGTCCCCAATGGGAACTTTTCCAGGCGCAATCAACGACTTACCCTCCCACCCAGAGAAGATCTGCCCACGATATGAGCACTTAGGCTCACAGACTGTAGAAGAGCATTTACAGGCATATAAGGATGCTATGAACTGACACCGGATCTAGCATGAAGATGTTGTGACTCAGATGTTTCCCTTGTCTTTAGGACAAGGCGAGCTGAACTGGTACCTTAACCTTCCTACCAACTCCATAAATAGTTGGCAGGACATGGAAAATGCCTTCTTGGCTGCCTTTCACGTACATGTGGACCCAGCCTGGTCCCATAGCCAGTTCATCTCCATCAGGAAAGAACCCAATGAGCCTCTTGCAGCATTTAATCACAGGTTCCAGGGTGCCTTGAAGCAGTGCATGGGCCCTTTTATTCCATCCCCAGAAGTAACCATATAGACTTACCTTAATGCAATGGACCCCTTCATTGCCACTCTCCTTTGGAGAACAACCACCGTGGGTGACCGAGACACTTTGAAAAAATTTTACAACCTAGCTTTAGAATTATCCTGTGGTCTCAACAAATCCCCAGGAGGGATTGGGCAGAATACACCCTTCAACATGGTCCCTAGCGAAACTATGTATGCTGGGGAGTACAACCCCAATCTGGCGATGGGAGCCCCCTCGATGGCGATGAATCCTCCGCCACCCCTGATAGACCAATAGGCCTAGATCGTTTACCAAATGCAGACACAGACGGTGCCAGGTCTGGAAACTTTCCCTTGGAATCAGCCACAGTGGGCACAACAGTCTCAGGAACAATCATCTGGAGTGCCCTTCTTCCAGTCATCTGCGACTGGAGGATTGCTGCCCTCGACTCTAGCTAATACTGCTGCCTTCCCGGGAAACCAACAACAACAAATGTCACATTGTGATGCTAACACTTAGTTGACCGCTGAGGTTGAATCCCTCTGGTGAATGTTGTCTACCTTGACCATGGACATGGGTCAACTGAAGGCGGGGTCCTATGCACCCTAGAATTCAAATTCCTAGAGGGGAAACATTTTCTCCGGCCAACGAAACAACAACGCCAGAGGGAGAAACTTCAACAATGGACCTAGGCCTAATAAAAAACAATGAAATAATAAGGCGAACACCGAAGGCCCGCCCCTAAATCAAAATTCCAACCAAAATGGTGCTGGACCATCACATTTCACACCAGTTGCAGACTTCCAGCCCATGACTATTTGGTGTAGATTGCATGACACGGGTTCACACAACGAGGTAAATTGTGCCACATTGGAAAAGGTCATCATGATCTCCCAGCTAGACAGACAGTAGTCGCATGATGCCACCCCTCCAGAGCCCCCTATTCAAGAGCCGACCCATAGTGCCTTCACATGTAACACCATCTTCTTCAGAACTTTTAGGGAGGATGAAGAGGAATCTGAATTGCAGGGATTCTTTGATGAATCTATCTCGCCCTTCGAAGACAATGCCTTTACTAACCCGCGGACTCCATATAACACTCAGAGTTAGGTTGGTAAAGGATCAGCTTACATGCCTCCTATCAAAGACACCCCTCCTCCTTAGAATAACATGACTAACCAACCCGCTCCTCCAAAAGTTCCTAGCTCTAACCAAGCAAAAGATCTAGCTGAGGGAAATCGCTAGTTCCTGAGAGGAAGATTCGACATTACAAAGGCATTAGAACAGACCACCACCTCCATGACCTTGATGGAGGTCTTGCTGAACTGTCCCAAGTAGAAGAAGTCTCTTTTGAAGCTCTTGGGAAACCTGGAAGCCGTCGGTCGCCCGCCCAAGATAGTCTCGTTTGAAGATACTAATGAGGCCATCTTCCGGGGGAACAATGAAGATCCTCTCTTCCTACTAGACTTAAATGTCCAAGGCAGAAATATACACAACTGCTTAGTAGACTCCAGAGCTTCAGCTAATATCATGCCCTTGTCCATTTGTCAGAAGCTCAGACTCCATCCCACCCCATCTAATGGTGCAGCGATCCAGCTGGATAAGATTGCCATAAAAATGGTGGGGGAATTGAAGAACGTCTAGATATAGCTTATCTAGGACATCAAGATAGCCAGCATAATTGACATCCAAGTGGTGGACATCCCAAAGACTTATGGGATGTTATTAAGTCAGAATTGGTCTAAGTCTTTGAATGGATACTTTTCGACCGACTTCACCCATTTATGGCTCCCCTGGGAGGGAGAATCAAATAAGATCTAGGTCAAAAGTGAACCCCGAATAAAGCAGGCCCTTACTAAGGTTGGAAGGGTCAATGAGGTCTTCTTCTCTGAGACTTCCCTGGGGGTGTACTGACCCTTTGAAATCTTAACATTCGATTTCATCCTTGGAGAGGATCCCACAGTGCTGCAAAGAGCCCAGGACCTAAAAGAAAAGATGAGAGTTGAGATTGACTCTCAAGGTGCCACAGCGACCCTTGCTACACTCCTATCCAGCACTTGGTGCCGAGTACACTATCAGAAACATTCAGAGCTTGAGTGTGGGCCCTACCTTTTAGTCGCTAACTAGCACATCGATGCCTTTCAGAATAAAAAAATTATAGCTAATTCCCTGAAGCTCAGTACTTCTACGGGATGTGCTCCTCTGGTGCCATCTCCCTAGGAATCCCAAATCCAAATACTTCCAGAGGTAAACTCTACCTCCACGCCAGTAGTTCAGGAGGGACCCCCTAAGTTTCCCAACAGCAATCCAAAAGCTACTCCCACTCCGCAGCCCTAGATTATGAACAAGGACTTATGGACCCTCAAGTTTGATGGGTCTTGATCTAAACAAGGCTGCGGGGCCAGGGTAGAACTAATCAACCCACAAGGGAAGTCCTTCCTTTCATCCTACAAACTGTAGTTTAACTGTATAAATAATTTCACAGAGTACGAGGCGTTGGTCCTTGGACTCTTATTTGCATTAAGGAAAGGTGTCACCTGCCTCCGGGCTCTGGGTGATTCAGAGTTGATTTTTAAACAAGTTCGGAGTCAATACACATGCCACGACAAAAGGTTGGCCGCATACCACAATCGGGCTTGGATCCTTATTGAGGATTTTGATGACTTCGGCATTGACCTCATTCCCTGGTGACAGAACTATGTCTCGGATGCCCTCGCCATTTCTACCAGTACACTTGAGCTGATGGCCAGCTTGCGACTCCAGATATTTTTTGTTGAGATGGTTCCTACCCCATCCATTCCAGATAATTTCACCCACTTTCAAGTTTTTGAGGATGATCAACATATCCTGGCCTTCATGGCGAGTGTTGGCATCTTTGAAAATCAGATAGTGGAAGAACGAGACCATGACAATACTGGGCAGGGTGACAAAGATGATGGGATCATGGACCTACCTACTAACACCATCCCGAAGGGGATGGTTGTGCTAGAACAAATATTTGACTCAGACCCTCGGGCCCGGGAGAAGGTGTCATCCTCCTTTGAGGGAGGAAATTTTGAAAAGGTTAACATTGGCTAGCCCGGTGAGGAAAAGATGATTCACATTGGTACCTCCTGTTCCCCTGAATAAAAGGAGAAGATTCTCGTGGTTCTCTGAGAATACATCGACATAATTGCCTAGGGTTATAAAGAATTGAAAACATATGACACATCCATCATGACCCATACTATTCCCCTAAAACCTGATGCTAAGCCCTTTCGGCAAAAGCAAAGACCGGTAAACCCCCTAATCGAGCCCCTGATTTGTTAGGAGGTAGAAAAACTATTGTCAACTCGGATAATCTTTCCAATCCGGCACACTACGTGGGTTGCCAATTTAGTCCCTGTGAGAAAGAAGAACAGTGAGATCCGCCTTTGCGTAGATTTCCAAAACTTGAACAAGGCCTCCAAGAAAGATAATCACCCTCTCCCTTCGTTGGATGAGGTGTTGCAGATAGTGAATGGATCCCAGATGATGTCCTTCTTGGATGGGTACTCTGGATATAACTAGGTCATGGTTAAGTATGAAGACAGAGATAAAATAGTGTTTACCACCAAGTAGGGAATGTTTACATACAGGAGAATGCCTTTTGGTTTGATTAATGCAGGGGCTACATTTCAAAAGGCCATGGACATTGTGTTTAAGGGCCTCATGAATTGGTGCATAATCATCTACATGGATGACTTGACCATCTTTTCCTGTGACAGGTATGACCATTCTGCCCATCTCGCTCAGATCTGTGAGAGATGTCGTCGGTATGGAATATCCCTCAACCCCAAGAAGTGCATATTTGGGGTCATCAAGGGGAAGTTACTTGGGCATATCATCTCTGAGAAGGGCATATCCATAGACCCTGATAGAGTTGAAGCATTGCTAAACTTATAAATGCCTCGCAGCAAGAAAGAGATGCGATCCTTCTTTGAAAAGATCAACTTCATACGGCGGTTCATCACGGGATTCGCAGAAATAGTCAAACCGCTCAATGAGATGATGAAGAAGGATACCAAGATTGATTGGAGTCCTAAAGTGAAGCGAGCATTCACCCAGATTAAACAGACAATAATGGAAGCACCTGTCTTGGCTAGTTCAGACTATTCCCTCCTATTTTATATTTACTCCTTTGCTTTGTCGCATTCCACCGCGGCAGTGTTGACTCAAAAGGTTTAAGGGGAAGAATGACCAATAGCTTTCATGAGCTCCCCTTTCAAGAACACTAAAGTCCAATATTCATCACTAGAAAAATAGGCCTTCGCTCTAGTTCACGCCATGAAGAAATTCCAACATTATATTCTCCGGAGCAAGGTACATGCTATCATTCTGGACCAGGCCGTCAAGTCTCTGCTAATGCAGAGTGAATTGGGAAAAAGACAAGGGAAATGGATGGCCATCCTCCAGGAATATGACTTAGAAATGCAGCCCATGAAGATAGTCTAGGGTTAGGGACTAAGTCAAGCAATGGCAGAAGAGACTACCCACATAGAATGTCAAGCTTACACAGTGGAGTCCATTACCCAAGACCCGTGGTATACCGATTTGGTATATTTGTGACTAAATAATAAATGCACAGAGGGATTACCTCCCCATAAATGTCGTGCCTTGCGGATGAAAAGTGCCCACTTCATGATCAAAAACTTTGTGCTCTATCACAGAAACTATGAGGGAGTGTACCTCCAATGCATCGACAGAGACCAAGCTGTAAAGGTGATTAATGAATTTCACGGGCAATTTGGAACTGGGCATGGCTCAGCTGATGCCACTGCCCATCAGATCCTTCAAGCCGGATACTATTGGCCCTGTATATTCAAGGATGTTTACACTTATGTTAGAAAATGCCACACTTGCCAAACCACAGCGCATCATGAGCGTAACCCAGCTATGCCTTTACAACTAGTCTTCGAGGCTAGGCCCTTTGCCCAGTGGGCATTTGACTTCATCAGGGAAATCAACCCCAACTCATCTGTCAATCACCAATACATTATCACTGCTACTGATTACTGCACTCGATGGTCTGAGGCTATACCATGCAAAAATAACATGGCAGACATAGTTATCAAATTCCTGGAGGAAAAAATTGTCACAAGGTTTGGAATGCCCTTTGCTTTGGTGTGTGATAATGGTCCATCATTTTCTTTGGCACAGTTACTCGAATGGACCTACAACTGGAGGATCACTCTAAAGTTTTTCAGCAACTATTACCTCCAGGGAAACGGTGTTGCTGAATCAATGAACAAAAATCTACTTGAAGTGATCAAAAACCTGCTAGAACAGAATCCCTGGGATTGGCATCAAAAGTTCCAATGATGCAAAGGTTAAAGCTTCGGAGGTTCCCGAAGGACTTCTCAGACGCTGCCCCCACTATCGATCCCTAGTACAAGGCAAAGGGGATCAATATAATGTCTCTTCCACTGGTAAATTGGAATGCCCAGGAAGGGCCTACAATTGAGGACTTCACTCAAGAGGTGGTCGAGCGGAGTCATGCCTATTTCAAAAGGGTGTGCCCTGAAAGTGCTCGTCGACTGGCCCAGCCAGCACCAAAGTTGACTCCGGGGGTGGGACTTCTTCGCAGAGAGTTGATAAAGGTAAAGAGATAGATACGACCCCTCCTATGTAAGAAGTCCCCATAAAAAGTAGATAAAATAATCAGTGGTAGCCTCCCAGTAGATGAGGGAGAAATTAATAACACAGCTGGCTACTCCAATGCTCATGTCTGGGCCAATTCATCCCTCTTCCTCCCCATCGCTGGTAGCCTTAATGGTAAAGCCAACGGGGGTGGATCCCATGGAAGTGGCAGTAATAAGTGATGTGGGGCCACCTTTGGTTACCCGAAGAAAGAAGAGGCTTAAAAAAAGCCTAAGGCAGAGCCAGGGTTAGGAACATCCCAAGCCCAACAAGTAGAAATGCTCTCTTCGAGTTCCCCAGAGCCGGAGAAGGAAACAGAGCCTGCTAAAGTCCCAGCTAGTCCCCCTCCACAAGAAGAATTTGATGATGTCTTTGCAACTGATGAGTTCAGAAATCTATAGGGGGACACCAGATAGGCAGGGACAGAAGTCCCAGAAATAGAAGTCCCAGGGGCAGAACAAGAAGCTGCAGAGCAAGAAGCTCCTGAATAAGAGCCTGCACAGGAGCAAGAAAAGCAGGAAGAAGAAAGAGAGCCAGAGCCAGAGATTGCCTCCGAAACTCTAGAAATGTAGGGTTTGGGGGTGGACCAACAAAGGTAGGGTGAACAAATGGCATCTTCTAGGGGAATCGAACCTTCGAGAATAACCATAACCCCAACCGCCATGTTCCAAGTGCAACCCCCGGGAGTGACCTTTGGGCAGGTGATTACTGTGGCCCAAACTTTAAATCTCGGCCCAACACCTCCCCTACTACCACAGGATGTACCAATAGAAGAAGAAGCCCTGACAGTAGGGGAAGAGCAACAAGAAGAGCAGTATGAAGAAGAAATCACTGAGGAATCCTACCTAAGTCCAGACTGACCAATCGACACAGAGGACAAGGCTGAGGAGATGGAGGTCGCTGAGGAAAATGTTGCTACAAAAGAAGAAGATGCAAGGAAAGGGATGGATGAGGTCCACACCACTAAGGAGCAATAGCCACAGAACATTAGGGAAGAACCAAGGGAATAGATTCTGGCAGAAAAGCCACCCCTGCTGCCTGAGTGGTTAATAAAGAGCAGAAAAAGAAAAGCTCCGTCCACTCTTGAAACTCCTCTCTCCCTGGCTGAAATGATGGCACAGGTCCAGGCCCCACCGAAGGCCAAGAAATCCTAGATGGTTCATACTCTTCAAACTATGTCGAGCGGGGAAATAGTCGCCATTGTGGTAACACCTCCCCTAGGCGCTGATGAAGCAACCGCGGAGCCCGGAGACTATAACGTTGCAGAGGTATCGCTGGGAAAAAGAGGAAAACAAGGCGAGGTGGATTTACTAAAGGAGGCAGCTAGGGTAGTAGAGGCTTGTTATGAGAAGGAAGCCCAAAGACTCAAAGCAGAAAAGGCAAAAAATGCAAACCTTATGAGGTTGCTTACCGAGTTGGCCTAACCTATCAACACCGCTCCTCCAGAGGCTTCCAGTGACATCGACTCCCTACAAATTATGAAGAAGAAGGCCTAGATAGTGGACAAGTGGATCGCCCTGTAGATAGGAAACACTCAGCATTTCCTGGTATCCACCCTCCCACACTTATATACGGCCTAGCATGTTATACACTAGGCAGAGACTCTTATTGACCTGTGGGAGGGTGATATCGAGAATTATCAAGCATGGAAGGTGGAGCTTGAAGAACTCTTTGGCCTGGGAGAGGAAATGATTTTTGAGTTCAAAATTCTAGGGGATGAGTCATTTGATTTTGTGAGGACCCAACACTCCAGACTTGACCTCACATTGGAGGTAACCAAGCAACTGGTGGGGACTCTACACGAGAAATTCAATGCGGTAAAATATTCTTTCAATTTATATAAGTCTTTTGTAGCAAAGACTTCCAGGGCTGACCCGTTCAGCACAGATACATGTACACCAGAGGATTCAATTTTCGAGAGTTTTGATGAAATAATGAAGTCCCGGTATCAATCCCCGGAGGGGATAGATGGGGCCCAAATGATAAAATTAACTCGCATGGTGCTTAGTGGTCACGACGTGGCAAAAATGGCCGATGAATTTAAAGAGAATGTTCCAGACCTGGGGGAACAAATTGAAGTGGCTAAGTAATGAAGGGCTAGCCTAAGAGATGTAGACGAAGATGGCATTTCCCTCCTCCTTCAGGCTTTTAATGATAATAAACAACCTTGAGCTTTCTCTGAAGGCCGGGGAAAACTCAAGCATTGGGTATTCTTTATTCTTTTGGGGATGTAAGTTCCTGGATCCCAGAGTCTCAGATCCAAAAATTTTGTATTCTTTCAAGTGATCCATGTCCCGGTCCCCAAGGTCGACCAGTCACTCTCAGAAGAGGTTAATAAAGGCTGTCAGAAGGTGGTTGGCTACATCAAGGGGGCGTCGACTCAACAGTTGGTTTTCTGACAGGATGGTCTTCTAAAGGCGCTGCTCAGAGGTACACCTAGCACATTGGACATAGGGCACTACATTTTCCATTTATGAGGCATGTAGCCTCGATCCCCGGGGGACCTACTTTCTTCCTTCTCCTTCCTAGCTCTCTTCTCGAGGCCGATTCTTCCTCTGTATATTCTTGTCTCATTCTTCTGACATAATAAGCCTATTCCATCTCAAGGTCTTTTGTAGGGTGGCGCAGGTAGTACCGGCCCCCAGATATTATATTTTATTGAAACATGATGTAAAATAGGGTTAGGGTTAGAAGAGAATTGTATAAATAGCTAGACCAGCCCATTTCCAAGGGTCGGCGAAATTGATGATTTTGTTGTCCACAGTAATAGAAAAGGCAATTTCTCATTTTTTAGTTGCAAAGCTCAATGCTTCATTGTTATGTTTTCAATAGTTAGACGCTCCCCTGGAGCCACCATTGTATCATGCACCAGTGCTTGCTGGAAGAGACATTAATGAAGAAGGAAGAATTCTTTGCAATGATGTTGTTGGCATTCCTACTTTTGAGTTAATGGTATTTCATGTTTTATGTTCTTTATGTCTTCTACTCTTATATGTTAAAATAGATCACGACCTCTTTACCCTCGCTACTGATAAAATACTAGTTGATGGTTGTTTATTTTTTTCAGTATTTAGTGTAGTATGTCAGAGTATTATTGATGTTCCAGACTTCTAAACATGACTATAGTTAGATGAAGTGTTTCTAACCCTGCAGGATCTTTTTCATTTTATTTTCTAAGTGTAGAATGCTAGGGGAAACCTTACCTTATTGAATCTCTGGAGGGAATGAGTTAAAGAAACCAGCTATCCCCCTTGAAAATAGTCGCTTCTCCCAACCGAGCCCCACACCATCGTGACCCGACACTGAGGTGCTTGAAGACCCGGGGAATCTAATTTTTCCGGATAACCTTTGTAGGCATAGTTGGCCGGTACCTCCGGTACCTGGTGACAACTTATGACTGTTGGCGGACCCGGTCAGCAAAACAGCTTCAACAAGTGGGACAACTACAGGTGGCAATGGGAGTGGGATTCATAGAAGTGGAGGTCAGAGTGAAGAAGACACAAATGAAAATGAAGAGAACAATGAAGGAACTGGAATGCCAGAATTAGATGATGATGATGATGCAGACATGAATTGGCAAATTCAGAAAATTTCTGCTAAATTAGCAGTAGCAATCAATAGGTATTTTTTGAACTTATTAACTACTATATCCTATCATTCAATGTTGATTTTAGAAAATCAAGAATGTATTATGTTTCATCATTAAGATTTGAGGACAAATATTATCATTACAATTTACTGTAGTTTGTATCGCATCATCAATGATCATTCATATTTGAATTTGAAATTGCTAAATGAAATTTTGTATTCCAAATTTCCAATAGCATATTACAGAGTAAATCAACTAAGAATAACTGAATAAAATAGAATAACTCAACATACATTAAATTGGAAACCATGAAAATTAGATAGAGCATAAATTGTTTTGTATTCATTTGCAATACATTACAATTTACAATAGTTCAAAAAAATAGAGTAACTCAACATACATTAAATTGGAAACCATGAAAATTAGATAGAGCACAAATTGTTTTGTATTCATTT
>MU228345.1:3349772-3369295 GCA_018584345.1 Thuja plicata
ATGTCCTTAAATGACAAGATGTTTTCATTTAAGTCTTAACTTTAAGGCATTATTCTATCAAGGTAAATTGGTAATGAATAGATAATGATGTCACAGTTCACACTTATCTGTCATTCACAATTAATTGTGGCTTAATTTTCATTACTTTACTTGATGTCATATCCACTCATCGCCATTAATTAAATTTACTTGATGTCATATCTACTCATCGCCATTAATTGTCATTACTTTACTTGAGTTGATGTCATATCTATTATCTACGACAGTTGTTTATAATTTTTAAATTTTTCTTGTCACAACTCACAGACTAACAAACTCACACGTCCATTGGATTACAACATATCAATGGCCAAAGATGAATTTCAGACCTACTGTTGGTCTTCAAAATGTTTACGGAAAACTCTCGGCGAAATCATGACATGTGGTATGATTGATCGTACCTAATCATACCACGTGTCATGATTCCGCCGAGAGTTTGCCGTAAACATTTTGAAGACCAACAGTAGGTCTGAAATTCATCTTTGGCCATTGATATGTTGTAATCCAATGGACATGTGAGTCTATGATGTCATAGAGCTGGGACCCGATGCAACTTCAACATCAAATCAGAACAATTGGATTAAGAGAGATGAACGGTGGAAGGTGCATTTCAGAAGAAATGTGGTGACATAACTCCTTTACTGAAAACTCTCTCCAGAAACATCACACATGTCATCCTTTGGAGAATGAAACTTTAATAGTTATTTCCAATTATTAAATCACCATACCAACTATAGAACTATTCCCTTAAATTGCCAAGTTTATATGTATTTTTGAAATACATTCGCCATGACAAATAATTAATTACAATATTTGGAAAATTATTTCGCCATAATTTATTAGTAAAATTTTCCAGCTTCGCCAATTATATTAATAATTTTCCTATTAAAATCATTTTTTTTCGCCATTCTTTTATAAAAATTGTATACAGTATTAAAAAATTCACCACCAAATATCTATAATTTGAACCACAATTCACCATCAATATTAAAAAATTTCCCTCAAAAAAAAATGTGATTCACCACAATTTTATACTTTTTGGGAGGGGGGGTTTCTTAAAGTTATCCTTGAACCTATCATCACTCGCCTTTATTTACCCCCAATTTTTTGTTTTATTTTCTTGAATGTATTTTTTACTTTTTCATTCAAGCTATTTTCCTAATTTTTAATTATATTATTTTCCTTTTCTAGCTCTTCACTCAATTCTGACAACTAGTGTTCACTATGTTTTCTTATTTCATTTGCTTTCTCTTCCCACTATTTTTATTTTTCCCTCCCATTCTTCAATTACTTATTTAAATTATTTTTTCTTGTGTTGTAGTCTCCATGCTTTTGTATAAATGTAGTGAAGAGGCTTTTTCATCCTCAAGTTTTTTATTGCTCTCTTCCAATTTTTCCCTCAGAATTTTCAGTTCTGCCTCCATATGTTCTTGTTGTGAAATTTATTCTTTAGAGGAATAATGTTTGATCCTTTTATCTAATTCTTTGCACCTGTTATCTACTTCTTTCTCCTTTACCTTTTCATTTAGCAGGTCTACCTATACCTTTTCTATTTTTTCCATAAACACACACTCTCTCTCTCTCTCTCTCTCTCTCTCTCTCTCTCTCTCTCTCTCTCTCTCTCTCTCTCTCTCTCTCTCTCTCTCTCTCTCTCCAACTTCATTACTGAACTATAGACCACTTGGTTGGTCATTTTTGACACATTTCTCTTGTCCACATTTTTTATTTTGGATAAATCTATTTGGAGGGTGTTAATGTGAAATTCAAATGGATCTAACTGACTCTCTGGTGGGTTATTATGTCTAGATGGGGACATAAAAAACATGAAATCCATCATTTCTTTATTTGGGTCATATGTGGGAAATATCCTATTCGATCCAGGTTCTGCATCATGAGCTGCAACAACTACATCCCTCTTCATTGTCTTAGTATTTTGTCTATTCATAATTTTTATTTGTTCAAAGTTAGCTACAAAATCATTATAATGAAAATATGGGTTTGCTGACATAATTGAATGTTTGAAGGGTGAAATAGAACTTGCAGTTATGTACGTGCATCCACCTATGCTTGTATTTCTAATAATTACATCATGATGATTAGAAATACCTTGACCCATTCCTAATCATATCCCACTGTCACTAGCAAGTGGAGTTTTTGGAATATTCTAAGGGTTTTATCCTGAAGGTGTGGAAATTATTGAACTCACCATCGGCATTATTGTCATAACCTTCTTCTTCTTTACACTACCTTGATCTCTAGGATCCACTATTTTCATGTCCATCCATAATGTCCTTTTCATGCCACTAATACTACCCATGTCATCCACACCAGTGGTAGTGGCACTTCATTCAGATTAAATCTAAGTGCTTGGAAAAGGTGGAACTGGATTTGAAGATGGAAAAAATGAAGGTGCAAGGGTATGTGACCGAGTAGTACATTTTTTTGATCAATCTGATGATTCAACTCCAAGGACTGGTGTCTCACCATGTTTTTATGAACTGGTGTGGTAGGTGGAAACCAAGGTCCTTGTCTTGTGGGACCCAGACCACCCCAACCTGGAAAACCTATTTTTCTATAATCTCTACCAGTTTGGTATATTTTTCTTTCATGGACACATTGACTCCACTAAAAGTTAAATATATTTTAGTAGTTTGGGAGTGGAATCAGTGGATGTGGGGTCAGCAGAAGCCCGCTCATACTCATTATCTTCATGATCATCATCATTTTGATATGCTTCAGCTGGATGCTCCTTATTCCACAAATTGCTAAATATTTGATCCTCTTCCACTTTATAAATATCTATAAAGACCTTTGGCTCACCAATATTTTTCCTCATTTCCCAAAATCAAAAATTTTGGTTTGAGTCCAATTACCACATTTACATTGATCCAATAGGTCTACTAGAATAGATTTTCTATATGTTTGAGAAACTTTCTAGTAGAAATTGAAGGATGTCCTAGGCTAAAATTTTCCTTTCTGTTAGTGCAATGCCATAATTTTTTATAAAAATTCTTGTATTGAAATATTATTTTTAGTGACATATTTCTCCATCTCTTTTTTTACCACATCCCAGGACTCCATGTTTTTTAATTTTAATATCAATGACATACTATCATGTTGACATTTGTTTGAGGAGTTCCCATTCTCTCTAAGATTTGTTCCAATTATGTTGATTGTATCATACTGTGAGTTATTGTCAACTTCAAAGAAAAAACTTGTAAAATAAACATATGCAACTTTGAATCCTCTTCTCTCAAATGTGAACTCTCTGAATGAGAAAGGAAAGGAAGGAAATATCATTTTCTTTTGCTAACCATTAAAGAGTACATTTGTGCTCTCCATTTTCTGTACATATTCCAATGCAAATACTCTCTCTATCACATGTATTGGAAGATTGTAGGGTTCTACCATTGAACTGTAAAACCTCAACACAGTGTAGGCTTCCATGAAATACTAGTTAGCCAATTGTATTTCACTTACGAGTTGATTGAAATCTCTAAAAGACACATGCAATCTAGGCACTGGAGTGCTTGTAATTTTATGATACATTGGTGCGAAAAAGAAGTCTACAATATGGTTGTATTTCCTTCTGTTATAACTCATCCTTATCTTAGTTGTCCTTTCATATATTAGATTATGGACCTATATTTGAAGCTTGTTTGTCTAAAATATTGTACTATTATTTGCTAAAATAAGATAGCACAAGTAGGTTGTGAATCTAAATGTCTTCTGTGAACCTCTTTTAATCATTAGTAATTGTTCTTGCATGCAATGAACAATGTGCTTAATAAAATTATATCTTATTGGTTTTGATTCACAATGAATATGAAAAATCATTTCAAGAATGTTGGCACCCACTTCTTTGTTACTTTCCAATCCCAAACAGAATGGTAGCAAGGAAATACTATCCTGAACCCATTGCACAAAAATATCATAATCATAAGGAGGCTTATGATCTTGATCTGGACTAGAACTGCTTGTTATTCCTCTAATATATGAATCTTTTTGTCTTGCATGTAATTATTCATAATTTTATGCCATCTTTCCTAGGTCAATGTGCATGTTTGAGTTTTGTGCTTCAAACCCTAGGTCCAACAAAGGAAAATTCACTCCCAGTTATCGACAAAATTTCCTCCTGAGTATTTTGATTGACAACTACTTTTCTATTTTCATCATAATGTTTGGCACAAATCATGACAATGTTTTGACAAGGGAATGCTTGAGGTAATGTCATATGTGTCGACCCTATAACCCACGATGCAATTTTATTTGTCTTTGCCTTTACCATGTTGTTAAATGGATAATAATTTGTCTCCTTCATTGGATATTTCTACTTATTTTCAAGTGTAAATATAATTTCCATGATTCCCTTATTTCCATGGATAACATGATCATAAACATCATGGAATTCATCAATGAAACTTGATTTTTTTAACCAGTTTGTGGAAGTCTATTATCTTTTCCTTTTACTCGTAATCTTGGTAGTTTTTTTGGCCATCAAGGTATTTACTCATAGCAAAATTGAAATAATTCTACAAAGCTACAATTTACAAGCGTGATAAAAAATTAACCCCTACTTCTAGTTCAACAATCTAAACAGTAAACCAAGATATTTGAAAAATTAAAAAGGTAGTACGTAGGTGTTCAAGATTTTACCTAGAATTTCAATTTGTGCATACTATGAGTAGGTAGAGATCTAAGAGACTCTTTTTCATTCCTCAACCTAGAAATAGTAACCCCTTTTTGAATCTCCAATACTAGTCAAAACTGAAAAACTTAGATTGGAAACCTAAAGGGCAAAATTTGTACAATCATGACTCATGTTAACTTTTATTGCTTCTTTATGAAGAATGATATTTGATGTCACTCTAACACATGTCACTTAATCATTTGACATTACAACTTCAGCTAGAGACCCAAAATTGAGCTTATTAGTTATTACATTTACTAAATGTTTAGTTTTAGTCCAATTTATATTTTAATTATGCTTAGTTGAGTGTTAAATCATGGCACGTGCCTTATTTTTGGGGGAAATTTGCAAAAAGAGGTGATTATTCCCCAAATCAGCCTGAAATATACCTTGGGTCATTGATCTATGCTCATCCAACAGTCATTGTTAGTCACTGTTAGGTGTCGTGGGTCCCATTCACTTTTGGCTTGTCAGTACTAATAGTCACCTAGTCACCTCACATGTCATCATCGAATGAAACTGACCGTATGAGTGGATGCGTGTCATGATTCTGGAATATTTTTTCAAAATGAGGTTTCATTTCCCTTTCAGTCTGAAATACACAGTACGTTGTTGATCTATGCTCATCCAATGGTCGTTGGTAGTAACTATCAGGTGTCGCGAGTCCCATTCACTTTTGTCTTGTCATTAGTCACACATCATCATCGAATGATGCCAACCTGAGTGGACACATGTCATGATTCCAGAAGATTTTTGCGAAAAATTGGTTTTATTTCCCTTTTAGCCCAAAATACACCATACCCCATAAATTTATTAAATTTAAATTAAATTATTTTTCATTTACACTCAATTTTAAATTTCTAAAATAGTTAACATAGAGTAATTTACAATTTTACATTGAGTTTGTAATTTGTTATTTTAATTATTTATTGTTTTAAATTTCAATTTTTAAATAGTCCTAAATTTTTATTTAAATAAATTAAATATATCAATTTAGTATTATATATGATCAATTATTAAACTTTATAATAAAAAATGTATTAACTTTATAAATTCAAAAAGTTTAACTTTATATTTCGCATATTGATAATAGTTATGCATATAATTTATCAATATAGACCACATACTTTTTATAATTATTTTTTAATTTGATGACATTGATCTGAATTAATTACTAAATAATAATAAAATTGTTTTAAATATTAAAAATAGCAACTTGCTTTGTCTCTAAACTGATAAAGAAACCTAATCATTTTAAAAACTTGAAAAATCTCCATTCGTATGGAAAGCATATTAAAAAATTAAAATTAAAATAATTAACTACTTCAAAGTTAATAAAAACCCCATTATATCCTCTTTATTTCAATAATAAAAAAAATCACTATATATGTTAATTGCAGAAGTCTATGCAATGTGGTGGATAGAGTAACAATTTATAAAAAAAAATATTTAATTTCCTCAATTCAATACATAAAACCTTTATATTTATATTGATAATCTATTGGGTAAAATGCTCATACAACTTCGATTAATGGTTATCTTAATTTAGGAATTATGATGGTAATCGAGAAGGCAATGACATAGAAAATATTCAGATTTAAAAATGGAAATATCATCGCTTCCTTATTTCTACTAAAATATACTTAAATGTCTGATACACAGATAAAGAAATTAATTAAAATATTGCAATCACAGGGAAGTCTAAGAATCATTTTTTGTACCATAAAATGCAAATTGAAATGAACTTGCAAAATTTTCATTATTTTTTTTCATTAAATTATATTGTAGAGTAAAATGAAAAACCTATTAGGTCACTAGTAATGACTAGTGCCAGTGGTATGATTGTATCCAAAAGAACAAAAAAATGTGGTATGATTGTATATGTTATGATTATGATTATGATTATGCATTCAATTAAAAATAATATGTATATATTATGGTTATGCATTGAATTACTTGGATAAAATCTGCTTCTGATCATAAAAGAAAGTTGAGATTCTTAGAACAACATGCTACTTTTTCCATTTTATCTACCATTGAGTTAGCAACCCTTATTTGGAGAGATACAGTCGAAGTAGAATACGTGAATCGATATTTTAACAAAGAAGATACTAAGTGCAAAGTAATGAAATTGAAATCGTTAAATCTAGAAAAGGATAACTAAAATGAAGTTGCAAACTTTCCATTAATATGTTCTGAATATTTACAATTATTGTAGTCCCTCCAAAATTTTAAAGCGAAAATGAGGGGGTTTAGGGTTGCAACTTGCTAGGTACTTACTACTATCCTAAAAAAACTAAACTATTGTTAGAATAACTAAGAGGGTGGGTGAATTAGTTGCCTCAAAAATTAATCCAATATCAACCCAAAAACTTAATACCACAATTATAAGCCTCTAGTTATCTTCAGTCCTACAAGATGTATGCCTTGAAATAATCTTATCAAATAACTACTGCTCAGATTTCATTGTTAAACCTTATTCTTAATCTTTATTGAATAGCAGTCTATCATTACTGAAATATAATAAATAACTTAGTGTTTACCGATCAATCCTATTTTAGTAATGTGTAAATAAAAATAGTAAAGTAATGAATCATAAACTCATTTGACACATGGATTTTTAACGTGGAAACCCTGTTAAGGGAAAAACCACTTGGACTGGTAACCCAAAATTTTCACTCTTTGAAGTGAACTCGGTGAAGAGCCAACCCTGTTAAAGGTTACAAACACATTGTTTTGAATAAGTAAAAGAAGGATTTGAAAGGTCCTGAAACCTTGTAAAAAGATCAGAAGATAATCAAGGCTGATCAATCAGACAACAAAAAACTGGACAAAAGAGAAGCGGGGGCCAAAGGCCCTACAAACCAAAAAGACAGAAAAATACAGCACCAAAAAAAGACAGCTCAAGGACAAAAAGGGAACAAACAGGGAGCTAGCTGGTCTGCATCATAAGTTTTGCCTGCTCTGCCAGGAGCTCCATATTATCCACAGAGAGCCTAAGATCTTCAGTACCTTTCTTCTTTATGCTTGATCAAGTATGAATGCCAGTACCCATCCCCTCCTTGTGGTCTTTACTCTCCTCTCCTCTAATGGCTTCTAATTTCTCCATTAGATTCCTGCATTGCTCCACTGACACCCTCAGAATGTTGTAGCTCTGCTCACAAATTTTTTTGACCATCAAGTACATTTTTTCCATTTTATTTTCCTATGAGGACAAGCGCTCCTCTATCTTGTTAATTTGATTCTCTTTGCTGTTTAGTTTATCCTCCATTATCAGCACCTTCATGCCTAGTTCCCCAAAGGCTTCTCCTTTTTTGATGGCGTCCATCCAGTTCTTCAAATTGTTGGCCATTGAGTTTTCCCCAAAGGTAGCAACTTTTATCATACCCATAGTCTTAGCCTTTTCATTAATCTTAGCCTTCATTTTCTTAATATCTTGAGCAATAGTGGCCATGAACTTCCTGAAAGAAATGATACTTTCTTTCTGAGCCACTTCAATGTTGAGGCTATCCTTAACTTTCTTAGTGTTATCAGAATTAATCTTACCCTGATAGTTTGCATCTTTTTCCTCACCCTCTATTTTGGTTTTTTCCCTATCTTTCTTCATTTTATCCTTGTTATCTAAGATCTCATGATCTGGGGTCTCCTCATCAGACAAGATAAGGATGCCCTTGTTCCTCTTTGATTTCTTGGAAGCAGAAGTCTTCGGCCTGAAGTTAGTTTTCCTTTTTCTCTGGCTATTGGGAGTGTCTTCATCTTATGTTCTAAAACCCTCCATATTAGGGTCAATTTCCTCATTCTCCACTTTGTTCTTCTTCAAGGAGCTTCCCTTAAAAATACCCTTACCCCTGGTGCTAAGGATGATCTCATCCTCAGTGTCTTCTTCAAATCTTTCCCCTGAATCATCATCCTCTGTCTCCACTTCATTGAGAATTTTCCCTTTACTGGCAAATTTTTCCAGTTTTCTAATTTTTAAAACATCGTATATGAGAACCATTAGTCCCTGGTGGGAAGCATGATCTGTAAAAGGGTCTTTCTAGAAATCTTTCATGGTAAAATTCAGAGAACTCATTAAATAGAAGGGGATGCTGATATCTTCATTATGACTAAAATAATTTAAAATAACAAAGTGATGCCCATAGGCTCTGGTAAATCTGCCATCCAAGGTAAGATAATAAATAATAGCATAAAGCACAAAACTCCATGGGTGAATAATGTTAGCAGTACTAAAGAAGCTGCCAGCCTTCTTTGCATGTCTGTTGGCCTCCTCCTCATTCTCTGGGAATCGCTCATAAGCTTTATCAGAATAACTCCTATCGTGATAAAATTTCATACCTTGCATTGAGAGACCAGTGGCCTCCGCAATGAGTTCCTCTGTTATTTCAATCCATTGGTTATTGAAATTGATCTTACCTTTTTTCCAGTTACACATAAAGAAGCTGGTGATAGCAGGGTTTCCTCCATGGAGCTTCTCCATATAAGCTGCAAAATTACCCTTCTACAGAATATCCCAAACTTTGTCGTTCTACTTCCATTCACTACAGTCTGCAGGTTCATGTCTTTTCTTACCTCCTCCCATTCTGTATTTTCTTTCTATGTTGTTCTGGATCTCTCTTATTTTGTTTATACCATTTTTCTCCTTTTCTTTAATGATTTCCTCAATTTTTGTGAACCCCCAAAATCTATGCATAAGACTAATACGACACCAAGTGACTTTGTAAAGGGTTAAATCCTCATTATTAGGACCTACTAAACTCGTGTAATCTATCTTCATTAGAACAAATGAGTTTCTTTTCTCTGCCTTCCGTAAATAATATCCTTATGTGTGAGGGATATGAGATCGTATGGCATATTGCTTTCATTATTCCAAGTATGAGCTCGGTCACTTCTACATGCGTAGTTGGCCACCCAATCTGCACAAATATTGCCTTCACAGTACACATGTGTAACAATGCAATTATTCATATCCTTGATAATAGATTTTTCACAATCAATGATATTGCTATTCATCCACGAGGGTTGGGATATATTATTGAGAGTATTAACAATATTCAAGGAGTCCCCTTCAACCCAAACATTTATATAGTTATTTTCTCTAGCAAGGATTAAACCATTAAGGGAAGCTAAAGCCTCAGCCATGTGGTTATTTTGAAACCCTATAGGGATTTCCCTAGCAGCAATACAGTACCCTTTTTCATCTTGCATTACAATACCACATCCTGCAATTCCAGGGTTACCTTTCGAGGCCCCATCAAAGTTAATTTTGATCCAGCCATTCGGAGGGCTTTCCCAAACAATTCCCTCTTTGATATTGTTATAGATTTTCTCATCAGTCTTAATACCCCATTTTTCAAGGATAGCCCTATCCTCTTTTCCTTCAGGATTATCTTTAACTTTCATAATTTTAAAGTTCTCGATAATCAAATTCTGAGCTTTTCTAAATAATATTTTAGGGAGGGATTCATTCTCTCTAAAAATTCTTTCATTTCTCTCCTTCCAAATTGCCCAAGAAATGTGAGGAAGGTCAATTTGCCAAATTTTTCTGATACTTTCACTCTTAGAATTAATATTCCAAGAAATGAACATATTCTGAATATCACTAGGTAAAACCCAGTCAACATTTAGAGCCTTCATCCAGCTGGACCAAACCTCATTAGCATAGCTACAATGGATGAACAAATGGTTGACCATTTCTTCCTCTTTCCTGCACAAGACACACATATTAGTAATATACATTCCTCTATTCTTGAGGTTGTCAAGAGTGAGGATTTTATTTTGGATCATGGTCCAGAAAAAAATGTTGATTTTAGGAGTAAGTCCTATGATCCAAGCCTTGGCCCAAAAGGGGGAGTCCTTGTTCTTCTCATTAAGGTTATAGGTTGAGCCCACAGTAATGTTACCATTAGTAGTTTCTTTCCATAGAGTCTTCTTCAGAATTTAGGATCATGGAACTGAGAGTGATATTAAGAAAAAGAAGGGCATTGTCCACAGTAGTAAGATCCTTCTAGGTCCCATTACAGTTGTAATCCATAACCTTAGTGCCAATTTTATATTTACATAATCCAGGAAAGGGACCCCAAATAGTATTCATAACAAGAGGTTGGTTTCCTATCCAAATATCTTCCCAAAAATCCACTCTATTTCCTTTGCCAATTTTCCACTTCACACCTTTTCTGATAATGTTTTTGACTTTTATGAGATTCTTCCATATACACGATCCCATCAAAGTATCTTCAGTATTAACAAAGTCAATAATGGAATCAGATTTCCTATTGTATTTGCTGTGCCAAATAATGTTCCACTCGCTCTTCCTAGAGAAAGCTCTCCAACCAAGTTTAGCTAGAAGAGCTTCATTCATTCTTTTAATTTTTCTTATACCCAAGCCCCCTTTAGATTTGGGCGTGCAGACTTTATCCCAAGCTATAAGAGCAAATCTATTGGATTTTTCAACACCATTCCAAAGGAAATGCCTTTGAATTTTCTCAATAGCCTCAGCAAATTTTTTGGGAATCTTAAAGAGACTTAAAGCATAAGTAGGACTACTCTGAAGTGAAGATTTGAGAAGTTGTATCTTACCAGCTTGACTAAGCAAAGCACCTTTCCACCCAGCAAGTTTCTTGTGAAATTTATCCACTATAGCACTCCAAAAGGAATCCAGAGGGTTAATCCCAAGGGGGAGACCTAAGTAGGTAGCAGGGAGCTCCCCAATTTGGAAATTCATAATTCTACTGATCTTATGTTGTCTATACTCAGGGGTATTAATGAATTAAATAAATCTTTTATTCCAGTTGATTAGCTGACCAATAGCCTTTCCATAATTGTTGAGAAGATTTTTCAAGCTCCGGGCTTCATTAATGGTAGCTTCCCCCATAAAAATTGAGTCATCCACAAATAGCTGATGAGAACACACAAGGTTAGAGGAGGAAGGTTTTAACCCTTTGAGATCCCCATTTCTAATAGTACATTCAATTTATCTACCCAAACACTCAGCGATAATGACAAATAGAACATGGGATAAAGGGTCTCCCTGCCTCAGTCCTCTGGAAGATTTAAAGAAGGCCGAAGGAGATCCATTGACAAGGACTGAAAAAGTAGGAGTAGAAACCAACTGCATTATCAATTTTATACATTTGAGGTTGAAACCAAAGGTTCTTAGAATGTTCTGCATAAAGTTCCAATCCACTCTGTCGTAGGCTTTAGAAAGATCAATCTTAAGAATAAATCCATCTTTTCTAGCCATAGTCAGAGAGTGTATATTTTCATGGACAGTTATGATAGAATCTAAGATCTACCTCCTCAGGATAAATCCAATTTGTTGATGAGCAATTATTTTAGAGAGAAGTTTCAAAATCCTTGAAGTTATAACTTTTGATATAATTTTGTAGGTAGAGTTACACAGACTTATGGGACGGAAGAGATCCATAGAATCAACCCCTGCTTTTTTTGGAATGAGAGCAATAAACGTACCATTCATTTCTCTAATAATTTTAGTAGATCCAAAGAATTCTTTAACTGCATCAGTAATATCTGTATGTATGATCTCCCAGTACATATGAAAGAAGAATATAGGAAATCCATCAGGACCCAAAGATTTATTACCATCAAAAGAAAAGACAACCTCTTTGATCTCAGCATTAGAAGGGATAGCTGAAAGATAGTAGTTATCATTTTCATTCAGAATCTTAGGTATACTCTTAAGAAGTTTAGTTTGAATATTTTGGTCAAGCTAGTCACCTTGGGAGAGAAGGATAGAGAAGAAGTTTCTAGATTCTTTAGAGATATCCTCCTCCTTTTCCATATGTCTGTTATCGACTTTAAGTTTAGAGATCCTGTTAGCAACCTTATGTTTGGTTGTCGTCAAATGAAAGAACTTAGTGTTCCTATCCCCCTCTCTCAACCAAGTATTTCTAGATCTTTGCTTCCAAAAGATTTCCTCCTTGTGCACAATATCATGATATTTGCTTAAGATTTCAGTTTCTTGTTCTTTGAGGTTATTCACATACCCAACCTTTTGAACAAACTCCTACACTTTTTTAAGATCAGACATAATTTCTGACTTAGAAGAAAAGATATTGCCTAAGGTTTCTTTATTCCACTTCTTAATTATGTCTTTAACATGTTTCATTTTGAAGGTCAATCTATACATAGTTGTACCCTCAATTTTAATATTCCACCATTCACTGATTTTGAGATACATATCAGGATGAATAGTCCACATTTTTTCAAATCTAAAGGGATAGTTTTCACTTCTAATAATAGGGTCAACAATAAATGATAGCGGGTAGTGG
This sequence comes from Thuja plicata, assembly GCA_018584345.1. Classification (NCBI taxonomy): domain Eukaryota; kingdom Viridiplantae; phylum Streptophyta; class Pinopsida; order Cupressales; family Cupressaceae; genus Thuja; species Thuja plicata. The sequence goes on from MU228345.1 coordinate 3,362,790, forward strand.
TCAGAGCCAACTCTAATAAAGGTTGTTAAGGAACAATTATACTACTGAAACCATTCATTAGAAATTAGAGCTCTATCTAATCTTACCTGGATCAAGTTTTTGCCAGCTCTTCAATTAGACTAGGTGTAACTGATGCCTTGAAGATCAATATCAATGAGCGCTTGACTATAAATGAAATTTATTAAATCAACCCGACTATCTAAGTTAGGTTGAGTTCACCTGTACCCTGCACCCTTCTTCTGTTTGGATTTTTCCACTATATTGGGTTTATCTTGTTTCTCAAGTAATTTTTCTATTTCCTCTTGGTCTCCCCATTTTGGTTTGTCTACTTCCTCTGAATCTTTCCTATCTTCTTGTGCTGAAACTTGTGTCATTTCTGATAGCCCCGACCCCAAGACAATATCTTGTTGGGCATCTAAGAATATATTATTATCATAGAGATTTTCCTTATCTCCTTGTTTAATAGGTGGTTCATCTTCTTCTTGAGTAGTGGATTGATTATCTTCTTTCTCTGTTGTTTCCTTTTCATCTTGGGTTTTGCAGATGTCATTTCTCTTACCTTCTAGAGTATCCTTGACAAAGAGTTTCTTTTCATTCTTGACTAGATCGGTCTCATTTCCTTGGTCCTCCTGATCTTTCTTATCTATTCTTGCTTTTAATGTGACATTTTTCTCTTGTTTGTTTTGTATCTCTCCTTTATCTTTCCCTTCCTTTTCATTTTCTTTAGACAGACTATTTTTCTCTTCTACGTACTTTTCTGTACTCTTAGATTCCTTACTTCCTTCTTCTTTTGAGAGATCTACAATTTTACCAGTCAATTTCCATTCTTTTTTCTGATGGGGTTTTGTGACTTTGTTCATTGGACATTTCTTTGCCCAATGCCCTATTTTTTTGCATCTGAAACAAGCAAAGGGAACAGATTCATATTCAATTTTTTGAATCCATGTTCCTAATCTTGATTCCAACTGTATTTCTTCTGGCATGTCCACCTCTAGTATGATTCCTATGCATATCCTAGCATGTGTGAGTCTTCTTCTGGAGGCCATTACTGGATTGATGGAAAGGATTTCTCCAAAATCTCTAGCAATCCCATCAAAAATATCCTCATTCCAGTACTCCAAAGGAAGTCCTGGGAGCTTCACCCATACAGGGACTTGGACAATAAAGTCTTCATGAAGGGCCATGTTAGGGTACCATTTTTACAGGATCATAGTATTTTTTCCTATGCACCATGGTCCACAACAGATGGCTTGTGTTCTATCTTCTTCACATGAGAAGAAAAAGGAAACAAGACCCTTGTTCATAGCTATCACTTCAACTTGACCTTTGAGCTTCCATCTCTTATCAACATACGCTCTGATCACTTCAATATTTGGTCTGATCCCTATGAATCTTCCAACTAGGGCATTTTCCATTTTTCTAATATTATGATCTATAACTTGGTCAGGAATAGCAATAGTGTATTTACCCTCTGATATATTAGATATGTTCCTTACAGGTGGGTATACAAACTTACCTAAGGGTTTAACCCCAAAAAGGGATGCCCATTTGACTGTCCCTTTTCCCCGTATGGGACCCCCACCTGGGTCCCCCTCTCCCGCGAATCCATGCATTTTCCCATCTAGATTCCCACCTGCATCAGTAGATCCCTCGGTGGCAGTAGGACCTACATCACCTACAACTTCTATGAAAATTGGTTCCATAGAATGGTTTGAATTTCTAGCAACTGTGTTCCCACTTCCCAGTCACTCCCCATTTCCAACTCCTCGCTCCGCTCCCCGTGTTAAGTGCAACCTTGTTAGAGGATTTAATAGTAACATTTTATCACTTGATATTTGGCATTGACTATGATATCTTCATGATAAACCTTTTAATACTCCTTGGGATGTATATCAATATATAAAGGATTGTTTAGTCCCGCTTGGTTAAGACACTTTCTTATCCAATGGTTAAACTGAAATAGTATATGATCTGTTCATAAATACAACTTAGACTTGTAGATTTTCAAATCTATTGTAATATCATAATACCTTTCTGATCAATGTTTCTTTTCAATACCTTTTCTCCACTTATTTCTTCTTAGTTATTCTATGCTTCTCTGTTGCTCGGTATCTGCAGAAATATTTGCTCTGTTCTTCAGCTTGTTTGATCAGGAATGTATGAAGTCTTTCTTCACCAGTATTCTTTTTAGCATCCTCTTCTCTATTCACTCCCCTTATTCATAATGAATTAGCTTGTCTCTCTTATAGACATCATTTCACCATTTCTAGGTCTTTTTCTTTCTTGTTCTTGATGTGATCCATAAATCTTTCTATTCTTTCTTTAAAGCATACTTCAGTTTTATCCCATAGATTTCTCATTGACAACTGGAATAAAACAACTTTAAAACTCTAGCTTTTAACTTGTCTATGAAAACAATGTAATCAAATATTTAATTCCTTCTTTAGCTCTTGCCAGATAAGTCTTTTTTCATTTCTCAACTTTAGTTATTTTCAGTGTTTAACTCCTTGTTAGCTCGGTCTTGACTTCAGTTGTCCTCGGGTATCTCTGTCCATCAGGTTTGTCTGTCAATCGGGGTGTCTCTCTATCAGGATTGTCTATCTGTTGGGGTTGTCTGTCTCTTAGGTAACATTGTGGTTTTTCTTGTTGGTAATTCTTTATCGGGTTTCTTTCTCAGGTATCAATGTGACTCTTCTCTTGAGTTTCTCTATCTGTCGGTGTGCACTGTCTGTCGGTGTTTGTTGTCACTTGGTGAATACTAAACTTTTATGTATTACTTATAGCATAACCTTTATCTCTCTAGTTCTTTGAATCATTTGACACTATGTATACAACCAATCAGATTATATCAAGTTGACATCAATGACAATACAATACATTAACTATTTTAATGTCTTGCATTAACTTTATGCAGCTCGGTGATCATCAACTTAACATCTTCAAACATTTAATCAGTTATGGTTCATCAATCTCTCCCTTTGGCATTGATGGAAACACACTACATACTACTAATACATTATGAAATATATCTGTTGTAGCTAATCAAACTAAAAAATGTATTGTTCTATTACCAATACAAATGTTTGGCTCTCGATAAGCTCTTCTAGCTTAGATTTTATTCTTGCAGAGTACTTTCTTCAATCTTCAATCCCTTCACTGGATAGATGTATCAGCTTCTGATTTTGTCTCTCCCTTTGTTGTAAATTTTGTTTCTCTAATGCTTTCTCTCCCTTTAACTATTGTTCTCCTTGATCATCTCTTTTTCCTTTGACAGTAATATGTTTCATAGAAGACTTCTCTCTCTTTGAATGTATTCTCTCCCTCATGATGTTATTTACTTTGATGGATATTTCATATGTAATCTCTCCCTTAAAGGTTACATCTCTTTACATCTCTCCCTTCTGGTTACATTTCTCCCTTCTAGATATTCTCTCCCATCTAGATATAATCTCTCCCTTTGACAACAACCAAATTCATTCCTCTTTATTTAATATATTCCTTGAATTTCCTTTTCATCAGCAACATAGCTTTGTATTAGCCAAAAATATCTCTGGTGTTTGATGCAAATACATAACTTTGATGGGGATCTCCTCTCATAGAGCTTTCTTTCTCTCTCTAAGACCTTTTCTTGGTCTTCTTTAGGGTCTCTATCACCACCCTAACTAGAGGATTCCTCTCTGATCCTCTAACACACTAGGAGCTTTCCAACAACTTCAAACTCTTCACTAAACCCTTCTTCATAACCTCACACATCCATGGATTCTCTAACCTCCTACCTCTCCAATGGTGTCAACTACTTGTGAGTTGAATTCCTGACTCCTGTTAGGTCTAATTCAACTTCTATGGATCCAAATTTGTGGATCTTTCACCCATTTTCCAATCAGGTTCTAAACTTCTAGTCTTTTAGGCCTTGTAGCCTTTTTAGGCCTATTGGCCCTCCTAGACACTGAAAACATGGACTTTATCCTAAAATCCCTTAACACCCCTAGTAAAAAATTGCATATTCCTTGTGGGTTTTTCCTCACCTTAAATATTTTCTAGGTCTCAGATGCCAAACTTGTCCGTACAGTGGACTTTCACCAAACCCCTAAAAATAAGGGTTTCTAGGGCATGACCATTGGTTTGGTTACTTTATCTCCTTTAACTGATCCAATGAGTTCCTCTAAAACTTCTCCTTCCACCATTAGGTCTTCAATTCATGCCCCTAAACTCCTCTGACATTGATTGGCACATACCAATCACTTAGCAATCACCATTGCCTTTGCACTGTTCAGTTGCCCTAGCCAGAATAACCAGTACTCACCTAGGGCCTGAATGTTCTCTTGCTTCCCCTGCACATACACACCACACACTATATCTACAATTTATATACAATTCTTTAATGGATTCCAAGTGTTCATGGGACTTTGAACCACGAGAATGCCAAGAAAAGCCATTTCCTACATGATTGGTCCAAAACTGGACAGTGAACTTGCAAAACACAAAAGACTTATTAAAAGATAACTGGAATGAAAAAATGACTAATCCAATGCCACAAAGATTTAAGAAACTACATATTAAACACTCTCCATACTTTCATTCAATCCATTCAATCCACAAAAGTGTTGGATGATGGCTATGTATGGAAATTACAGTCTAAAAACTTGGTTCTTTACAACCAGTCCATACACAATGAAGTCTAACTATCATCTTAGGTTTTTAGTCTCCTTATATACTCTCATCCCACATGTCTAGACCCTCTGGTCTGGATTTGGGCATCATAAAATCCAATTTCTAAAATCAAGGAAATGTTGTCATGACAACTTTGACAACTTTTGTCAAAATGACACTTTCTCAACTTTGATGGCCCTATTTGGTTTCAAAACTTACCAAATGACTTTCAATTACTTGAAAACATTCAAATCTTGAAAATCTCCCCATTTTGAATTTTTGGTCAAATTTTTGACCTTTTGGTTGATTCTAGGTTCTAGACCCTTAGAATCAACTTGACTCAACAACTCACAAACCTTAATCTCTCCTAACACTAAAACATACCTTAAACACACTAGGGACTTTATAACATAGTCCTTATTCATGGATGGTTGGCCAAACCAACCTACAAGCCAAAATGACTAAGATCTTACAAAAGACCTTAAGGGTGCTCCTGCACCATCCTCCCCCTACAACAAGAAAGTTAATGTACCTGTGGTGTCAGGAACTCCTCACTAATTCCATGCTTCTTGAAGTCACTCTCAGCTATCCAAGTGGCTTCTGAATTTGGTTTCTACCTCCACTTCACTAGATGCTCCATATAAATCTTATGCCTTGTCTTCTTCTTTACCCTTGAATCTAATATCTATTCAGCTTGTGTCTTGATTTTTTCTAGAGTCTTGAGCTCTCCCACATCTCTATTCACTTCTTTATTGTACTATACTTCTTCCATATCTGGTCCCTTATACTTGATGAAATCCTTCACATTGAAGATTGGGGAAATTGACATCTCCCTGGGCAGCTCCACCTTGTAAGCATTGGGTCCATATTTATCCGATACCTTGCAAGGTCCAATCATTTTCATCTGCAACTTGCTAGGTACCCCCTTTTGTAGCCTTGCCTTATTCACAAATACCATTACTAGTTCACCCACTTCAAACTGTAAATCTCTTCTCTCCTCATCTCTTTTGGTTTTCAACTTCTGATTGGCCTCCATTTAAGTCTTTTTCACTTGTTCATGGACTTCCTTCATTGACTGTGTGAAGTCATCTGCATGTCCACTAACTGATGGTAGGTAACTGATTGAATGTCTGATAATGTTAAGTTGAAGATAATGCAAGGCATTAAATCAGTTCATGGTGTTAGATTTGCTGAACTGCAATGTTAGATTTGCTGAACTGCAAATCTTCCCAAGAACACCTGCATGCAAAGACTGCTACAAGAATGAAGACAGAAGAGAGAAAGCTATGGCGGCCAATAGGCCAGAGACTGAAAAAGCATGTTGCAAGAAATAATCTTCTATTAACAACAATAATGAAATTACAATCTCCTTATGAAATACAAAGCGGTGAATCCTTATAAAGGATACCGAAACCCTAAAAGGGAAACTCTAAGAAAATAGAAACTGCCTAAGTGAAACTTAAGCACTAAAGAGTAATTACTAAAGATTACTCTAACACCCCCCCTTAAGTGTAACTTAGGGAGAAGCAAAACTGCTAAACTACTGCAGAAAGAAGAAAAGAAGGGTCCCGGCAACTAGGCCTAATCAGGTACCCAAAACAAAGCAAACTAGATGAAGAAAAACCTTCAATCTAGAGAAAAAAGGTGTCCCAGAGAAAGGAACAAGAATAGAGCAAGAAGCATCTCCGAAGCATGTCTAAAAACTCTGTCAGAGGATACGGCTGGAACCCCCACTGAAGTGCATGATCAGGTAGAGAAGACAAGTGTCTGAAGAGCTGATCAATCGAACCAGGAAGCAATAGAACCAACAGGTGAACCCCCCCCATAATGCTGAACTGGGAGAGGTGACAGGAACA
>MU228345.1:3389781-3402081 GCA_018584345.1 Thuja plicata
TTACTTCTATTTCATCTTTTATAGCTTAAATGCATGCTTATTTCATCATTTAGCTTGTTTTTAATTAAAATCCTTCATGCTAGAATAGTATTGGTCACTGATTTATAGCATATTCTGAGGGCTAAATATGTTATTTATTACACTCTTTCTAGTTAGAAGGCAATAGGCCGATATTAGTGGTTTTTGAATGTTTTATCTAACCATTTATACTAATGCAATGACCTATTGAGTGTTTGTGTTGATTCTGACAGGTACCCAAATACACACACACAGACCTTACTGTTAAGGTTAATGAAATTATAGAAGATAAGTTCAATGAGATGAAAGCCCAAGTCAGTCACAATGGGCACATGATAAATATCATTCTGAAACACAGTAATGAAGGGCCGAAAGTTTCTGTCTAGAATCCCAAAGCTTTATACGCCTACCTGGAAATGAGTCTGCTGGAAAGAACTACTTTCACGGTGTAAGGTGATATTGAGAGCGGGAGCCTGAGCACTAGAACTTGTAGAGGTGTCAAAAGAAAAGTTCCAGAGATCCCTAACGAGATGCTAAAGCTAAAGGAGTCCATTGAGTTGATGGAAAACATGCAGAAAGAGGCTGAGGAAGCCTATGAAAAAATGCATTAAGCTGGGCACTACGCTGGAAGGTTTGCTGGTTTTTTGCTGGAAGTTTTGCTGGTAACTGTGCTTTTTTTACTAGTTTTTTGCTTCCTCAAGTTTTGGGTTGTTTGTTTGGGTCCTACTCTTTTGTTCATAGTAGGCATACCATGTTTGTAAGGGTTATCATTTCTTATCATTAATCTCCTATTGTAAAAGGTTTTGGGTACCTTTAAAAACCTGTTTTTACCTTAATCAAAAATAGTGTGTTTGTAACCTTTAACAGGGTTGGCTCCTAACAAGGCTCACTTCAGAAGAGTGAAAATTTGGGGTACCAGTCCCAGTGGTTTTTCCCTTAACAGGGTTTCCATGTTAAAAATTCATGTGTTACGTGTGTATGATTCATTTCTTTATTGTCTTGTATCTGACATAGTTAACACTGGGTTGATCTGTATACTCTTCTTATTTACTGAGTTTTGGTAAATAGTTATACTACTTATCAATAATCAAGAAGAATAAGGACAGACAAGGAAAACTGATAGATAGTTAATCATTATAAGTATTTAATGGCATACATCTTGTAGGGACTTAATAATCTGAGATTTATTTGATTGGTGGTTAATGTTTGAAGGATAAATTATTGAGGCTACTGATTCACCCCTCCCCTCCCTCTCAGTTATTACTAACACTAACTCCCTCATATCCTTTTAGGTCTCTAAGCTCCATCCCACCCCTTGGATGTGCCCCATACACAATCTCAAATGGACTCTTCCCTTTGGTCCTATTTGTGCTATCATTATAGGCAAAGTCTGCCTATGGGATAACTTTCTCCCAACCTTGCCCATATTCCTTTGTCAGACATCTAAGAATAATTCCAAGAACTCTATTGATTACTTCAGTCTACCCATCCATTTGGGGAAGATAGGCAGATCCATGAGATAAGTTTGTACCTACTCTCTTCCATAGGGTCTTCCAAAAGTGTCCCATGAACTTCACATCCCTATCTACAAAAATACTCATTGGTAGACCATGAATCCTCACTATCTTGTTGAAGAAAAAGTAGGCAACATGACTGGCATTGTGTGTTGTTTTACATGGGATGAAGTGACTCATCTTACTAAATCTGTATACTACTACAAACACATTGTCTAAACTAGTTGGAGTCGTAGGTAACCCCACTATGAAGTCCATACTTATGCACTCCCAAGGTCTACTTGGGATGGGTAATGGTTGATTAAGACCTACATTTGATGAAGTTCCTTTAGCCTTCTGACATATGCCACACTTTTCCATATACCTTCTTCCTTCCTTCTGCATTTTTGGCCACTAGTAGAACCTTTCTACCAAGTCCAATGTCTTGTTTAGTCCAAAGTGTCCACTTAGGCTCCCATTATGTTTCTCCTATATGAGGTTCTCCCTCATAGAGTCTTTTGGAACACAAAGTTTCTTGCCTTTGAGTAGCAACCCATTCTGCAATATATACTCTGCAAAATCACTATGAAAGTGATTCTCAAAATCTTTGCACACTTTTTAAATCTATGAGAAATCTAAATCTCCCTCATATAGGTCTTTAAAACCTTCAACGCCTATACTCTTTAATTGAATCTCTTGAATGATGAGTAGCCTCCTACTAAGGGTATCTACAACTTTGTTTTTCACCCCCTTCTTATGTTTTATAGTGAAAGTATATGACTGTAGGAACTCCATCTATTTTATGTGTCTCAAGCTAAGCTTGTCTTGAGTTTTTATATAACTCAATGCCTAGTTATCTATAAAGACAAAAAAAATCTTTAGGAAATAGATAATGCCTCCATTTATTTAAGGCTTTTACAAGAGCATATAGCTCCAATTCATAGGAATAGTACCTAGACTTAGCCTCATTTAGTCTTTCACTAAAAAATGCCACAGACCTGCCTTCTTAGCTTAGAACAACTCCTATTGCAATGCTTCTTTCATCACACTCCACAATGAATGGTTTTTCAAAGCTAGGTAACAACAATATAGGTTGAGTGGCTACTTCTCTTTTCAACCTTTCAAACCCCTCATTAGCTGCCTTGGTCCATATAAATTTAGTCTTCAATCCTCTTTTGATAGTCTCTAGGACTAGAGAAAAAATTTCACTAAATCTCCTAATGAAATTCCTATAGAATTGGGCTAACCCATCGAAGCTCCTAACTTCAGTTACTATCTTAGGAGTAGGCCAGTTCAATATGGCCTCTACTTTCTCTTTATCCATCTTCAAGTCACCCTTACAAACTACAAAGCCAAGGTAGACTAGTTCTTCCTTCATGAACTCACTCCTCTCAAGATTGATGGTGAGTTTCTCCTCCTACAACTTCTTTAGCACTAACTCCAATTGTTTCATATGATCCTCCTTTTTTTTACTAAAGATGAGGATGTCATCTAAATAGACAACTACAAACACTCTTATATAGTCTTTCAATACTTCATTCATCACCCTTGTAAAGGTGCTTGGTACATTGGTAAGCCCAAAGGGCATAACTAATCATTCATATAACCCCTCTGTAGTCTTAAATGTAGACTTCCACTCATCACCTTCCTTCATCCTAATTTGGTAGTACCCAATTTTCAAGTCAATTTTAGAGAAGTACTTAGCACCCCCCAAACAATCCATCAAGTCTTCTATTCTAGGAATTGTAAATCTATACCTGATATTGTTATCCTATTTATTTCCCTAGAATCAATACACATCCTCCACTTACCTCCCTTATTAGGATCCAACACCACTAGGATAGCACAAGGGATTATGCTCTTCCTAATCAATCCTTGGTCCAACAATTCTTTCACTTGCCTGGCTATCTCCTTGTTTTGTTCCGGTGTCATCTTGTATGCAACTTTGTTTGGTAAGGATGCTCTTGGTATGAAGTCAATCTAGTGACTTATCTCCCTCTTTGGTGGTAGTGAAGCTAGTGTCCCCTCACATATTATATCCTTGAACTGATCCAACAATTCTCTCACTTCTTTAATTATAGGTGCTTTCTTATGAGTCTCCTCCTCCTTTGGCTTTAACAAGATTGCATAGCCAACTTCTTCATCTTTCATATCCCTTAAGAATTATTTCCCACTCATCAACAAGGTACTGGATTTTGTCTTCTCGACTATGTCTTCCTCTAGTAAGGATTGTATGTTGAAAGTTACCCCATTTTTCTTGGATTACTTATTATCTTTCCCATTATGGACAACTTCCCTATCATACTGCCATGGTCTACCAAGCAACATATGGGAAGCATCCATTGGAAACACATCACATAGTATCTTATCTTGATACTTTCCAATGAAAAATTCTACCCAAACTTTCTCATTCACTAAGATGTTATGGCCCTTATTCAACCATGTGACTTTATAATGACACACATGTGGAATCTTCATGAGCTTCAATTTCTTTACTGCATCCTCAGATATAACACTATCAGTAGACCCTGAATCAATTATCACCTTGCACACTTTTCCCAATATCTTGAATTTGTCCCTAAAAATGGCCCTTCTCTGCCTATGTTCATCTTTAGTAGGTTCTTTAATTAGAATTCTTTTAAGCATTAAACTCTCACCCTTTTCTAAATCCAGACTTACCTCTGAATGTTTTTTGTTGTCCTCATCTTGGATATATTTGATCCTATTCTCTACTTTTGAGGATGTTGGCTTATCTGGAAACCTATATGCAGGGTGTCACAACTGTCCATAGTTGTATAATTTCATGGAAGAAAAGTGAGATCTTCTCCTGATCTTCCTCTGCCACTGTTATAAGTACCTCTTCCTCTATTGTTGTATCCACCCATATTTCTTCATTCTTGTCCTTTCTCTGTATATCTGGAGTCACCTTGACCTCTACTGTCATTGCCTCTTCCACTGAACCTCCTCTATGGCCACCTCTATTGTCTCTACCCTTTCCTCTACCTCTCAAGTGAGAATCTTGTCTCTTCTTGATTTTCTCTTCCACTTTCAAAGCCATTTGAAAACAACTATGAATGGAAGTCAGCGTAAAGAGACTAAGTTCTTCTTTAATGTTACACCTTAATCCATTAAGGTATTGTGCAACTTTCATACTTTGTTTCTCCTAGATTCTTGATCTAAGACAAAGCTTCTAAAATTCTTCAGTATAGGTTGGGACATCTAGGTCTTTTTGCCTAAGGTTCTGCCTCTTCTTATGCAGTTGAATGTCATAATCTTCTGGAAGGTAATTCTCCTTCACTTTTGTCGCCATTGTTTTCCAATTTGTTATGGGCTTCTTGTCCTCTTTCTCTATTTCTTCCTACAATAACTTCCACCATGTGAGTGCTTTCCCTCTTAGCCTTGACTTGGCTATCTTTACCTTTTGTGCCTCTATGATCCCATCACATTCGAAGTGATTGTCCATCCCTTCAAGTCATTCCATAACCATTTTTGTATCCATCTTACCAAAGAATATGGGTATTCCCTCTAGAGCCTTTCTACTCAATGCCTTGAATGCATCTAGGAATGGTTCCTCAAGTAGAAGAGGATCAGGCTCTGGTTCTACCTCCTCTTCTACTGGTTTTTTTTTCCTTATCTATCCCTTCATTCATCTCTTCTCTCAACTTGCTGGTAGTGTCTACCACCTCTGCCATCTTTATCTTCAACTCTTCCATTGCTTCTTCAAGAATCCTATTCTTGATTTGTTTCTCTAACAAATCCTTGGCCAACTTTGCATTGGTTACCATTATGTTCTCACCTATAGATTCACTCCACTCTGACATACACTAATCCACTCCCAAACCTTTCAATGGCTCTGATACCAATTTGATGGAGAGCTCCTCTCCTAGAGCTTTCTTGCTCTCTCTAATACCTTCTCTTGGTCTTCCTTAGGGTCTCTATCACCACCCTAACTAGAGGATTCCTCTTTGATCCTCTAACACACTAGGAGCTCTCCAACAACTTCAACCTCTTCACTAAACCCTTCTTCATAACCTCACACATCCATGGCTTCTCTAACCTTCTACCTCTCAAATGGTGTCAACTTCTTGTGAATTGAATTCCTGACTACTCTTAGGTCTAATTCAACTTCTATGGATCCAAATTTTTTGAGATCTTTCATCCATTTTCCAATCGGGTTCTAAACTTCTAGTCTTTTAGGCCTTGTATCCTTTTTAGGCCTATTAGCCCTCCTAGACACTGAAAAGATGGATTTTCTCCTAAAATCCCTTAACACCCCTAGAAAAAAAATTGCATATTCCTTGGGTGTTTTTCCTCACCTTAAATATTTTCTAGGTCTCAAATGCCAAACTTGTCCGTACAGTGGACTTTCACCAAACCCCTAAAAATAAGGGTTTATAGGACATGAACACTAGTTTGGTTACTTTGTCTCCTTTCACTAATCCAATGAGTTCCTCTAAACTTCTTCTTCCACCATTAGGTCTGGAATTCATGCCCCTACACTCCTCTAACATTTATTGGCACATAGCAATCACCATTGCCTCTGCACTGTTCAATTATCCTAGCCAGAATAACCAGTACTCGCTTAGGGCCTGAATGTTCTCTTGCTTCCCCTACACACACACACACCACACACTATATCTATAGTGTATATACAAGGCTTTAATGGATTCCAAGTGGTCATGGGACTTTAAACCATGGGAATGCCAAGAAAAGCCATTTTCTACATGAATGGTCGAAAACTGGACAATGAACTTGCAAAACACAAAAGATTTACTAAAAGCTAACCAGAATGAACAAATGACTAATCCAATGCCACAAAGATTTAAGAAACTACATATTAAACACTCTCCATGCTTTCATTCAATCCATTCAATCCATGAAATTATTGGATGATGGCTCTATATGCAAATTACATTCTAAAAACTTGGTTCTTTACAACCAGTCCGTACACAATGAAGTCTAACTATCATCTTAGGGTTTTAGTCACCTTATATACTCTCATCCCACATTTCTAGACCCTCTGGTCAAGATTTGGGTATCATAAAATTCAATTCCTAAAATCTAGGAAATGTTGTCATGACAACTCTTAAAAGTTTTCATGACAACTTTGACAACTTTTGTCAAAATGACACTTTCTCAACTTTGATTGCATCAACATGAATGATCTTCTGATTGTGTATAGGCTGATGCAACCTCCTAGTCATCTTAGTGACTAATAGACAAGGGTCAGACCCCTAGTCTCGTTCTTATGTACTCAAATGTATCTTTAGGCAATGGTTGGGTGAATATGTCTATTAATTATTCCTTGGATTGAACATATTACAGTATCACTTCTTTCTCTTGCACTTTCTCTTAAGTAATGATACTTGATAGCAATATGCTTAGTCTTAGAATGCATGAATGGATTCTTGGAAATATTTATTGCACTGGTATTATCACAATAGATAATCATTGGTTCAAGAATCTTCATATTCATAGATTCCAGTAATTGTTTGATCCATGCAATATTTGAGTGATTTTCAGCAACAGCCACATATTCTTCTTCTGCATTAGATTTTGAGATGCATCCTTGCTTCTTACTGATCCAAGTGACAAGTCTGTCACCCATGAAGAATGCTCCTCCAGTTGTGCTCTTTTTGTCATCTAAGTTTTTATCCTAGTCAGCATATATATAGACTTGAAGTTCAAATTTGCCTTCTCTTTTATACCATAATCCATAGTCCTTGGTATTCTTTAGATATCTCAGAATTCTTTTGACAACATTCATGTGTGATTCTTTGGGATTAGCAAAGAATCTTGCAACTATTCCAACTACATGTGCAATATCTGGGCTAGTATGAACAACATACATTAATTTTCCATTCATTGATTTGTATAGGGTCTGATTTACCTCATTTGACTTATCTTCCTTTGTTAGCTTACATCCGGTTGCCATAGATGTTCCAACTGGCTTGGAATCTTCCATCTTGAATATCTTTAGCACTTCCTTGATGTATTTAGATTGTGTAATATATATGCTTGCATCTTGTTGAAGAATCTATAGACCAAGAAATAATTTGATCTCCCCAAACATTGACATCTCAAACTCTTTTCACATCTCATTAGAAAATGATTTACATAACATATCATTACCTCCAAATATGATATCATCAATAAATATTTCAAAAATTAAAATGTTATCATTAGTATCTTCTTTTAAATATAGATTGTTATTTTCACTTGTTCTTACAAATCAAATGCTTATGAGATAGGAGTGAAGTCTTTCATACTATGCTCTAGGTTTTTGTTTCAATCCATACAAGGCTTTGTGTATTCTACATACCATGTTTCTCTTGTCAGGATCAACAAACCCTTTTGGTTGTTCAATGTATACCTCCTCTTCTAGTATTCCATTTAGGAATGTATATTTGACATCCATTTGGTATACCTTGAATCCTTTGTATGCAACATAAGCAAGTAGAATTCTGACTCCTTCTAGTCTAGCAATGGGTGCAAAGGTTTCTTCATAATCAATACCTTCTTCTTGTGCATACCCCTTGCATACTAACCTTGCTTTGTTCCTTGTGAATTCTCCATTCTCATTCAGCTTGTTTCTGAGTATCTATTTGGTACCGATGACATTCTTGTCATTAGGTCTATGTACTAATTTCCATGTTATGTTCTTCTCAATCTTTTCTATCTCTTCATTCATAGCACTGGCCCATTCTTCATTTTCAAGTGCAGTATTAACATATTTAGGCTCAAAATCAAATTAAACATCTAGTGTTTAGTGACTTACTTCTTGTTCTCATTCTAGCCTTCTTGTCTCCTATGATCTGGTTTTGTGGATGGTTTCTTATGACATACTTGGAAAGTTTCAGTTCAACTATGTGTTCATCATTCTAATCATCATCTTGACCTTCATTCTAATCTCCATCGCTTGGTACATTATCTTGAGCAATTTCCTGATTTTTGATATTTGCAGCCTAATGCTCGGGTGCATTGTTCTATCATTCAGGAGTGATACACTATTGCTCAGGAAGCGTGTCAAGTTCTTCATTGTAGATAAACCTGTTTTGGTCTTCTGGTTGTTTTCTTCTTTCCTCATCAATTTTCTCTATAGATTCATCTATTTTGACATTTGCACTCTCAATTATCTTGTTAGAGGACTTGTTAAGACATTTATAAGCCTTTCTTTTGGTGGAATACCCTAAAAATATTCCGTCTTCACTTTTGGAGTCAAGCTTTCCCTTTCTATCATCTTTCAAAATATAACATTGACTTCCAAAAATTCTGAAGTAACTTACATTGGGTGTGTATCCATACCATAGCTCATAGGGTGTCTTTTTTGTGTCTTTCTTCAATTGAACTCTATTCAATGTGTAGACAGCAGTACTGACACCTTCCCTCCAAAAATTTTATGTGATGCATTTTTCTATAATCAGTATTCTTGCACAATCAATAATGGATTTGTTCCTTCTTTCAATAATCCCATTTTTTTGTGGTGTTGTTGGTGCAGAAACCTATCTTTTAATTCCATGATCATTAAAAAATTTAGTGAATTCATTTGAGATAAATTCCCCTCCTCTATCTGATCTTAAGCATTTAAATTCCTTACCACTTTGTTTTTCTACAATAGCTTTATACCATTTAAACATCTTGAATGCTTCTAATTTTTTCTTTTAAGAACATAATTGTCATCATTCTAGAATAATCATCTACAAAGAGAATGAAATATCTATCTCCATAGTAAATCTTTGTTCTCATGGGTCCACATAGATCAGTATGGACTAATTCTAGAATAGCACTAGATGTATGGGTTTTTCTCTTGAAACTAGACTTTTTCATTTTACCTTTTTGACAATACTTACACATGATATGGTCGGGATTTGACATGCTTGATAAGCCTCTTACTTTAATTTTATTGCTTATCTTTATCATGTTGTCAAAATTCACATGACATAGTCTCTTATGCCACAACCATGTGTCTTTGTTTCTAGCCATCAAACAAGTGGTGTTAATATCATAAAGATAGAATAGGTTACCTTTTATCTTTTCACTAGTTTTGATCAACCTTCCTGATTCATTAAAGATCTTTGCCTTCTTATTCTCAAATGCATCTCGGTGACCTATATTATTCAACTGTGAAACACTTAATAGATTATAGTTAAGTCATTTTACCCAGTATGGATTTTTACATCTGATTACATTATTCGACATTATGGTTCCTTTACCTTCAACTAGACACGGTGAGTCATTACCCATTCTTACTGATCCACCATTATAATACTTAAAAGTTTCAAACTTTTATTTATCTCCAGTCATGTGGTGAGTGCAACCAAAATATATAATCCAAACATCATTCTTACTAACCTTAGATATGAGTGTAGTCTCAACATACATTTCCTCTTCATCTGAATCATCCTTCATGGCAAGAAATACCATCTCAATATCTTCATCAAATTTGGTGTCAGTATCTCCAGCTCTGTTCTCAGCCAAATAACAATCTTTCTTCCCTTTGTCCTTGTAGTCTCGGGTATCTCTTCTATTAGATTGTTGGTTTCTTCAGTAATCTCTGTTATCACCTCTGTCAAACTTTTTTCATATGATCTGTCATTGCTTCTGTCTTCTTTTCTTTTGTTAGGACATCTAGCAGAAAAGTATCCAGTCTCTTTACAATTAAAACATATAAGTGGTAATTTACCTTTGTATCTACCTTTGTCTCTCTGCAATCTTCTAGCCATTAGTGCTTCAATCTCATCAAGTCCTGGGTCATCACTATCACTTTCACTATCATTTCTCATTGTGTGTTTATGACTTGACTTAATTATTTTCAAAGAAGATTTGAATGCAGAATCTATAGATGGTAAGACACTATTATCAAAGTTATTCATCTCAAATGAAATTAGTCTACCAATCAGACTATCTAGAGTCACATTATTATTTTCTACTGCTCTCATTTCTTGTATAGTAGATACTCTAATAGCATATACATTTAGTAAGATTATTAGGATTTTACTTACCACTGTCTCTTCTTGATGTACACCTCCAACTCCTCAGATAGCATTGACAACCTCTTTGATTCTATAGCTATACTGAGTGATATTTTCTCCTTCTTTCATCCTTAGGTCATCAAACCTTCCTCTTAGGCTTTCTACCTTAGCTCTTAGCACATTATCATCTCCTCCATGTACTAGCTTCAATTTGTCCCACATTTTCTTTGCAGCGGTGCATTTTTTGACATCTTCAAATTTAACATCAGAGAGTGAGGAATAAAGCTCTATCATCATGCAATTGTGTTCATGCTTTTATCTCAATTGATCAAGTGTGTGAGGTCCTATAGGCAGCACATATTCAGTATCCAACCATTGAGTAACATCATTTCCAATACCTGAAAGGTGGAATCTTATTCTGCTTTGCCATGATGCAAAGTTGTCTTTGTTCAACTTAGGTGCATCCCATTTTCTCATCTTGTGATATTTTTCTTGAGTCTTTAAACTCCCTTTCTAAGCACACAAGATCTGATACCATTTGTTAGAATAACTGAGAGGGGGGTGAATTAGTGGCCTCATAAATTAATCCAATATCAACCCAAAAACTTAGTACCACAATTATAAGCCTCTATTTATCTTCAATCCTACAAGATGTATGCCTTGAAATAATCTTATCAAATAAATACTAATCGGAGTTCATTGTTAAACCTTATTCTTAATCTTTACCAAATAGTAGTCTATCATTTACTAAAATACAGTAAATAACTTAGTGTTTAGCGATCAATCCTTTTTTAGTAATGTGTAAAGAAAAATAGGAAAGTAATAAATCATAAACACATTTGAAACATGGATTTTTAATGTGGAAACCTTGTTAAGGGAAAACCGACTTGGGACCGATAACCCAAAATTTTCACTCTTCAAAGTGAGCTTGGTGAAGAGCCAAGCCTGTTAAAGGTTATAAACACAATGTTAAGTGCGACCTTGTTAGAGGATTTAACACTAACATTTTATCACTTGATATCTAGCATTCACTATGCTATCTTCATGATAAACCTTTTGATACTCCTTGGGATGTATCTCAATATATAAAGGATTGTTTAGTCCTACTCGGTTAAGAGACTCTATGATCCAATGGTTAAACTGAAACAGTATATGATTTTTTCATAAATACAACTTAGACTTGCAGATTTTTAGATCTATTGTAATCTCATAATACCTTTATGATCAATGTTTATGTTCAATACCTTTTCTCCACTTCTTTCTTCTCGGTCATGCTATGCTTCTCTGTTTCTCAGTGTCCATAGAAATATTAGCTCTGTTCTTCAGCTTGTTTGATCAGGACTGTATGAAGTCTTTCTTCACCTGTATTCTTTTTAGCATATTCTTCTCTATTCACTCCCCTAATTCATAATGAATTAGTGTTAAAATGGATAATCAAATTAGAGCTAGGAACATATTAACCCAAATGAGTTAGGAAAAAGGAATATTATCATGAATTAAACTAATCCTTAGAGCATACACAAAAAGAAACAACAAAGGAGACAAGAAGTTTTGAAGGGGGAAAAGCGTAAAAAAAAACCCCGTGAATTATGAATGGGCAAAATAGCCAGAGAGAGAGAGAGAGAGAGAGAGAGAGCTTTAGCTCATACAATATTATGAAGAATAAGAGAAGAAGTGTTGTCTGTGAATGAATAAGGAGAAAAGAAGCATCTCTTATGTAGAGATGAGAAGAAAGGAGTTGAATGTAACTCCCATGTGCATGTGAGCCACATTCATAATGTGTGTGCCACTTGTGCTATTTCCTCTTAAGGAGGAAT
>MU228345.1:3406158-3430146 GCA_018584345.1 Thuja plicata
TAAAAAAAACCCCCGTGAATTATGAATGGGAAAAATAGCCAGAGAGAGAGAGAGAGAGAGAGAGAGAGAGAGAGAGAGAGAGCTTTAGCTCATACAATATTATGAAGAATAAGAGAAGAAGTATTGTCTGTGAATGAATAAGGAGAAAAGAAGCATCTCTTATGTAGAGATGAGAAGAAAGGAGTTGAATGTAACTCCCATGTGCATGTGAGCCACATTCATAATGTGTGTGCCACTTGTGGTATTTCCTCTTAAGGAGGAATCTAGGAATAAAAAGAAATTACAAATAAATATTATGTCCTCACACATGGAAAAGAGGAAAAGTGTTCATGTAGGGATTCTATAGGAATCTCCTACTTACATAATAAATAAACTAAACTAAACTACCTTGGTTTATAATATATTTCACCAAGGAAATATTATACTTCTAACAATTAGCTTGTCTCTCTTATAGACATGATTTCACCATTTTTAGGTCTTTTTCTTTCTTGTTCTTGATGTGATCCATAAATCTTGTCATTCTTTCTTTAAAGCGTACTTCAATTTTATCCCGTACATTTCTCCTTAACAACTAGAATAAAATAGCTTTAAAACTCT
Source organism: Thuja plicata (assembly GCA_018584345.1). Taxonomy (NCBI): domain Eukaryota; kingdom Viridiplantae; phylum Streptophyta; class Pinopsida; order Cupressales; family Cupressaceae; genus Thuja; species Thuja plicata. The sequence goes on from MU228345.1 coordinate 3,406,756, forward strand.
AGCTTATCTCTAGCTTTTAAATTGTTAATGAAAATAATGTAATCAACCATTTAACTCCTTCTTTAGCTCTTTCCAGCTAAGTCTTTTGTCATTTCTCAACTTCAGTTCTTTTTGGTGTTTAACTCCTTGTTAGCTTGTTCTTGACTTCAGCCTTCCGTCGGGATTGTCTGTCTGTTGGGGTTGTCTATCCATCGAGGTTGTCTATGTGTTGGGTAACACTATGGTTTCTACTCGTCGATAATGCTTTCTTGGATTTCTTTCTCGGGTATCACTATGACTCTTCTCTCATGTTTCTCTATCTGTCAGTGTGCACTGTCCGTCGGTGTTTGTTGTCACTTGGTGAATACTAAAATTTTATGCATTACTGATAGCATAACCTTTATCTCTTTGGTTCTTTTAATTCTTTGACACTATGTATACAACCAATCAGATTATATCAATTTTACATCAATGACAATACAATACATTAACTATTTTAATGTCTTGCATTAGCTTTCTACAGCTCGGTGATCATCAACTTAATATCTTCAAACATTTAATCAGTTATGGTTCATCAAACTAATACTATTATTATGGTACTGGTAGTGGATCAATTCTATGATGGTATCTGTAGAAAAAAAAAAGTGAAACTTTGCATGTCAAAATACTAGGGGGAGACCATAGGGACAGGGTGACGGGGATGAGTAAACTAAGGATCTTCATCTTCCCCTTCGTCTGAGTAGAATTTTTGAGAGAGGATAATCTATGAGAATTATTCAAGCCATGTGTAGTCCAACTCCTCAAATTCATCAAGGAGAAACCATTTGTAGAGAAAATCCCTCCCAAGTCGCGCTCATTTCCTGTGTCGCGTTAGTTTCTCTGCATTAAGGTTAAACAAAAAGGGTTTCTAGGCCACATTTCTACCCGGCTCCAGCAGCTTGGGTATATCTCTTGGTCAATGGATCCCCACCCCTAATTCTGCACAAAAAACAATAGGGACATCGTTCACCAGTAATTATTCTTTTAAAACCTTCCTTAAGAGCATCAACATTTTGAGCTTCCCTCCTCCGAGGTCAAGAAGAGACGCAAAAAAATAGGACATAATGTCCATGTAGACATGGTATCTATCAACATTCTCAAGGAACTCTCAACATAATACCATCAAAATAATAGCATTTGTAAAAGCGCCAACCTCCGTAAAAACTAAAGTGAGGGTTTCTTTTGGGATGCTTCCCAAAAAGGAATTCTATTCCTCTAGGGATGTGTCTCTCCAATGGACTGGGGTGTCCATCTCTAATTATTGACAACCTAAATACCTAAAAACTAGAAGTAGAATTTCAACAACTAGCAGCTTTGACTCTTAATCTACCAAAACTAAATTGAAGAAGAAATAAGCCAGATCATCTATAAATAGCCCTTGATTGATACTTAGCAATTAACTATTCTTTCTTTAATTCTATTAAATCCATTTTCATCAATCTTTAATGTAAATATTTCCCATAAATGCATGCATGTGAGAAATTTAAATTCATTGTCCTTAATCTATCATTTTTCTAGGTAAATCTTTCCCATAAATGCATGTGTGTCAGAAATTGGTAATGTCATCTGTAAGAATTTTGAAGTCATGTGTGACAAGTGGATGGTATTTAAAGAATGTCACTTGTCACTAACAAGGAATTTATTTCTTACCGAATTATGAACTACAAGTTTCACTATATATGATGCAACATTATCCCCCATCCACATAAACAACTAACTAGTTGTAATCAATGATAATGGTTATGGTGCAGGTTTTAAGGTTTGAATCTTGATACGTGTCATCATTTCGATGAATTCGTGGAGAACTCTATTTCCTTCAATAAATTAAAGCCAAAATTAAACTTCAGACATTGATCTAGGATCATCAAATGGTCTTAAATAATATATTTAACTTTATAAAATGATGGACATTATGTTACGTGTCCATGTGTGATGTGACTAGTCATGCTTATCAATACCAACGTGTTGAGTTTTCAAACAAGTTGGTAACAAATAAATGCAATATTTGTTGGACATGATAATGCATTAATTATGAAGGAGAAGTTAAATGGGTGACAAATACATATCATAAAATGATGAATTAATGTTGATATAGTTGTTTTCTACTATATATTTAATGTTATCAAGTTGGTACACTTGATTGATTAAGTCAGAAACTGCAAAGAATTAAAGTTATGACTGAAAGAGTTACCTTACCGAGCTAGATAGAGTCAGTCAGTAGAATGTTATGTGAGTTGGTCACAAGTTACCGAGAACTAAGTGAAAGTTAAGCACCGAGCACTGAAGATGAGTTAGACACTGAGCAGTGAATAAAGTCAGTTACTGAGTTGCTAATAAAGTTTTATCGAGTATAGGGTATTAATAATAAATGATGATATGATCAAATTTAATGCAAAGCGATGATGATCTGGATGAGGAAATAAATTAAATGATATTTTTTGTAAAATCTATGAATGGGAAAATTCAATGAGAAGATCTAAGGTGAAGATCAAGTGGTTAAACTAAATTGTGAAGAGTTCCAAGAAAAGTTCAAGTTCTGAGGTAAAAGTGAGATGGTTTACCGAGTTGTGAAATATGAATAAAATGATTGAACGACTAAGCACAAGTGAAGGAATATCAAATTAAGGAGATTAAGAGGCAAAAGTATGTCTATATGAAGAATGATAAATATGAACAAAGTATGATGTTGGAAAATAGAATAGAGAAGAATAAAAAGCTAAAGGACAACATTTATATGAGTTAATCTAATGTTGCTAAGTTTGAATTATTGATTTACATACATGAGATGTATTGATGCTTATGTTATTGAGATATTTGGTGAATTGGTTATTTACTGTATTCAGTATTACCGAGTGAATCAGTGAGTTTAGTTTTAAGTGTTTAAGTTTTAATTTTTTTGATTCACCCCCCTCTCAGCGGGACCAATAATGGCTTGTTATAATTTCGTATTATTTGTGTCTTGGTGATGCAGCACAAACATACAAATTAAAGCTAATTCAATGTATACAGAATGAGAGAAACTAGAGCTCAAGATAGATTTGAAATTTGTATATTTTCCATTCACCCAGTCTTCTTCTACAATGATCAGCTAATCCTTAAATGAAAAACTCAAAAACTCAAAAAACCCAAAAATTACCTATTTTGGCATATTTTCACGGTTATCAATTTTTTCCATTTTTTAGTAATTTTCAAAACAAATCCTAGAAACTGTCATGCCCAAAAATAGGGAAAAACACAACTACAATTTTTTTTCTTAAGCACTAATGTTAACTATGTTTAACTAAGTTTACACTTGCATGCATAGCAATGTTTAGATGAGAGGGTTCAAGTGGTTAGAACTTGAACATGTTTGATCCACACGATAGTTGACTAAGCTTGACTAAAGATTTGCACTAGTTGTTAAAACAGGTCGTAACCCCAATATTCACTAAATGTTAACTAGGTTGTTGGCAAAATATAACCAAAGTTTGATTAAGACTATAGATGACTACAACGTTATGTTGGAGTCCTTAACATGATTACTTAACTAACCATGTTAATTATGTTCTAAAAAAAATTGTACTAGCTTAATAACTTATAGTTTTATTAAAACACATCCGTGCATAGGTAAATACAATTAACTATTAAATCGATTACATTAATAAAATAAATAATCTAAATAATTTAATACTTTAAGCTAATAGATTTAAACTTTAAAATATTATCATGTTAAAAAAAGTCCTCTAATAAACTAATTAAATTTAATTGCTAAGCCTTTAAAGTAATTGAATCATTAATTTAATTTAAGACCTTTTAAAATATATTCCCTAATCCTAAAATAAAATTTGAAATTCAAAAGATTAATAGTAAGGAAATAATTTATTTCTCTATGCTATACATATAAAAAAAATTAAATAGATTTAAAATCTAAACTTAATATTAAATTAAATTCTATTTTTAGATATTAATATACTATAGTAATCAAATTTTAAGATGGCTAACCTGAGAATTAATCTAAGATTAAATTATTAATTAAAATAAGTTGCTAGAAAATTCCTAACATAAAAGTCAATAAACTCAACATTTGAAATCTATTTTTTAAAATCTATTTTTTTTAAAATTAAATATTTTCAGAATGAAAACTTATAAAAACAAAATCAAAAGTCCTAACTCTTTGAAATAATCCTCTGGTTATTTCCTATTTCATTAACCTTTTCTCTGTTATTTATTTTATTATTACTATTTTCATTTTATCCTAAACCTATGTTTTACGGATTATAGAGGAGGTGGCTCAGTGGTGGAATGGCGACGGGTTTGGTCCGAGTGAGTAGGGACGGAACGAAGGTGGAGAGGAGGGTAGTGGGGTCCCATCCCCCACCACGCAACACACCCACTATGTTCTCCATAATGGGCGTCGCATCGATGACTCCACTATGGATTTCACAGTGGATATTGTGCGGCGGGCCGCGCGGCTCCACAGTGGGAACTGCCCCTATGGAGTCACTTGGCCAGGGGGTGAGGCTTTAGGCTGCCTCACCCAGCCAAGCTTGAAAAACATTGCTTTCTTTTTTTTTTTTATTAAAAAAATAAAAACCTTTGTTTTTGATTCGGCCCTCGGCCCAAACAAAAAACGTACACAGAACCTTTATATAAAATATTTTTTTTGTTACATTTATATATATATAAATAATGAAGAGTAGAGGCATATAGAAAAAGAATAAAATTCTCTGATATAAAATAGAGACTAAACTAATTTTTATATTATGCCTTTAAAACAGAACTGAATACTTAGTTTACTATTATGTAAAAATTTCCCTATTCTTTATTTTGTTTAAAAATAATACACACATATTTACATTTAAAAATACATATATATTAAACACTTGTCTAGACAAGGAAGAGATTAAATATATAACCAACTTGTATAAATTCTTTTCTCTCTTTTTTTTAAAGGTTTCGTTATATTTTGCAACTAGGAGGTTTATAAATAAATTATTTAAATGGAAAACTCATTTCTCTTTTTTTTCTTTTAAAACTAAAATAGGTCTTTATTCATCTTATCCATTTCCTCGGTGAAAAGGTTTATAGATAAATTATTTACAAACTTAACCAGATGGAAAATTTAAATTATTTTAAATCATTGATTTACATCTAAGAAACTTTCATGCAATAATTTGAATCCTTCAAGTAGTTTACAAATCATTACAAGGGTACGAGTCTAATTTATTTCCAATATAAGTGAAAATCCCTGATTACAAGTTTTAACATATCTCCTTTTTTTTAAGCTTAAAATAAAACAGGAGATACAATCTTAATTACAAGGATGGAAATGCAACCAAGGAATACATGATTCTTGTAGACCACTGAAAAACTTTATAGTTCTCATAAGCCCTCCATGCTCCATCTGAAAACCTGTGATAGGATAAGGTTGACCATGGAGGCTCACCTCCCAACCTAGGCCTTTACAAGGCCACCCCCGAGCTTGGGGATCCAAAACTTAACAGGGAACAAATATGAAAATACAAACTCACACTCTTAACAACACAACAAGAAAATTTCCCTTCCATGGCTTAACAACAAGAAGGTCTCCAAGAGGCCTTCTCCAAAATGGGGTGACAGAGGACTAGCTTAGAAGGAGAAGCCAAAGCACAAAATACTGATAAACAAGCCACACATGGACTTGAAGAAAACCAACTTTATCGAGATGCAAAACCATGTCTTCTAGCTATCAAATTTCTCCTTATGACCCCTAGTGCCCTGAGGCTTGCTTGACATCATGGGGAACAAAAACACCAATGCCTATCCCTCCACACATGGGAGACTCTACACTACTTTGTATCTCAACCTATCACCCCATCAAGGTTACTCTTCCCTCCCAAGGGTGAGTGTGCTTTGAAGACTCTAAAACAAGTATAAGCACAAAATGAAACACAACATATGCATACACGAAATAAATCTTACATGGAGTATCAAAAATACATACATGAATTCATTAATGGAGCTCTAAACTTTTAAATGTATAAACAACATTAAAACTACTCTACTCTAAGGATCCAACCTAAATCCAAGCTATGGAAATAGAATGGTGGCTTGTTAAGAGATTTTCTTTCCAATCCTCTTCCTTCTCCAAATTTCTCCTTCTAAACTAAACTTGTCTCTAAAAGTAGAGAGTTGGTGAACAACCCAAGCTCTCACTAAACTCTTCCCTATAAAGGCCTTCTCCCTAAAATATTAGGAATCATTAATGAGGAAGAGACCCTAACCCATCCCATCTCCCACTTGTATTCAATCTTTATAAATGGATTTAAATGAAAACAAGGAAAGAAGGGATGTCTTAACCAAAGTTTTCCAACTCTCCAAACTCGTCACTCTTCAAAATGATGACTTTAGGGATGTCATTAATGAGTTTTAAGGTTCTTAATGGGTTGAAAATGACCCCTAATGCCTAAGGTACCAATCGGGGTAGTTAGTTTTGACCCTAGTTACCGTCTGGGAGCCTAAAATACCCTCCTAAACTCTACACAAAGTTAACTCACGAATTTGAACTTGAGAAGACTCATCTAGAAGTTTCCTAACTCATGGTAAGCCTAGGTACTAAACAAGGTAACCCTCTAGTTATATTTAGTAGTCATGCCAACACATAAGCACTTATATTTGTCAAAATTGACACAACACATTAAAAAAAGGCATGACTTAATTAACAAAACATTTGCTAAATTTAAATACAATCAAAAAAGTTACTTTCATGAATAAAAGACTAAACAACAAGGTTCGTGTCTCTACGTACAAACAAAACCTTAGTATACATGAAATTCACTTATGTTCAATTCTGGGTCCCCACTTTAGAACCATGGTCAACTTTCCTACGGACTCATGAAACACATCAGTAGGTCCAATATAAAATCATATGAAACATAACAGAATCTATCATACACTAACATTTTGCATTGAACAATAACTCTTTAAAATGTAAACAATATCTGCATTTAATTAAATAGGCATATATGATTTCCCTAAACTGATTTACATCATGATAACATGTTCATACTAATTCAATGTAATGCATCATAAAAACTAAATCATTAACTGAAAATTACATTACTAACATAAAGTATCACATATGTTCCCTTATTACATAATCAGGTGTCATATATAAGAAAAGGATTCAACAAATCCATAAAGTAGATACATGTGTCCCAATAGTCTAACTATAATAAAATTAGTGTCAATTGTAGAGCATAGAAAAGAAATGCAATACTAATCTATGAAGGCCTGGGGTAGGCCTCACATCCACCCCCTCTAGACATGAACCTCCTCCTAGAGTTCATCAAAGAGGTAAGGAAACTGTGACCTCATCTATGTTGCATCCTCCCATGAAGCTGTAATCTCGTCATAACAATCCCACTGGACCATAACCTGGTCCAACTCTCAGCCTCTAAGGGCCAATGTCTATCAAGCCAATATAAGAATGGGCTCCAAAGCCATTTGTTCATCTAAATCCGCATGCAAGGCATCCCAATCTATCACATGAGACTCGTCATAAATATATTTTTTCCAGACTGAAACATGAAACACATCATGGATCCATGACAGGCTAGGTGGAAAAGCTAAATGATATGCAACTGTTCATATCCTCTCAAGGATCTGAAAAGGTCCAAAAAATTGAGGTGCAAGCTTAGAGCCCTTTCCAAAATGGATTGGACTCTGATGCAGTCGCACTCTCAAGAAGACCCTGTCTCCAACTAAGTAGGCTTGATCTATCCTCTTCACATTTGCATGCTTATTCTGTCTATCTTGAGCCTCTCCGAGATGCTGCCTAATCAAAGTCACCTAATGCTCCATATCTCTAACTAGCTCAAGACCAATGGAAACTATATCCTTGATCCTATCCCAACTGAGTGGGGTCCTGCATGGTCTACCATAAAGATCCTGGTAGGGAGGCATACCCAAGGATGTATGGTGCCCATTTTTATAGAAAAACTCCACTAGGTGTAGGTATTCCTTCCACTGGGTCTTATAGTCCATCACATACATGTGTATCATGTCTTATAACACTTGATTGGCCCTTTCGATCTATCCATCTATCTGAGGGTGGTAGGTTGTACTGAAATTGAGCCTAATGCCCAAGCTTGCTTGAAGTTCTCTCCAAAAGGATGAAGTGAAGAGGGAATCTCTACCTAAGATGATCTTATGAAGTACTCCATGAAGTCTCACTATATATCGCAAGAACACTTGTGCCTCTAATGGTGTAGTAAAGGTAGTACACATGAGTGAAAAGTGAGCCACTTTGGTCAACTTGTCCACTGTCACCATGATGGCATCATGATAGAAAGATGACATAGGAAGACCAACTATGAATTCTATAGAAATGGTGTCCCTTTTCCACACTAGTATCTCATGAGGCTGAAGAAGACCACCTAGGTGATAGTGTTCCACCTTCACCATTTGTTATTCTAGGAACCTAGCTACCATCTCAGCAATCTATAATCTCATGCCAAGCCAATGATACAACTATCTCAAATTGGCATGCATCTTCTTAACTATGGGATGTGCTACATAAGGGAATCTATGAGCCTCTAGCATCACAAACTCATGAAATCCTCTAGAAGAAGGTATATAGATGCATCCTATATGATGTAAGAGCCCATCAGACTTCAAAGAATACTCTGAAAACTTCCCCTCAAGGGGTCTTTGACATCGAATTAGCTCACTAACTTATGCATACATCTCATCCTTGTGTAAGTGATGAAGAATGTGATCCCTCAAATTTGTGCCAGTAGACATAGAAGAAAGCTCATTTCCTCTCCTACTCAAGGAATCTATGAATACGTTCTCTTTCCCCTCAATGTAATGGACATCAAAATCATATTAACATAATAACTCCATCCATCTCCTTTGCCAAGCATTAAGGTTCAGTTGAGTGAAGATGTACTAAATAATCTGATGATCAGAATGAAGCTCAAACCAATGTCCTAAGAGAAAATATTTCCATCTTACTGAGGCATGCACCATTTCTGCAATCTCAATATTGTGAGTAGGTTAGTTGATTTTGTGAGTATTTTGTTTCCTAGACTCGTAGGCTATAGCACGTCCACCCTGCTTAAGAACTACTCCTAAACCATCCAAGGAAGCATCTGTGCAAACCAAAAAGTCTATTGAAGGCTCTGGAACAACAAGAGTGGATGCACTAGTAAGTTCTTTCTTGAGCTCCTAAATTTCTCTATCACACTTCTCAGTCCACTCAAACTTCTTTCCCTTTTGTTGAAGAGAAGTGATGGGGTGTGCCACTCGAGAGAATCCTTCAACAAACCATCTATAATACCTAGCTAGACCCATGAAACTTTTTGCCTTAGTTATAATGGTAGGTGTTGGCCAATCCATAATGGCATCTATCTTTGATGGGTCTAGTGAGATCCCATCACCAGATATCACATGCCCCAAATACTTTACCTCTGGTCTAAAATATGCACACTTTGATAAATTTTCAAACAAATGATTGTCCCTTAAGCACTACAAGACTAGTCTCATGTTCTCTTCATGCTCTTTCTCATTCTTAGAATAGATTATAATATCATCAAGAAACACCACAAAAAATTTGTCAAGGAATGTACGAAATACTCCATTCATGAGACTTATGAGTATAGTTGGAGCATTCATATGACCGAATAGAACCATAGTGAACTCATGGTGGCCATATCTAGTGTGGAATGTGGTCTTGTGGATATCACTATCCACCATCCTCAACTAGTGATATCCCAACTTGAGGTTTATCTTTGAGAACACTCATGCACCCTGCAGCTAATCAAATAGGTCATCGATCCTAGGAAGTGGATACCAATTCTTGATGGTTACTTTATTCAACTAGTGGTAATCCATGTACAACCTAAGAGATCCATCATTCTTCTTTATGAAGATAACATGTGCACCCTAAGGAGAAACACTAAGGCGAATGTGTCCTTTCTCTAATAGTTCCTCAATTTGTATCTTGAGATCATTAAGCTCATTGGTGGTCATCCTATAAGGTTCTCTAGAAATTGGTTCTACTCCTGGTACAAGATCTATATGAAAGTCAACTACTCTTCAAGGAGGAATACCAGGTATCTCTAAAGGAAACACATATGAATCATCCTGGAGAATGGAATGGTCATCTAGTGAGGGTTCCTTCTCTACCTCATTGTCTCTATCACTGATGGTGATAGCATATAGATGACATCCCTTCTGCATGCATCGCTTAAGCTACATAGTGGAAATAACATGGAGAGATACAAGTCTTGGGACTCCTAAGATTATTGTAGCAATGCCTTCATCATCCATACATTCTATCCTCTTCTGACATTAATCTAACATGTTCTTATGGGAACCTAGCCAATTCATGCCAAGTACTAGACCGTAGGATCCAAGAGGGATAACTCTGAGATCTTCAATGATGGTTATCCACCAATCTAGATCAGGCAATCTCTAATCATCGAGGTAATAAAAAATCTAGCTCCTAAGAAAAACTCAACCTCCCATGTAGCATCTTTCTTAACTGCCACTAGCCTGCAACACTCAACAACTGATAGAGAAAAAAGGAGTCAGTAGCTCCTGCATCAAATAAAATAGAAACAACACTACCTCTGATATTAGAGTGGCCTTAATGATGGTGGCTTGGTGCTCTGCCTAGCGGTTATCAACTGCTGAAAAAACTCTATGGGAATTTTCCATGTCCCCAATGGTGGGTTCTGACATCGTTGCACATTGACTACCAGCCTAGGGACACTCTCTAGCTATGTGCCCCATGGAACCACAAGTGTAACATGGCCCACATGCCTAAGCCTACATACCCAAAGGTCTAGAGTACTGTGAACCTTCTGTTCTAGATGACCCACTATACTGATGCAAGGAGGGTAAGGAGATGGGGCCAAGGGCACTCCCAAACACCTAACCAGCTTGCCAACACAATGCAGAAACATAAACAACAAATTGAGAGAAGAAACATCAGAAATCCTTTATATTAATGGATCAAACTCATTACATGTCAGGCTGTAAGACCTTCTTGGTTTTGGCCATATATTCAATGAATTTCAAAATATATCTTCATACATGCGAGGTCACAGACCTTCCTTCAGATAATTCAATACTTCATCCCTTTCTTCTAAAATTGCCCCTAAACTAAGAACATAGAAATAAACATATATAAGAGTCCACCAAAGATGTCGGTGCTCAAATTCCTAATAGAGACCCAGATTTAGGTCCACATAGATCCATATGAGATACCCCACATCAATTCAGAAATGGAAATTAAATGTAGAAGTTGCCTAGATCAGAATAAACATCTTAAGAAAATGAACACCAAAAATTAGAAACCATCGGTAAGGACATACCTAAGCATCAGACAACCCGTCAGGAAAGAGATCACCAAAATCCATCGGTAAAAGCATACCCAAGCATTAGAAAACCCGTCGGTATAACAAGAACCTGAGAAACAGAAGACAAACTACAAAGCAAAAGTAAACATCTTTTTGGTTGAGTAGGATCGCCAATGACCCAAGATGCTCATGCATTAGACACCTTGGGTTAATATAAATGATTCCCCAAACCATGTATCAAGTCCAACCTGAAATGAATCCAACTTAGATTGAGAAATCCAAGATGAGTCCTCAATCGGTCTATTCTTCCACTTTACCAGGTACTCCATGTATTGTTTTCCTCTTCTACTTTTGCCAACTCTCTGTTCCAAAATCTTCTTGACTTCCTCTGTCTACTTCTTAGGATAATCAATTGATCACGTCACTTGTTCGTTAGGTTCATGATATTCATACAAGTCTAAAATATTGAATATACGTGATATATCCATGTCATCAGGTAATTCAACTTCATAAGAATTTTCACTGTCAAATATTCTCAATATTTTGCAAGGACCAAATTTCTTCATCTTCAATTTACCATATGTGCCAATAGGAAATATACCTTTCTTCAAATGAACCATAACTTCATCACCAACTTCAAACATTTTATGTCTTCTTGATCTGTCTGCACTATCTTTGTATTTCTGATTTCTTTTCTCCAGCTTCTTTTTTACATCTTCATGCAATGTCTTCATAAATTCTGCAAATTCCTTTGCTTCAGCACTTCTTTTCTCTTCTCTAGCAATGTCTCTCAAATCTGATATACCTCTTGGTTGTGTACCATGAACAATCTCAAAAGGTGTCTTTCCTGTACTCTCGTTTACTGAACTGTTGTATGCAAACTCTGCTTATGCCAACATTAAATCCCAATTTCTTGGTGTGTCTCTGACTAGGAATCTCAATAAGTTACTCAAACTTCATTTTACAACCTATGTTTGTTCATCAGTTTGTGGATGAAATGTAGAACTAAACTTCAACTCAGTATCCAACTTCTTCCAAAGTGTTCTCCAAAAATAACTAACAAACTTACTGTCTTTGTTAGAGATAATACTCCTCGGTAATCCATGTAATTTGATAATTTCCTTAATGAAAAGATCTACTATATATATAGCATCTGATGTTTTCTTACATGGTATGAAATGTGTCATTTTAGAAAATCTATCCACAACAACAAATATGGAATTGTTACATCTTGCTGTCCTCGGTAAGCCAAGAACAAAATCCATGCTGATATCAATCCAAGGTTTCTTAGGAAAAAAATTTGGTGTATACAGACCAGTATTCTGACTTATTCCTTTTTCAACTTGACAAACTCCACAGCTTCTCACAAATTTCTAAACATCCTTATACAAATGAGGCCAAAAGTACCTTTCCTTCAGCAAACTCAATGTTTTATCAATACCAAAATGTCCAGCCAATCCACTGATATGTTTGTCCTTTATCAAATTAGTCCTCATTGGTCCTCTCAATATACACAACTGAATACCTTTGACAACATATCTTCCTGACTAAAATAATCTTCATACTTACTTGATTGATTTGAATTAGGTGCTCTGCACACTCTCCATTTCTCTGAAAAATCAGGATCACTTTCATACAAATGTTTCATATCAACAAAACCAAGAACTTCAATTCTCATTTCAGTCAACAAAGATCTTCTTCTACTCAATGCATTAGAAACTCTATTAGAAACTCCACTCTTATGCTTAACCACAAATGTGAAACTATGTAAATACTCCACCCATTTCATGTGTCTTTGATTCAACTTATTTTGACTACCCAAATATTGTAAAGCCTTATGATCAATATACAGCACAAATTCATTTGGCATCAAGTAATGTCTCCATTTCTTCATATTTTGAACAATACCATAGAACTCTTGATCATATAAAAAATATTTCCTCTTAGCATCATTCAACTTCTCACTAAAGAAAGCAACAGGTTTACCTTCTTGAGTCAATACAACTTCAATTGCACTTCCACTTGCATCCCATTCAACTTGAAATACCTTATTGAAATTAGGTAATGCTAACATAGGTAATTTAGCAACTTTCAACTTCAAAGCTTCAAAACTCTTATCATCTCCATGTGTCCATTTGAATTCTCTTTTGTCTCCTCTCATTGTTTCAGTCATAGCATTAAAAATAGAACTGAAATTTCTAATAAACTTCCTATAAAAACTTTCCAATCCATGAAATGATTTTACATACCTTAGTGACATTTTTAGGTGTAGGCCAATTTAGTATAGCTTCAACCTTCTCTAGATCCATCTTCAATCCATCAGAAGAAATCACAAAACCCAAATATACAAGATATTATTTCATGACAGAACACTTCTTTAGATTTATCAACTTTTCCTCTTTCAATCTCTACAACACTTACCTTATATGCATTAAATTATCTTCTCTAGTTTTACTTAATATCATAATATCATCCAAGTGTACAATCACACACTTATTCAATGATTTCTTCAAAACTTCATTCATTAACCTCCTAAAAGTACTTGTGCAGTAGTTAAACCAAAATTCATAACCAACCACTCATACAAACCTTCATTTGTCTTGAAAGCAGTCTTCCATTCATCACCTTCTCTGATTCTAATCTAATGATATCCACTCTTCAAATCAATTTTGGAAAAATATCTTTCTCCACTCAAACAATCTATTATATCATCCATTCTTGGTATAGGAAACTTATACTTCACTGTGATCTTGTTGATTGCTCTGGAATCAGTACACATTCACCATTCTCCATTCTTCTTAGGTGCCAACTTAGTAGGTACTGCACATGGACTCAAACTTTCTTGGATCAAACCTTTGTTCAAAAATTCATGAACTTTTTAGTTAAGCTCTTCATTCTTGGTTGGTGTTAACCAATGTGGTGCTTTGTTTGGTAAACTAGCTCCAGGAATTAGATCCATACAATGACTGATATCTCTCATTGGTGGAAAACTATCAGGTACATTATCTAAAATTATCTCCTTGTACTCAACAAGTAACTTTTCAACTTCTGCATGAACTTCACTTTTGTTATTCTTACTTGGTTTGTTAGGAATCAAAGCATAACATATATCATTTCTTTTCAAATCCTTAACAAACTATCTACCTTCCATTAAACAAACTTTCACAGATGTACATATCTCATCAACGGATTCTTAAACCAAAGGTAACAAAACTTTCTTCTTACCATCAACCCAAATAGAATATCTATTCAATCTTCCATCATGTATAGCATGTCTATCATATTGTCAAGGTCTACCCAACAAGATATGACAACAATCCATAGGCATAATATCACACAACACCTTATCATAGTATTTTCCAATTTTTGGATTCACAAAACATTATTCACTCACCATTAATGTGTTCTCATTCTTGATCCATGAGATATGATAGGTCTTGGGATGCTTCGTCCTTTCCAACTGCAATTTGGTAACCATTTCCTCAGATGCCAGATTCTCCAAGCTTCCATTGTCAACAATTACCTTCCAAACTTTGTCTGCAAATATACATCTAGTCTTGAATAAACTTTTCCTGATTGGATCTTTCTTATCCTTCTCACTCCATATTATTCTTTGGATCATGAGATTTCCTTCCTTCTCAACTTCATTCAGTGACTCCTCTTGCACCAATGCATTTCTGCCACTACTACCTTTCTTTCTTACATGTGTACATTCAAAGGATTTATGTCCTTCTTCACCACAATTGTAACAAGTTACTTGGAATCCCTTTCTTCTATATCCACCTCTGGAGTAATTACCTCTTCCTTGGTATGAACTTCCACCTTTCCATTCAGTCTTTCCTTTATCTTGAGATGTTTCTAAAACTGACTTGTCTGGTTCAGATCTACTATTTTCACTATGAGATCTACCTCTTCCTCTAGGTAATCTACCACCTCTTCCTCTTTGTCTTTGTTCATATCCTCTGTTCAAATTTTCCTTAGCTTTTAGGGAAAATTGGTATGCCTCCTCAATGCTTTCCATCTTGACCAAACTGATCTCATCTTGAATAGAACTTCTCAATCCATTCAGATATCTTGCTACTTTTTCCACCTCATCTTCAACATGTCCAAATCTGATGTCCAACCTATAGAATTCCTTAGTGTAGTCTTTCACATATTTATCCTTCTAATTCAAGCTTTGCATTCGCTTAATCAGGTTAATCTGATAATCACAAGGTAGAAACTTTCCTTTCAATTTTTTTACCATCTTATCCCATACCTTTATTTTGTCTTTACCTTTCTTCTTCGATCCAATTGCAGATGTTCCCACCATATGGATGCATGAACTTTCAATTTGGTACTTGAAATCTTCACCTTCTTATCCTTTGATACATTCTCATATTCAAAGTACTTTTCCATCTCTATTATCCAGTCAATCAATTCATGGAGGATTAAAGTGACTTGTGGATTTCAAACTTGTCAAAGCTCTCAGGAATCTTTCTTCTTCCTGATTCATCATAGGTGCAGGTGCAACTTCACCTTGAGCCTCTTCAATCTCATCATCACTAACATCCTCAAGATGTCTTCCTCTACATTGAGATTTCTCAATAGCTTCCAATCTATCAGCCATATATCTAAGCATATCACCTAGACCTAGATCTGGATTTCCTCTCCCATGAACCATCTTGAATCCCTCTACAATTGTAGGTTAGATCACAATCTGCTACCCCACAATAATATCACCAACTAGGGTTAGGGTTTATAAGAAGGAACTTAGATCTCACCAATGCTCTGATACCACTTGACGCAAGGAAGGTAAGGAGATGCGGCCAAGGGCACTCACAAACACCTAACCAACTTGCCAAGACAATGTGGAAACATAAACAACACAGTGAGAGAAGAAACAATAGAAATCCTTTATATTAATGGATCAAAATCATTACATGTTGGGCTATAAGGCCTTCCCAGTTTCAGCCATATATTCAATGAATTACAAATAGATAATCATACATGCAAGGTCACAGACCTTCCTTCAGATAATTTAATACTTTATCCCTTTCTTCTAAAACTGCCCCTAAACTAAGAACATAGAAACAAACATATATAAGAGTCCACCAAAGAGTTCGGCACTCAGATTCCTAATAGAGACCCAGATTTAGGTCCACACAAATCCTAATGAGAGACCCCACATTATTTCAGAAACAAAAATTAAATGTAGAAGTCAGCCAAATTAGGATAAATATCTCAAGAAAAATGAACACCAAAAATCAACAACCGTCGGTAAGGACATACCTAAGCATCAGAAAACCCATCGGGAAATATATCACTAAAATATGTTGATAAAAGCATACCTGAGCGCATCAAAAAATCCATCGGTAAAGAGATCACCAAGACCCGTCAATAAAATAAGAACCTGAGCAACAGAAGACAAACTACAAAGAAAAAGTAAACATCTTTTTGGTTGAGTAGGATTGTCAATGACTCAATATGCTCCTGCATCATATACCCACCCCTAGAGTACTGTTTAGTCTATGTTGGAGGTGTATAAGGTGCATGTGGTCTCTAGTCATTCCTATGACCCTTTGTTTATCACTATTTGGGCTTAGAGCCCTGTTGTACCTGTGGTGGCCTTTGTCACTAGTTCTACTGAGACTGTTGTGGTTGCTGCAGATGTGGGGTCCTAAATGACCCTGAAGAGTACCTTTTATTCCCCTTCCATGGGGATCTCTGATATCCTATAGCCTGGGGTGTGGGATTAGTGTTCTGAGACCTATCCCTAGCATCTTATGGACCTCTAACTATCTCCTTGGCCACCAATTTTCTATCCATAGTGAATCGTAAGTCTCTTGGTGGTACCATGTGTACCTTACCTTCTATCGCAATATTCAAACCCTTGATGAACCGGTTGACCTGTAGCTTCTTTTACCCCCATATACTCCACATAAGGGAGGAGATCAAGAAACTTGCCCTTATATTGGGCTACTGAGAGTCCCCTTTGCTGGAGATCATGGAATTCATCTATATGACACTACCTGAATTGTTATGAGAGATACCTAGCTTTTAATATCTCGAGGAAGGCATCCCAAGAAAGTGTGTTAATGACAAGGTGTCCCTTGGATTCCTTGTGTCTCAACCAAGTGGAGGCTCCTTCTCTAAGATGGTGAATAGAAAAACATTCTCTAAGGTTTTTCCCATAGGAATGCAACCCAAAGCATCTCTCGAGGCTTAGAAGCCAAGAATCGACCCCCGTCCTATCTATAACCTCCTAATAATAGAGGTGGCTAGACTCGCATCAACTCTCTAATATGATATCCTATATCATTGGGTGCTCTCTCAAACCTCTGAGCCACAATCCTAGGTGGAGGCTCTAGTCCCCTAATGGAACCAACCTTGTGCTCTACATGTTCCTCAGCAAATCTAGGAGGTGGACTCCTACTCTATTCTCTGACTGAGAATTCTCGTCCTTCTCTATCCTGCTGTACATTCTACTATGAAGCTGGAGGCATCCTGTTCAGAATGATTCCAACAAAATTCTATATTGTCATAAATATGTATGCATTTGGGTTTGGAGGTGGTTCAAGAGGAGCATCATGATTTCCCATGAGCACCTCTACCTTGGGTCGTACTTCATCATGAACTGAGAAGGTACGCTGACAATCTCGTCCTTGTTTACGGCCCTCTCATGTAATAGGAGGAATCATACACACAAAATGACAATGTTAGTGTAACATCCAAAATAGAATGTTTATCAAAATGTAAGATAAGAAAATAGGTCTTTAAAGATGTTACATTTGAAATAGATGTGTTTATTGAAATGTAAGGGAGAAATTTAATGTGTGTTATAAGAGCGGTGAAGAAGATAAGATTGTCCTCTTAATCCCAAATTTCTTAAAGGGAAGTGGTGTAGGAGCACATAGGGTAACCTCCATGTTTGTTCATTTTGCCTTGAACTTGACATTAGCCAAGTCAATATAGGTTAGTTGTATTTTGACCTTAGGAGGTCTTAGCAATGTAGGCTAAGTGAGTTAGTCATTAGGACTGAGGTCACATCAATAGCCATTGTTTGTAGTTTTCACATTCTTAGGCTTAGTTGTTAGTTGATGGATTGGAGTCATGAATGTGTCCTAATCTCATCAATGAGGATATAGAGATGCCATAGGGTCTTTAATGATCTTGGATCCTTGAAATAGAGAGGATAGAGGTCCTAAAATGTAGGGAGGGGGCATAATTGAAAAGATGCCAAAAGTTGTTATTTTATTGTCATGACAACATTTGCAATAATGACAAATGTTGTATGCAAGATGGTTACATCAGATTCTCCTTGAAAATAGGAGTGGGGAATTGACCAAAAAGGCCCTACAACGGTGGAAGAAGGAATCTAGTGTATGAGAGACTCGAATCAAGAAGTTAGTTGTGGATTGTAACAAGTTAGAAGTGAATAGAACTCTGCAAATTCTGAGTTTTCAGTAATCCCGAGCATTTTGTGTTGAAAGTCACATTGGATGGATTGATAGCTTGAAACTAATGGTTTTTTTTTGTTCTTAGGAGGAGTAGAGACACTTTTCATTCAGTAAGTTAGTTGATTAGAGTTAGTATACAGTCGTAGGTAAATTGTTTTGTAACTAGGAGGTTCACTGGTCCTGTCCTGACTAGTCAGTCAAGTCATGGCTCCACCATGAAATCTAACCATGGGAAACACCTAAGGCTAGATGGAAATGCTAAGGGAGTTAGTAATGTACATAATTATAGAGTTAGGATTCTTAGAAGTGCAAGTTACTATTTTTAGATCCAAGCCCTAGGCGAGCATGCACTGTCCGGTTAGAGGTTTGGAGGAGAAACAGTGAGCTTTCTCAAGCAGGGGAAGAAGTTACAGTATGATCCAAGTAAATGTATAGTTAGGGTTTAGTGTTACCTTGATGTGCTAGGTTGGTCAAGTTCATTCCAATCATTGAAGACAAGTTTTGGATGAGTTTTGTTTAAAGTTGCAGACTAGTTTTGTTTAAAGTTGCAGACTGTCCTAGGTTTTAGGCATATTAGCCCTATAAGACCTAGTTTATAGGAACCCTATGTATGAATGACTTAGGGGTTTGAGAATTGAAAAATCCTTTGTAAAGTGGAAAAGGGTATCTAGATACGGTCTTATAATTTTGAAGTCTTTGGAAAAGTTTTTCAAGAATTGGGAAAAACACACAGTGTAGGGCTACAAGGAGATAAGCCTAATTAGGCCTCTTGAAGACACAACCTTGAACTCGACTGAAAATTGAAAGGAGATTCCTCAAGATGGATTCCAAATTGAATCAAATGCAATGTCTACATGGTTTTGGACACCCCTACAAGTGATTCATGAAGATTAGTGTGGGAATTGACACTTAGACCCTTCTAGGTGCAAGTTGGAGAAGTGGAGATTGAACTAACAATAGGGTGTTAGTCTTTCAAAGGGTGAAGCACAAGTTGAGACTCTTAGAGGAGAGTAGGATTAGGACTTAGTTAATGATATGAGCCTAATAAGCACCTAGAGGAGATTGGGATCCTTGAAGAAGTCAAAGAAGATCTTCTTAGTAGATTGTGCAAGCAAGCCCATTGGAACTCTTACATCATATTGGTATCAAAGCTTGATTAAAGATCAGGCTTGTGGTGGATGTTTCAGCCTACTGAATCACTAGGAGAGAATACACTTGGCAGATTAGAAAAAGACAAATTCATGGTGACTAATGCTAAGTTAGCCAAAAAGGTGGAAGAACAAGAAGAAGACAACAAGTCATTAAGAGAAAGGTTGTCTCAAATGGAGCAACTCTTGGGAGAAGTCCAAGACAAAGCTGAGAAGATGAAGGATAAGATTGACTAGAAATAAGAAGAAGAAGAAAGGGAGAAGGGAGTGGATATAGAAGAAGAAGCTCCAACCCCTGACCCTGTCAGTGACCAAGAACCCTTCTTAAAGGCATTGAAGCCTTTGAGTGGTAAAGCTTTGGAGGGTGTGCCACTATTTAGTGGAAAAATGGATCCAGATTTAGTATTGGATTGGATAAATAGCATAGAGAATCATTTTTAATGTGGTGGTATCATAGAGGCCCAAAAATTGAATGTGGCCAAGTCAAGATTGAGAGGTTCATCTCTCACGTGGTGGAAGTTTGTTCAAACTGAAAGAGAGAATGAAGGAAAGAGTCTTATAGCCACATGGAAGGGCATGATGACTAAGATGAAGCAGACCTATTTTCCTGATGATTATGAAGTGCAGCTACATAGGAGGAGACATAATCTCAGACAAAAATACTTATATGTCCAAGACTACACTGAAGAGTTCCAAAATTTGTGCATATGGTCACAAGTGGTTAAAGATGAAATCATCAAGCTAGCTAGGTATATGAATGGACTTAAATGGTCTATTTAAGAAGACATGAGTCTATTGAACTTAAAAACCATCTACCAATGCTATCAAATAGCCTTGAAGATAGAAGAAAAAGGTAAGAGGAAGCAAGAACAAAGTTCTAAAGGAATAGGTAGAGGAAGAGATAGTAGAGGACAAAGAAGTGGATATGGTGGGAGGAGTTCAGAATCAAGGACACAAGGAGAAGTCAAATACAATGAGTAGAAAGAAGAAAGTTCTAGTAGAGGTGGTAGAGGAAGGAACTCCAATTTTAGAGGTAGAAGTGGTGGACAAGGAAAAGGCAATTACTTTGCCAATATGAAATGTTACCATTGTAACCAAATGGGACACCCTGCCTATAGGTGTCCAGAGAAGAGTAGTACTTCTCAAGGAGGTAAAAAGAGGACTAATCTAGTCCAAGAAGACACAAGTGTAGCTGATAAACACCTTGAGGTGCCATTAAACTCAGAGGAAGGTGAGAACCTCATGATGAGGAGAACATTGATTAAGGAGCCAATCAAGGAGGATCCAAGCCAAAGGAGGTCTTTGTTTAGAATCAAATGTAAGGTGATGGGTAAAGTATGTAGGGTTATCATAGACTCAGGGTATACTAATAATATTGTATTAGAGGAAACATTCAACAAGTTAGGCATGATGAGGATACCTCATACTCATCCTTACAAGGTAAGATGGCTCAATAAGGGACAACATGTCTTAGTGAATGAGTAAGCATGGGTGGAGTTATCTATAGGGAGATATAAAGAAAAGGTACTATGTGATGTTCTACCCATGGATGCATGTCACTTTCTCCTAGGCAGGCCATGGAAATTTGGCTGCCAAGCTATCCATGATGGAGTGAAGAACTCCTATACTTTCAAGAAGGATAACATGAATTGCAAAATTCAGTCATTGTTAGAAGATGTAGAAGTGAAGACAGTTGGTCCTAATGTACTAATGGTGAGTGAGAAAGATTTCTTGGAAGCCATGGAGGAAGGAGAAGGAGTTGGTTTTTCACTAATGTTGAAGCCCAAGGAAGAGGAAGATAAAACAGTGAAGAGGACAGAGCTGCCACAAGAGATACAAGAAATGTTGCAGAAGTATGAAGGTATAGTAAGTGATGGACAACCATCAACCTTACCCCCTATAAGACCCATAAGCCATAAGATTGAACTTATCCTTGGAGATACCCTACCAAATAAGGCAGCCTACAAGATGACCCCTCAATAGAATGAAGAAATAGCTAGGAAAATTCAAGAGTTACTAGAACAAGGTCTTATAAGGAAGAGTATTAGTCCATGTGCTATACCCACAGTCCTAGCCCCTAAAAAGGAGGTACTTGGAGATTATGTATTGACTCCAGAGCCATAAATAGGATCACTATCAAATATAGGTTCCCTATCCCTAGGATAGAAGACTTGATAGATTGTTTAGGAGGTGCAAGGTACTTCACCAAGATAGATTTAAAAAGTGGCTATCACCAGATAAGGGTGAATGAAGGAGATGAGTGGAAGATAGCCTTCAAGACCACTGAAGGGTTTTATGAATGGCTAGTCATGGCATTTGGCTTATCAAATGCTCCATCAACTTTTATGAGGTTGATGAATGAAGTACTTAAAGACCACATTGGTAAATTTGTAGTGGTATACTTGGATGTTATACTCATCTTTAGTAAGACAAGAGAGGAACATCTCAAGCATGTGTAATTAGTACTTAAGAGGATACATGAGAAATTAATGATTAACTTGGAGAAATGTGAGTTCATCAAAACAAAGCTAGTGTACCTAGCATTTGTTCTATCTCATGGTAATCTGAAAATGGACAAGAGTAAGGTAGAAGCCATTATTAATTGGCCCACTCCAAGGACAGAAATAGAGGTAAGGATTTTTCATGGCTTTGCCCAGTGTTATAGGAATTTTGTAAGGAAATTTAGTGCTATTTGTGCTCCTATGTTGGACACAATCAAAGGAGGAATGAAAACCAAGTTCATATGGAATGAACAAGCCACTAAAAACTTTGAGTTGTTGAAGGAAAATATTGATACCCAACTAGTGTTAGTCTTGCCAAGCTTTGAGAAGCTTTTCACAATTGAATGTGATGCAAGAAACATAGCTATTGGGGCTGTCCTAAGCCAAGAGGGTAAAAAATAGCATTTCATTCTGAGAAGTTAAGTGAAGAAAAGAAGAAGTATTCTTCTTATGACCTTGAGTTGTATGCATTGGTTCAAGCCTTGAGAAAGTGGAGGCACTACTTGCTGCCCAAGGAGTTGATTGTTTATTTAGATAATCAAGCCTTAAGTTTTCTAAATTCTCAAGAGAAGTTGAGCCACAAGCACATGAAGTGGGTTGAGTACCTACAAGCTTACACCTTTAACATAAAACATAAGAAAGGCGTCCTCAATAAAGTTGTTGATGCATTGTCAAGAAGAGATCTTACCCTCCAAGAGATTCAGTTGAAGAGCATGGGAATAGATCACTTCAAGGATCTATATGTTGAAGATGGGGATTTTGCAGACATTTACAAGGTATGTGTTGAATACAAGAACCATTTTGATAGTGAGTATACTGAATATACTTTGAAAAGTAACCTTTTGTTTAAAGGCAATAAGCTATGTGTCCCTAGAGGTTCCATTAGGGAGAACATGATTCAAGAGAAGCACAATGGTGCATTGAGTGGTCACTTTGGGATCACAAAGACACAAGAACT